>CAJQUW010016259.1:50000-362309 GCA_907163375.1 Prostheceraeus crozeri
TATGGGATTAGACTTGTATTTAATTTTGGCATTATGCTTCTTGCTTCAACAGCAAAGGTTTCACGCATTTTTTGCACATAGGTTTTTAAGTATTACATTCACGTGATATAGAATCTGAGTTCGCACATTTCATGTGTAGTACGCGTCTTGCGAGCGATGAAGCATCCACCTATCGTTAATTCGAGACTTTTCCATTAGAGAATTTACAAGGTTGTGGAAATGTCGGTCACACTTCTTGTTGGTCACATCAGGAGTTCGACCACATAGTGCGCATTGCATACGGCCAATCAGTCTGCAGAATATCACCTTGATTCAGTTATTGGCTACCAAAACTTGAAGATGCATGCTCGCCTACACAGACATGTGTGCAAAGTTTTCATTACCACAATTAAAGTTTTCACACATTTTCATTGCAAAGTTATCATACTTCAATCGAAATGACGAGCCTGAAGAGGTAAGTTCACAATTCTTCACTATTTTCTAACTATTTTCACAAACAAAGCCTTGTTTAAATTGCCATTCACGAATCAAATTGTGGCGCTTATTTTGAAATCATTGTTACTTTTACGCTCAACCGCATCTCATCGTGATTTAATTTTTTTTGATGTTTTATCTGCAGCGTTCGTGTTATATTAAGAATAAAAGAATCGGTTTTCATTTTTGTGATATTCGTATATAACATGCGCTCTTTAGGTTTAATAATCAACTGACCTAAAATAATGCAATGAAGTCTAATTGAAAAAATTGTATCAACAGTGCTCTTATTTACAACTGCGCTTTGAAAACATCTGAAAAAGTATAATAGACTAGGCCTATTATTTATTGAAATTGGGACGCTGTATTTGACATATGTAAAAATTTCTTGAACGCGTTTTAGTTCTGTAATTACTAAAAGGAGGCAATGAAAAGGAAACTTTGTTGCTCGCTTGCAAATATTTTCAAATTCATGCAATATCCGCTGATTTTCACTGGTTTCGTTGCACACAAAGGAAAAACACGTCTATTTCCTATCTATCCCTTTATAATATTAAATATCTTTGTATATATATGTTGTATATGTTAGATATATATGTTTTAGTTACAGTGGCGTCGCGTGCTCCCTGACCATAGGCCTTCACTCGGCATTGGGATCCTATTTCTATACAAAGCACTTTTATGTCACAACATTAATTTTCATAAAGGCTGAATTTTTAATAACAATTTTCCGAACATTTTTTAAGGTCAAGTGAAAGTGCACATGAGAAGTGATTGCTCATGTCACTTAACCGCCTTACTCAAGGAGCTGAGATCACTATATCCCCTCTCTGTCCAGACCACATTTTCTCGAGAAATAGTTGGCAAGGCGATCAGTTTCCTGTGTTTTTGACGGCCGGTCAGCCACTCACATGTTTGAAATTTTGATGCATTAAAATGTCTTGTGTATTTCATATTTCATTCTGTGTGAGTACTTTCAATTTCATATCAGGTGTTGGCCTACCTTGCTTGACGACTGTTATCTTTTCAGTGCATTCCCTTGGGACGAAAGGCGTGGTTATGATCTCATCTGCAGTACTAAACATAGTGTCACATCAATCACGTAAAAACAAATTATGGAATTCTACCGAATCTGGGTGTTCGAGTCAGATCCATTACTCTGCATTCATTGGAGAACGCTTATCATCTGATCGCAGTCTTGTCTGAACGTCATCCATCTGCCACTGTTGACGTATTGGCTTCTCTCACATTAAGCGAAGCTAGGAACAATTGGGTTGCGCTTCCCTTACTATATTTAGGCACCGCGCCTCGATCAAGAATTGTGTAGAATTTCATTACAAAAACTGGAGAAGGCAAAGCATCATGTCTATCGGGAAAGCCAATATTTACGCGGGCGCGTGCGCTTGCTGCCTCACACGCACACAACTCTCTTTCGCTGTCTGAACATCAATGCTCCGTCTTTTGTGTACAATAGTCAGTTTTCGTGATTATTTATAAAATGCATCCCGACTACTGTAATTAACTAATTTATACTTCTGACCTATTCTAAAAGGGAATTATCATGTCTTCATGATGGCGAGCCTGCCGAATTCGAACATTGCAATGCATTTCTTCGCCGCGCGCTACGTCTATCAGTCAGTTCACGGATTCCTGATGCGGTGTGTGGGTGTGAATCAACTTGTCGAACAGCTGACGGTGCAGTTTTCTCTATTCATTGAAGATCCTGTGTTAAAGATTATCACCGCGGATATATGAGTATCTAAATGGAGTGTATAAGCCTATATGGTGCGTCAACAATATTAAAGACATGTAAGTAGTAAATAAATCGTACTCGTAAATCAGGTGAATAAACCGCATCAATAGGTAACTTGTATAGTAACAGATTTTTAGCCAACCATTCTAATTGTCCTGAAGTTACAAAATAAAATATGTATTTGATTAAAGAATTAATCGCGTGATTCATCAGGATCGTTGATAGGGGAATGTTCGATCCTTGATATTGAAGCACATTTCCTGAAAACAGGAGTGGTGAATAAGCATGAATGTCCTCCAACTTAAAAAAATCAATTCGCTGATTGATGCTTTTTGATAATGTAGTGAGCAGCAAGCCGTCTGTCGTTTTGTCAGGCCTGCGTATATAGTATAATTAGGCAGTGGGTTGTCTGTGTGCGGGAGTTATCGGCTGAAGATTCATTGGATCGCTGCTCAGGTAAGTCAGTGGCCTTTGGTTGAGTGAAGCTTCAATGTCTGTTAGCAAGGTATTCAATTCAGAATAGCCGAGGCTTGCATGTCCCAAAACTTTGCGAAGTGGCTCCTTCAGAGAACGATTAATTCTTTCGTAGAATCCACCACGATTAGGGCTTCTTTCTGTAATGAATTTCCATTTGATACTACTATCGGCAAGGAACTTGTTGATATCTTCACTTTTCAGATCAATTTTGGCATTGTGCAATTTTGAATTGTGAGCTGTCGAAAATCGAAGTATTTTATCGGCCTTTTTGAACGTAGTCTGATTGTCACTAAATGTAGTGTTGCACCATCCTAGTCGATTCATCATTCTTCTCAATGCTGCCAAGAATTCTTCCGTGGTCATATCATTCGTTAATTCAAAATGGACCATTCTACTGTGTGCGCAGGTAAAAGTACAAATGTAAGCCTTTTGAGTGATTCTTTTGTCGTGTGATTTCAGATAAATTATCCCAGTGAAATCAAGTCCGATCTCGGAAAATGCCGGAGAAACACATACTCGCTCTTCTGGAAGAATTCCCATTTTTTGATACAGGGGTTTCGTGTTTGCGTGTTTACAGATCAGGCATTTTTTAATCGCTTTTCGAACTTCATCTCTTGTATGAACAATGTGGAACCTTTGTCGTAACAATGCTATGGTTGTATCCTGTGGACAATGACAGTTGCTAGTGTGAACATACCCAGTGGAAAAAATTCTGTCGGCCCAATGTCATCCATCTGATGTTGGCCTGATAAGCAAAGTGGCCCAGCGCATTTCTATCGGCCCAACATGAGTTGCCCACACTTACCCAATACACGCCAACGCTCACCCGACACCGATCAAAATTTTGTTACTGCTAGTTAATTCGTCATGCCCTTTCTGTATTATAGCAAAAAGAATATCATAAGTTTGATATCACTATGGAACCTCTTACTTCTCTTCCTTCCACCTCTTCCTCATTTTCTTATCACCCATGAAACAAGAGCAGAACAACGAGAACAACTGTACTTCACTTCAATATTTATTATAGTATGCTTCATACAGCAGAAGAATTACCACAGGCGCCTCCTGTTCTTTCTTCCACAGTTCAGGACATTCGCGTAAAGTAAATGGGATCCTTCACCTCTGCTTTCTCGACGTTCTCAGCGACTTATTGACGGTGTAGGGATTCTGGAAGACAAAAAAATGAAAATGACAGTACGATGTATTAAGAAAACATTCCGGCTTCAGGAAGCTAAAATTGATTCTAGCAAATGAGAAACATTTTCAAGCACATTTTATGGGTTGGCATTACCAACTTCGCAATTTCCTGATAAATCTTATTTTCAACAAAATCCAATACATTTAATAATACATACATTTAAAAGTATACTTTAGTATACTATACATTTAAGCTTACTCGCCAATTCATCACACATGAGGAGAAGCGTTGTTTGTCCTTCTAGTAAGCATTTTTTAAATTTTAGACATTTTAGGATATAAAAATTTTCTTTTAAATCATATTTTGTACCTATTGAAAATTAACTAGTCATTAGCTTGTTTTTTTTTTATTTTTGTTACCTTGACGCACTTTGCTACGTTGAATACATTATATGGTAAGTCTCAACTTTTTCCTGAGATAGTGGTTGATTGCATGATTTGAGATCGAACAGAGTGACTTCTAGATTCGAGACATTGAACCCAAAGACAATGATCTTTGATTGAACCTATCATCGGAATAAAAGAAATTTTTCTCTGAAATCATGAAGTATGTGAGTTTTTTAAATTATTAAGTATGTTCTTTAGAGTTATTCCTAAGTTACATGTTGCCTACATGTGGGCCTACATGAATATTAGTGATTAGGCCTACCCATTCGGCATTCTTCATCAAGGGTAACAATGAATACACGGACAGGCTAATTCAACGCAGATGTCAGTTTATATAACCTACAGACAGCCTGTAGGCCTACTTATTCTCAGTTTGTACACAAATTGACATACACCGTGCATCTATCCTCTTACCCTTGATTATGAATGCCGAAATACTGGGTACCGGTAGTACAAAATTTCTTTTGATTCCTGAAAAAGCCAAATGCAATTGGAAATATCATGCCTCCATATTATCATAATCGTAAGAAAGTAATAAATTAATTTTCAAACTTCTAAGATGCTAATCAACAATGTTTGTCTAATAAATGTTGATGTTTCTACATACATACAAGAATAAAGAATCGCTAAGTTGGGGTGGAAGCATGTTCATGTTCTTACGAAAGGAAAGCATGGGAGTAGCATGACATGGAAGACAATTGCGATGTTTTACTTGCATTATTTTTCACTATTGTAAAATTTTTGACAAAAATAGGAGGACAAACTTAATATTTCGACCATCTGAAGTGGCCATCGTCAGAAATCTATTAAATCTTATTCCTGCACCAGATTCAAATTACAAAAACATACAAACAATAGTAGGCTATATACAATACTAAAGAAATAGAGAAGAAGGTCTGATTTTCTAATCTAGAGAGCAATTTCTGTTTGCCTTGTTTATGGAGTCTTAAGATTTCTGATTGATTTTCTTTACCGTGGTATTTGTTCATTTAGGATTGTATGCGTTATATAGCCTACTATCGTTTGTGTGTTTTGTAATTTGAATCTAATGCAGGAATTGGAGTAAATAGATTTCTGACGATGGCCACTTCATGGTCGAAATATTAAGTTTGTTCTCTTATTTTTATCAAAAATTACAACAAAGAAATCACTTCATGTGAAATTTGTATATTTAGCTTGTTGAAATGCATGTACTTATGCACTCACTAATCACTTTTTGAGACAAAATTGAATATACTAAAATCCTATCCTATCTGCAAAATATTACATCTATTTATAGTAAAAATTATTATTTAGACCGGGCTGTTGTATGAAATACAGCATGTAATTGAGCAAAGCTTGTCTACAGTATCAAGATATGATGCTAAGTCATGAATATCAAAGGCTATCTTACGTAAGATTGTACATTGTTTCTTAAATCTTCATTAAATAATCTTGATACGCTTTTCACTCGATTGAACGATAGAATTGGAAGTGCTACGGAACAATATTCCACATTTGTATTATAATTCAATTGCAGATTATTTTTCAGTAATTATTGATAAAAGAATTGACATTGATAAAAGAATAAAACGTGAAGAAAAAAGACACTTGATTTCAAATATAAACTCTGAGCCTCCGAATCCTTGTACCGTGAAGTGGTCTGTGTCAACCATTTCCAGACCCAATTCTTTCACTAAGGATGCAGTGAAAAATGTCATGTGACTAAGGGAGTCCAGTCCGATTCTGACTTCTTTGCTCCGATCACTGTTGTATATTCTTGCTCTTGCAGTTGGCAATATAGTGTCGACAGAATCAATTTCTCTTCGATAAGTGCCATTGCTTTCATTTTTGTCCACATGCCTTTTCGTTAGTAATGTTCGTGTCACTTTGTTTGATTTGTCTTCAGATGACTTTCCATTCGATAAATGTAATAGTTTATGGTGGAAACCTTGGCAAGTATCACATTTGCCTTCACACTTGTATGGATTTTTTGGGTGACCATCTTGATCCTTTGGTAGGAGACACTTATTGCATAGATACCTCATCTTTGAATGATAGGTATAATGACGATCTTTTTCATCCAAGGTTGTGAAGTCTGGAGACTGAAGTAAACTATGTTCACCTTGGCAGAAAGGACATGTGATTCTCCTTGGAGTTACACGTTTATTTTGATTTGTGACGAGAGCGATGTTTGAGGAATAGTGACAGTTATTCTTCTATCTTCATCAATGCTGATCGTACCCGATATCAGAGAGAAAAAGACAATACTTTGCGGGCTGAACTGAAGGAGAGAGCTAGTCGTGGAGAAGATGCTGTTATTTTTCGAGGCAAGGTTTGTGAAAGAAAAATGTTGCGGAATTTTCAAATGCGGTTTTAGCAACTCGAAGCTGTGGTGTCAGTTTAAATAATGATCCCACTCCTTTTCCGACCATCTTTTTGGCGAATGCCCGCTCAATCATGCCGAAGTTTGATGACTTGACTGTTTCGGTATCCTCCCTGAATCCCGGAATCATTTTAATTACTGAAAGCTGGCTACATGAAAATATCGTCTCCAGTTTGTTGACTCTGAATGGTTACAATTTCTTTAGATGCGATAGACCAGGTCGCTCTGGTGGCGGAGTTTGTGCTTGGTTGGCGGATTATCTTTGCGCTGTTCCGTTAATACTTACAAATGTGCCGAACACGATTGAAGTGCTGATATTAAGAATTCAGTTGCTGAACACATTACTTATGTTTATATTCCTCCAAATTTGCTATCTTCAGAATTGAGCGATTTGGCAAGTTACTTTTGTGAAACGTTGGACGACGAGTTATCAATGTATCCAGAGAGAAATATCATATTTTGTGGAGACTTCAATAATTTCGATGGAGTATTGTTTGATTTGAACTTTGACATGATCAATCGCGTTCAGTCACCAACTCGTGGTCGCTCGATTTTGGATCAAATTTGGATTTCTCCTGGTTTATGTGATAACTATCCTTCGGATGCTTTGATCGGACCACCGATAGCTACATCTGATCATAGCACCATTATTCTATTTGGCAAATCACGTGCTACTTCTCCAACTCGCATGGTCAAACTGTGGGACTTTAGGAGTTCAAATATCAATAATTTTCTAGCAGCTTCATCCGCTCAAAATTTCGATCTGTTATCCAGCTTTTCATCTGTAGATGATAAATGTGACTATCTTTATCATTGTTTCAACAATGCACAATCTGTCATACCACCAAAGTATGTTGTGATGTCGTCGAACGACAAACCATGGGTCACGCCATTGCTAAAAGACCTCATAAATCAAAGATGGGCTGCATTCCGATGCAAAGATTGGAGTTTGTTCAATCATCTCATGGACAAAGTTCGGGTGGAGATATCTAGGGCAAAACGTCTATGGTCAATTCGTCAAACAAAGTCTAGTAGGCATGTATGGAAAGTCGTTGATGAAGTCCGAGGGAAATCTAGTCGCAGCGAATTTGATTCAATTATTCGACAACACGGAAATGTCCAGGCGTTCATTTCTTCGCTAAATGAGGAATTTTGTCATAATTACAATACGGAAAATTCTCAGAACATCCCAAGCATAACAGATGACAATCAATGGTTTCCAAATTTCTCCGTTCAAGATGTCTTCTATCATTTATCCCGAATTGATTGCGGAAAATCTTCCGGTGGCGAAGGCATTCCTAACTATTTACTGAGAGTAAGCGCTGAGCTACTCTGTTCCCGTTATATGACATTTTCCGTCATTCTACAGTTACAAAGACTTTTCCGAGTTGCTGGAAGATTGCCGACGTGGCCCCCATCCCTAAACAGCCGAGGCCTACAATTAAAGATTTTCGCCCCATATCATTGCTGCCTACACTTGGGAAAATTCTGGAGCGCATTGTTCTGAAATCGATTCGGCCCCAACTAATTGACTTGTTCGGTCCATATCAGCATGCCCACCGCTCTAATGGCTCTACTGACTGCATTAGTTTCTATACATGACTCTATCACATCGTATCTTGAAGAACCTGAAGTTAAGGCAGTTCGGTTAAGTCAGTAGATTTGTCCAAGGCGCTTGAGAGGGTACACCATGGGACTCTCATCAATCTTCTATTATCGCCAAACATTGAGAAGGGATTTATCGTATAGCTTGTTGATTACCTGACCTCCAGATTTCAAAAAGTGAGAGTCAAAAATTCATGTGGACCCCTATTCCAAGTTCCGTCTGGAGTTCCCGAAGGTTCAATCTTGGACCCTTACCTGTTCGCCAGTGTTATGGGCTCTTTGAATGTGCCACCTCCAAATAAGATCATTATATATGCTGACGATATTATTTTACTTGAACCATTGCCATGTTGTCATGATAATGTATATTTGTAGTTGGATTTGTGATAATAAATTGACTTTGAATGTATCTAAGTCCTGACAAATGATCATTCCTAAAGTTGAATCCTTGCCATTTGACCCATCCTACCCAACCATACAAACTGTTTGCCAGATGAAAGTTCTTGGTGCTCATTGGACTGCAGATTTAAAATGGGATCATCATTTCGATGTCACACTCAAGTGTGCTTCTAGACGTTTGTATATAATTCGAGATCTGAAGACCGTGTTGCCACGCATTGAGTTGATAAGCGTTTATTTTACTTTGGTTGTACCGGTAATTCTATATGCGTCTCCTTTGATCTGTCACTTATCGTTTAAGATAAGGAAACGACTTGACATTTTTCAAAATCGTGCACACAGACTTATATGTGGTAGTCATTGTGATTGTTCTCTTTTACCTGACTTATCATCCCTTCATAAATCTCGTGTACTTAAGTTCTTACACAAATGCGAGATTCAAGTTGACCATGTTCTACATGATTTGATCCCGATGCGTCTAACAAGAAGTGGAAAATTTTGCCTTCGTGTTGTGCGACTTCAAGACGTATGCATTCCTTTGTTCCGTACTCATGCTTAATTGCCAATAACTTTGATAACTTTCTGATTTAGATTATGCACTGCATATTCCTTTTTTTCTCTCTTTTGATGTATTATGATCTGATGTAATGCTACGATTCCCATTTGAATTTGAATAAACGCTCTCTACTACTACGAGTACTACTACTAGCATGTGTGGAGGATTTTTCTCTATAATCATCATTTTTCCAGGTAGCACTTTTCGGCTCTTTGTACGGATTTCCGCTGTCTTTTTTCTTTTCATTATTTCTCTTTTCTTTGTTTTCTGAGAGGCTTTTGCGAGATGAATAGAGAGCTTCTTTGGCATTCAATTTCGTTTCAATAAATTTGAAAAGATTGTCGGTCATTAGAATGTCACTTCTCTCAATTGCAGAACTGACCACTCTTTCGATCCATTCTTGTTGTAGTTTTACCGGCAATTGATGCTCAATAATTTGGAGAATGATTTGATCCTTTGTGACCTTACTTTTTTCCAGAAGTGCTTTTTTGGCAGTAGTAACCCCATTGCAATTTCAATTCCAAAATGTGAAATGTTGACTCATCCCCCCTCTGGCGAGAGGAAGTGGCCAAGGATGTGCTGGGAGGAATGGGTCCGAGAGGAGGAAACAGGTCCCTACCCCCCCCCTCTGGAAGGCAGGAAGGAAGGACCTGTGAGGCAAGGGATGGGAAGGAAGATGTGAGGGATAGAGTTGGAAAGGGTGGGTGTTGATGGTGTTTGGGATGAGAAAAGTTGGAAATCGTCATGAAGGAGGGTTCGTATTGGAAATTGGAGTTCAGATTCGGAATCTACGTGAAATGTTGGTTTGGGAAGGATGGAAGGAGGAGTTTTCCTGTGAGGCAAGGGGTGGAATCTCTGAAAACGGCAGAGTTGGAAAAAGGCGGGGTTTGGTGGTTTTGGGATGAGAAAGTCCATGTTTCGGGCAGAAGGAGTGCTCGGATGGGAAAACGGAGGCCAGAATTGGACTCTACGTAAAATGTTGGGTGTGGAAGGATGTTTCCAGCGACATCGGAGAGAAAAAATTTCTAGGACGTCCACCCCTCCTGCTGCCAAACTTCCAACTTCCAACAAACAAATCGTAGAAAGTCGTGTGATAGCTCGTTTGAAAGCTGAGAATGAGAAAAATGCAGTGGAAAGCTCAGTTGGGTCTAATTTTCTTGGGTTGAGGGAGGAAAATGGCAGGAAAACGTCAGAGTTGGAAAAGGCGGATGTTGGATGTTTTGGGATGAGAAAAGTCCTTTTTCGACAGGAAGGAGGCCTCGAATGGGAAAATGGAGTGCAAATTCGGACGTTTTGGTCAATTTTGGGTCTAGGAACTTCTTCCCAACTCAATCGGAGAGAAAAAGTTCTGACCCCCCCCCCTCGGCTGCGATCTTCCAACTTTGGTTACAGAGATCGTAGAAAGTCGTGCAATAGCTCGTTTGAAAGCTGAGAGTGAGGCAAATTCAGTGGGAAACATGGCTTGTTCGTATCTGCCTTCGTTTAGAGGTGAGACGTTATTGAAAATTTGGGACATTGACGAAAAAACGACAGAGTTAGAATTTTTATGAATATCGCTCTAGCGGGTGAAGCAAGCCTCGGACGGTAAAACAGAGACCAGATTTGGAATCAGCGTCAAATTTTTGACAAAAAATGTTCGGACCCCCCCTTGCATGGATTGCCGATTGCATATTCACAGAGTATATAAGAACGGGATCGGGAGAGGAATTTCACAAAGTTGAGAAACTGACTACAGGTAAGTCGTTTCTCTTGAGTTCCGATATCGGACTTCTGACTTTCCATTGCTGATATCAGCTAAGGTGTCAGACTTGTAGGTTAGTCAGTATAGCATGACTGACCATTTGATGATAGTAGTCCGAAATCTTCAAACGGCTATAACTTTGCTTCTACAAGTCCCTTAGACTTGATTCAAAAAACATTCGACAGCTCTTGCTGTGCTGCAGGTGACAGACCACTTATAAACGTTGTATGAGTAGTACTAAAATACTGAAAAATTTAAATTCACATTTAATGATAATAATTAAAGTTTTTTAATAAAAAGCAGTCGTTCATGAGTCTCTGTGACTTGGGTCGTTTCCTCTTGTAAATAACTCCACCGGTTTTCATGTCAAAACTGGGGCCCGGATACCAACACAGTGATATGACGCACGCTCTGTCTGATCGAGGTTGGATTTGTGGGTCGAGGCCTTGGAGCTGGGATAAGATCCCCTCTGAGTAATGCCTGTAGCGGATTCAAGAGCTTAACACCCAAACGGTTGCTTGCTTGCTATCAGGCCTTCTTCGTCTAGCCTCAGTAACTCAGGCTTGGCAACGTCCATCGTTTGTCATTGTAAATTGGTAAAAATGGGGCGGTTACTGCAAGCATTGACGTCAAACCTTTTCGCGTCATAGGGGAATCCGTCTTTGTGTTGGGAGTTGGTAACGGAAAGCACGGTGACTGCCGATGCCCATACATGGTAAAACTGCTGTTGTCAAGTCAAAAGCATGACCAAATAAGGAAGGTCTGAATCATGGCTTTGTGCTCCCTGGGTATATAAACCGCGACTTTTCTCTAGTCTTCACTCCTGTTTCATGTTGCAAGACGAACGGTGAGTGCTCTGACAAGGTTTGCTATCAAACTTTGGGATTTAGGATAAAGCTAGGAATCATACTCTTTAACTTTTATTCCAACGTTTCCTATCAAATGTCTTTCAATGCATATCAGCAAGTAGTATCCTATAAACACTTGCTATCAAATTTTACTCTATCTTTACAGAATCATAATGACGAAATCGGGCAACGCCAAGATGCTAGTTGGCAAATGTAGTTGCGGCAAGATTGCCAGAGGCAGCGAGCTCAAGAAGCATGTTAATGAGGGGACGGTGGGCGCGCATATGAGAGAGGTGTTGTTGAGAGTGTGCGTACATCATCAGGTGGTATGTGGGGAAGGGAATGAGTAGACTTCTATTAAGAGTCATAGCGAGTGTCCGAGTGGGAATATAGCTATGGCAGGGTTCAAGACGTGGTTTGAGGGGGAGTTGTTGGAAAGGGAAGAGGTGAGGAAGGCGGTGGCAACGATTGAGGACGTGGTTGGGGAGAAAGTGGTGACGAAGGCGATTGATGAGAGTTCGAGTGAGGAAGTTGAGTTGAGAGCGAAAATGAAGAAGGTTGATGTTGATTTGGATAAGGTGATTGAGGATTTGTTTGGGGATATCGGTGATCTGGAGGGGGAGGGGAAGGAAGTGGGTAAGCCGATGGCAGCGTCATCGCCACGGCGGGAAGAGGGGTATGATGCGGAGGCGTTTGTGAGGTTGAAGGATCGCATGATGGGGTTGGAAAGTGTAAATAGAAAGGTTTTGAAGGAGAATGAAGAGCTGACGGTGAAGGTTGAGGGGTATAGGGCAACGAGGGAAGAGTTGGAGAGCATGAGAAAGAAGGAGAAGGAATGGATGGCGGAAAGGAGCGAGTTGATAAGGAAGGCAGGTTTGGTGGAGAGTTTGCAGGCGAGTTTGTCGAGGAAGGATGAAGAGATAGAGCGGATGCGAAGCGTGGTGAAGGAGACGGAGGAGGTGAAGGGTATAAATAAGAGGTTGGCGGGTGAAGTTGAGCGACTGCATGAGTGTTTGAAGAGTAGAAAAAGAAGAGTGTATGAAGTCCATCTTCCCCTCTTCCAAAATAATGTATGTGACGTCCCAACCATCACCGATGACCCCAACGTGACCCAACAATGCTATGAGGGCGACGGAGTCCGGTGTCTACATATGAATATGGACATCACTGGAGAGCTTGAAGACTTCGTCGTCCGAAGAGTTCGCAAGAAAGTTCCCAGTAAGTTACTTCAACATGATCATTTCCTTGCCGCCTCTAATCTCCTATTCTTTTTCTTTCAGAGTTTTTGCAGAAGTGAGAGGAGTGTCGGTGGACGGAGAACGACCCATGGGCTCTTTTAAGGGCCAACCTTCTAATGCAGCTAAAGCGGTACCAAGCCCGCCACATATCTTCGGATATGGAATGCAGAGGGGAAGACAAATGATGAATGGAATGAAATGGGAGGACACCCTTGCGCCACATGCAACATATCACAGATTTCTCTCTTCGCTAGTGAACAAGCTCTTGTCAGTGTTGTACAAAAGTTTTACTGCAGCACAGGTTGATGTATAGTTAGAAAGTTTGATCATGGCGTTTTATGAAACACACATGTCATAAAATGTAAGCGCTAGTGTAGTCAAATAATTTTAGAACGACGCACGTTTGTAAAAGTAAAGTTTGGTCATCGACGTTTATTCGTAAGTCTAGTCAGAAAGTGTATCATGGTTTGTAAAAGCAAAGTTAGTGTAGTCAAATAATTTTACCGCGACACCCGTTTGAGAAAGTAAAGTTTGATCATTGAAGTTGTATGACTGACCGAACTCATCACAGCACTAGAAAGTTTATATAAGTCGTGTATAAAACTCAGAAGCATCAGTAACATATTCTTGTCCGTAGGAAGGAAATTGAAAATCAACACTTTCCACTTCTTCACCATGTGGAAAATGAATGTAATTGACATGTGCAATTAAGTGAGCCTTGATGATACTGTCTTTGAAATATGATATCAACTCCGTAAATATTTTTCGTGTGTAGTCTAAACATGCTTCCAATTCTGTCTCCTCCCTTTGAAACTCAAGGATGTAATCTTGTATTAAGCCTCCGAAGCACTCTTGATGAAAACGAATCGTGCAATCATCATGTTTCAATGTATTGACTTCAGGTGCCATGCTTGAGTCTATTGCTAAACATCATGTTTGCCTAACACGATTTCAATAACGCGTTACAAATATGCGTGCGCACATCGGGAACTCTAGCTCGTCTGTGATTGGACGAGAGGTCTGATCCATTCACCGCTTAGGAAAATCTTATAAAAGGCAGTGTATCACCTCTGCTCTTCACATTTATCTTTCACAAGGTGAGTGTCGGTGAGCTCCTGCTATCAGGTTGTTTTCATGTAGTCTGTTGCTATCAAGAGATTCGCCTCTGCTCATAAAACATATCATCGCTGTAATACCTCCTTTGCTCGAGCGTTCCTTCGGGACGGCGGGTACTGCCGTAGAGGGATTGTGTTGCACGGGTTGTTCGTCGTTTGTTAGACCGAAACCTCTGAGCCGTTGCTCATGTTGGGCGTTCGACTTCATACTCAACATGATGCTTTCTCTCGCCAGGTCAGAGTACTTTAGCCATTCGACAAAGGCTAGTCTTTATGATGTGGAGTAGAGTGAAATGTAATTCATTAGATGTCACTTCAATGCATGTTCCCATGATAAACGTTGACTAAGCAAATGAAACGATTCTCATCTTTCCTTTTCAGTGATTGAAGTTCTACAATTCATTACCTGCTAACTTTCCAACATGGAATTTACAAAAGTTGAAAATTACTGCATTGCCGCCGAGATGGAGAAGGCCACCATTGAGCAATGTAAGTTTTTGTGTGATGGGGAAAGGATGAGGTGCAAATTGTGCTAATAAAACTCTTTAACTAACGCCATTAGGTTTGCATGTGTGTTGAACGCAGGAATTAATTTTCATAAACCTCTAAATAACACCATGAGGGTAGGAATCATGTCCTTATTAATTTTCGACGAAAATCAAGACCCCTAACCTCTCCCTACTCCGTGATTTTCAAAACCGAAACTATCATTTCGAAAAATTCATTGTTATGTGTTTATGGGAAATCTCTCACCACCCTCTCTTCTTCCGTTTCAGTGCATGAATGTATTCGAAATGGGGAACCCGTCCCTGAAGGAGCAATCGGGCAAGCTTACGAGCGGCTCGGAAAGTGTAAGTACCCTCACCTATGAGAGTTGGAATGTCATGTTTTAGCACTTCTGTATTCGTATAGCTTGCTCTCGATCATTGTTTTCTCCGCAACCTCTAATCTCATCTCTTTTTCCTCTCTACAGATTTAGCCAAGAAGGAGAAGTGGGAAGAAGCCGCGAGGCTGAGATTTAATGACGAATTTCCGGCACTACCTTCCCGCCCATCTACCTCCGCCCAAGGTGCGACCCCTCTCTCGGGCATCGTCATCGCCCCACCTCCACCACCTGCTCCGCTCCCTGCACCCGTCCCTGTTCCAGTCCCTGCTCCTCGTCACCACGTCCCTGCAACACCGAAGCCCAGGACCCTTGCACCCTCGGCTCGTGTCCCTCTCCTACCTCCTCCGCGTCCATCGGTGTTGCCGGAGATCAATTCATTAGATGGTAAGTATCCGTGATTGGGAAAAGGGGGATAAGACTTCAAACTTGAAATGATGATCATGTTACTAATCTCTTTTCTCTTTTTCTCAACAGATCTGGCGGCCTACCTCCTGGACGGCGACGTTCCCTCCCGTCCCATCATGAACCCAGCATCGCCACCACCTGCAGCGGTCGAACTCCCTCTCCTCTCCGTCAAGTCGGTGGAGAGACTGTTGGAGCAGGAGGAGTTGGAGATAGTCGGAGAGGAGAGGGAGATGGAAGTCGAAGAGAAGGACTTTCGATGCCAGCGGTGTGACAGGGTCTTTGCCTTAGCCTACAGTTTGAGACGTCACACCGCTGGACATGCCTGCAGGGGAGGAAAGCGCCGATCGATCCCTCAACGGCCCAAGTGTGAAGGTTGTGGACGCACGTTCTACAACAACACCCACTTGCGAGTCCACATCGAAGGCGGTTCCTGTGGCAGTGTGAGGCAACCACCAACGTCATCAGGTAGGAAGCATCCTTCATCGCACGTCGGCTTTTCCTGTTCTTCGTGTCAGAAGACCTTTCCTACAGAGTTTGTTCTTTCTTCGCACACACTCTGTCACACACATTCCACTGAGCTTTACACTGACAACAACGTCACTCTAAGGCTGAGGAAGTTTTCCCTTGAGAGGCTCGTTCGCGATTATGAGTTAGAAAGCTCTGAAGCTGTGCAAGACATTCATCCTTTCTTGATGAATAATATAGGCTTAATTCATCAAATGTTGACGAGTTTAGAAATTTTTTTACTTAAGGGCATGTTCTATCTCACTGCTCGTTTCAATAAGGTAGACAGTAGCACGGGAGAGGTAGAGTCCACTGTGACCATTAGGATAGCCTCCTGTGCTGCTGATCTCATAGGTGATGTAAACGAGTGGATAGAGAGACATGCGACCAATCTCGTCAGCAACTTAAATAAACTTAATGAAAGAGACAGCGGTCTGGTCTTTGATGGGATAGAGAAGGTAGACATTAAAATCAATCTTTTAGAAAATTTACAAGGGAGTGGTTGTTTCACCCTCCCCAAAGCACTGGCTGACAAAAAGGCTGTCGTCAATGTAGAGTGGTAGTCCCAGTATTTCAAGTATGCCGTCCTCTCCATTCTTCACTATAATGATGTAGGTATACATCGTCAAAGAGTCACCAAGTATTGTGAATGGGAGGATGAGCTTAAGTTTCACGGGTTAGATGTCAACACATTAGATTTTAAAGGCATCGCCCAATTTGAAAAATTGAATAACATTAAGATCGTCGTCCATCTCTGGGAAAAAGGTCTGAAGGGCGTTAGGTATGACAACCGCCAAAGTAACTTCGACCGGGTTGTCAATCTTCTCCTAGTCTATAGCGACAACCACCCAGAATGGCATTATTGTGGCATTCCTAAAATTTCTAGATTGTATCACCACCAGCAAAGTTATGATAACAAACATTATTACTGTGATCGCTGCACGCGGCGTTTCACATCTAAACCATTTTTTGAAGAGCATTACGAGTGGTGCTCTCGGGGTAAACTTCAAATGGAAGTCATGCCCAAAGATAAATTTTGTAGGTATGAGGAAAACGGCAATGAGCTCAGTCCCATATGTACCATCTATGCGAATATTGAATGTTATATTGAACAAGAAGACCTAAGTCATGAGCCAGCAGCCATTGCTTGCTATGAAGTTTGGCATCCATATTATAGGAACCAAAATAAAATGCATGTGTGGCAAGGCGAGGAGTGCATTGAAAACTTCTTCAACTTTTTAGATAGAAAAGCCCGTTTTCATCAACGCTATGAAACGGAGCTGACTAGGAAACCCATGTGCTTCACAGAAGCCGATAAAATCAAGTTTGATAGGACCACGGAATGTCCCCGCTGCTGTTCATCCTTTGATGATCAGCAACATAAGAAAGTGAGGGACCATTGCCATCTCAGTGGTAAATTTAGGTCTGCCTTATGCAGTAAATGCAATATGAAACTTAGGCTCAAACGGCGAACGCTCCCCGTCATCTTCCATGACTTCAAATGTTATGATGCTCACATCATCATTCGCCATGGATTCGGTAAAATGAAATCCTGGTCATCCAAAGTGATTGCACAAAGTGAGGAAAAATTTATGTGCATCACTGCTAAAGTCCAAGTAGCTAAGACGAAGGAGGGGAAGCCTGTCTTCTATGACATAAAGTTTCTAGACAGTTTTCAATTTATGTCTTCTTCCTTAGCCGCGTTGGCTAATAATTTAGAAACACTTCCCCCCACTCAACATTTAAAGAAAGACTATCCCAACATAAGTGACAGTCTGATACGATGGAAAGGGGTGTTTCCTTATAGTTGTTTTAGTTCAATGGACACATTGAAGGAGACATCCCTTCCGTCCATTGATAAATTTAAAAATGATTTGACGGGTGAGGACTGTTCGCTGGATGATTATAGGCATGCAGAGCAAGCATGGTTAGAATTTAGGTGTCGCACTTTTGGTGACTACAGGCTTGCCTACTTAAAATTAGACGTCTATCTGTTGGCTGACGTGTTTGAGACTTTTAGGAAAGTCACATTAGAACAGGACGACTTAGAACCCGTCCATTTTCTTAGTCTGCCGGGTCTGTCCTATCAGTCAGCCTTCAAGATGACGAAAGAGAGCATTCATTTACCGCAAGATGCAGAAATGTACACGTTATTTGAACGTGGTATTAGGGGTGGCTTACATTTGTCAACAAACATGTTGTCAACAGCACCCAAGACATAGGATCGACCACACATTTAATGTGCAAAGACCAAAATAATTGGTATGGGAGTGCACTCTCCAAGCCTTTGCCACAATCTGACTTCCAATGGGTAGAGCCCCATGACATTGAATACTTCTCCAATCCAGCACACATCATGGCACTGGGAGATGAGGCCGACATAGGTTATTTATTTGAAGTCGACCTCATCTATCCAGACTGTATTAAGAATAGGACCGTTGATTTTCCCCTCGCACCCGAATCTGGCATAGTCAGTCCAGATATGCTCTCTCCCTTTATGGAAGAACACAATAAGCAGTATGAGGCGGAAAATGACTTAAAGTATAAAGCCACTAGGAAGTTGTTGCTCACCCAATTGAACAAGCAGCATTACATCGTGCACTATTCCATCCTCAAATTCTATCTAGGTATGGGGATGCAACTTGACAAAGTCCATCGCGCTATACAGTTTAGGAAGTAGCCCTTTCTAAAACCGTATATAGAATTTAATAGTAAGAAACGGGCTGAATCCAAGAATCCTTTCGAAAATGACTTCTTTAAATTTAAGAATAATGCCCTCTTTGGTAAAACCATGGAGGATGTAAGAAAGCGCATGGACTATCGTATCGTAACTGATCCGGAAACGAGTATCAAGTTATGTCGCTCGCCGTTGTTTTGCCACCATGATGTAATTTCCGAAGACATCACTGGTTTTAAAATGCTAAAATCTAAAGTAGAACTTTGCAAGCCCATTTATGTCGGTCAAGCTGTCTTGGATCACTCGAAGTTAGAAATGTACAAGTTATTTTACCACACTTTTAAAACGTGTCCATTGATCCAACATGTGGAATTTGTAGGAGGCGATACAGACAGCTTCTTCCTAGCTTTGACAACCACTAGCCAAGTCAAGCAGGAAGATATTTTAAAATATTTAGCACCCAAGTTTGATAGTTCCAACTATCCCACTGACCATCCGCTTTACTCTACCTCAAATAAAGCGAAGCTTGCCTGCTTCAAGGATGAGTGTGCCGGCAAACAGATAGAGGAGATGATCTTGCTTCACCCCAAGATGTACTCCATGGAGCTAAAATCCTCAGAGCTTTCTATAAAACGGGCGAAAGGCATCTCGAAGTCAATCGTTAGAAAAATGACACATAGGGACTATCAAGATGCCTTAGATTCTCTTAAAATTAAAAAAGTAGAAATGACCATTTTAAAATCACAGTCGCATCAAGTCAGAACAACGACGTTTAGGAAACGAGGTCTCTCAGCTTGGGAAGACAAGCGATGCTGGATGAGTCCTAACTACTCATTACCGTACGGCCATCCAGACACTCATCTACCTCCACCCAAGAGACAGAAACTTTCTCTTCCTCCGTCCGGCGATGTCTGATGATGAATGCTTCCTCTCTGTTGTGGTTGATGTTTTGCTTTTTCGCTCCATGGCGTTTTCTATGGGGTGTTGTGAGTGAGTGCCTTGTAACATGCGTCCAACTCCTGATCACTTCATATCATGACTTACATATAAACTGGTTTTTCCTGACGTTATTTTCTCCCTGCACATGAGTGACTTTGTTTTCTCCCTGTATATGAGTGACTTTGTTTTCTCCGGTGATGTGAGCCATAAAAACTTTGTTTTCTGCTACCATCAGTATTAACTATGTGTGACTGTGATGAAATGTCTTTCATTCAATAACATGTCATGTACAGACTGTCTCGTTTTTCTTTTGACATAAAGATGGGATTCTCACTCAATAGATAGAAGTAAAAGTTTTGATCATTTTGTAAAATGGGTAGGGTTAGAAATAAAGTTGATGATTGTAAAGTTAGAAATAAAGTTGACGTTTGTAAAGTTAGAAATAAAGTTGATGATTGTAAAGTTAGAAATAAAGTTATCACCATGTCGCTGTTTGTAGGATAGGTGAAATATAAATGAAGTTAGAATCACTTCACTGTTTGTAAAGTTAGAAACAAAGTTGACGTTTGTATAGTTAGAAATAAAGTTGATGATTGTAAAGTTATAACCATATCACTGTTTGTAAGATAGGCGAAATATAAAATGAAGTCAGAATCACTTCACTGTTTGTAAAGTTAGAAACAAAGTTGACGTTTGTAAAGTTAGAAATAAAGTTGACGTTTGTAAAGTTAGAAATAAAGTTATAACCATATCACTGTTTGTAAGATAGGTGAAATGTAAATGAAGTCAGAATCACTTCACTGTTTGTAAAGTTAGAAATATAGTTATAACCATGTCGCTTTTTGTAAGATAGGCGAAATATAAAATGAAGTCAGAATCACTTCACTGTTTGTAAAGTTAGAAACAAAGTTGACGTTTGTAAAGTTAGAAATAAAGTTGACGTTTGTAAAGTTAGAAATAAAGTTATAACCATATCACTGTTTGTACGATAGGTGAAATGTAAATGAAGTCAGAATCACTTCACTGTTTGTAAAGTTAGAAATAAAGTTGACGTTTGTAAAGTTAGAAATAAAGTTGATGATTGTAAAGTTTGAATTAATGCTACAATCATTTCAGAGTTTGCAAGATGGGTAACGTATAAATTAAAGTCATAACCATGTCAGAGTTTGTAAGTTATCATCCTCACCAACGAATGTAGCATCATGACAATTTCTTCGGCTTAGGAAACATCAACCACTTTGCTGACTCATGTCTATAAATAGGTCTGACTCATGAAGGGGTAAAGCGCCAATCATAAGAATCTAATCAGTCTTGTTCAACCTTTTCACCGACAAGTGTGGACATCATTTCATGTCTATAAATACCGCTGACTCATCATAAAGCGAAGAACCTTGTTGATGACCTTTTTACCGACACGTGGGTGATAGTTCATTGCGATGATTCATTCAAAACGCATCATGTGATTAACACGATTCTATTAACTGTGACTCATACAGATAACGCATTAAAGATTTAACAATGTCAGCTACTTTACTGATATCACGTAAACCAGTCATGATACAATGTCCGTTGTGAAACACTGCAATATGTACAGGATGCCACTTCCGAATCAAAGCAGCAGGAAAGAGTTCAGTTTTATAAAATATACAATGATTACTGGCTTTAATGTTGGCTAGATTCACTGACATCTTCAATTGAACAGACACTACTATATTCTTCAATGTCAGGGGACTGAGGCGTAGATGAGGCATGAGTGTTCGCATTTTCTTGACGACTTCGTAACACATGGACTGCATCACGAGATGAGAAAAGGTTTCCTTGGACTTGGATTTTGCCGCAGCGAAAGATTTGAAGATTTCGACCGCTGCTCATGCGAATGACCAACATTTGCGGACGACCGTGATGATAGACTGAATCGGGAAGATGGGTATGCAACTGTTCTAAATCGATGTCTCTTCTGAGATTCATTTCGCGCATGGCGTTGATGATGCGGATGGGGAGCATCACTCACAAATGACATGGGGGTTGAATGAACTTCCCTTTTATACTTTTCCCATGAGGGTTTTGGAATCACAATGTAGCAGTGATCATTATGTAGAATCATCTCTTGAATGCGAATAAATACAATGCCGTCTCCTACGTTAATGACACGGCAAGAGTTGGATAGGATTGCGCGATGTAACCTTCGTAGATGAAAGCGTTCTAGAGTTATCTGAAGTTGACGTTTCGTATCATGAAATGTAATACACTGACTTTTCCATGATACATGGAGCCATGCTGATAATTTCCACATGATTAAAACCTGAGTAAAGAAGGGTATGCCTAAGAAAGAAGGAGAGAGAGTCATGTTCATGTGTGGCATGGTGAGTGTACATTTCTTTCTTGATACGGTGGCCGTTAGGCCGTGGTCTCATAAAGACCGATGGTGCGTTCTCAGTGTGTGGAGAGTGTTACTGTAGTTGATCATCATCAACATGGATACATTTTTAAAGGTGATGGAGACAAGATAGGGATTCAACGTAAACAACCTTCCGTCCCTGCGCGGACCCATGTAGATGGTTTGAATTTTAATTTCGAAGGAGTAGAATCCTTTTCCCAAAATGGGGAGTGGTTTGCAATTGAGTAAGTCGAATTCGCTGCCCTCCTTTTCATGGATGATGAGACAGTGTCTATCCATATGTACATACATGTATCGTCTTTCCATGATGGGAACTTGTGGCCGCTTCCCATTGTGTCGAACAATTTCTTTGGGAATGGTGAGATTTTCTTTCAGGAATGTTTCAAGAGTATTGAATTGTAACCGTGTCCAATAGCATAACGGTACACACACGGCCAGTCCATACTTTGTTGACATAACCTTTAGATAATCTATCCGATGACTTGGAGTTTTTATGTTTACGGCTTCTCCATGATGAGTTATCTTTTGATTGAAAGCATTTTTACCCGATGCTAAAGTAGGGGAGTTCAGTGTACCCAGTGCGAGAGCAGAGGAGTTGATGGCTTCGAGCAACTGCATGGTTAGCGTAAGGACGGAAATGATTGCCATGAGCTCAGTCGTCCGTTTTATAAGCAGACCTAGCTCCAATCACATGCGTTTCCCTTTTCTCGTTTTCCCTGTCTTTGTTATGTGACAAAGAGTTATCGCACGCGAACTTTTGACTGCGTGGGTGGAAACCTTCCCTCCTACAAAGTCGTTCTAGTCCTCACAAAGACTTGAGTGACACGCCCCTTCTAGCGAACAAAGACGCATTCCTTCATCTAACAAAGCGCCTGATAGTAATGCACAGAGCGCAATGACTCATGTTGCTCTATACACCATTACAAAATACTCAGTGAAAAGAAATCTTTATTGCATCTACGCAATGTGTCGCGCATCAAACAAAGTCGTGGATGTAAACACACTCAGTTGAATCATGATATGTTTAACAACGTACGCATTTCCTCCCAACGTCTCTTCTATTCTCTCCATAATTTTCTCCATATCACGACCATAAAATTGATCACTAAGAGTAATCCATTCTGAGCAATAAGATCCAAAGCGAAGTGGTTTTTGCAAATCTTTCAACTCTATATAAGCAACGAGTCTACCCTTTACATCTTGAGGTTTTAAACTCTCCATCAATCTTTTGAAGAGAGGAAGACTTTCAGTGAGCACTGCTTTCATATCATTCATCTTCATTTTAAATGTAAGTTTCCAATCTTGTAAAAATCCATCGAATCCTTGTTGATCAAGTGTCAAATGACACATGTGGTTATTTAAGGTACGATGCGCTATCATAAACGTTGTGACTATAGATTTCACATTGCTTCAATGACTTCCACTATGAATAAAACAGAAATAACAATCAAGTTCCACTGTAAGTTTATTCAAAACCAGACAAAATTCACAAGTACAGAATACACTTCATAAAATGATCATCATTCATTCACACGGAGTAAAAACATGTTTTACATAAACCCACGCTGTTGACAATAATATAGATACAGTTCATAAACGTCATATAGACTACAATGCCAGCGTGAAGAGAGTTTTGTAATGTAGGTAGCTTTATTTCTAGTATTACAATGGGATGGTGGTCTGTACAGGTGATGTCTCTCACCGAAACATATAGCCATGTCAAAAATAATTTCATCTCTAAACTTCTTTTGATCACAATGCATATGATAGTCTTGTCTTACACGATGTACCCAACATGGTAAATATAAATTATCAATGTGCAACTGAAGTGTTGCTGCTTCTCGTTCAGAATCATTTCCTAATATTTTAACAATATGAAAACCTGACAGCCACCGTTTGAAATCACTTATCAAATACGTTTCATTTACAAATCCAATATGAATCAAAATAGAAGGATCAAGTCCATGCACATGACGTCCTGACCATTCGTCTTTGTGTGGAGGACAGTAGGCAAATCTATGATATACACTAACAACAGTTTGATCACTTTCCCTCATTGCAATAGCACTCAATTCCTGCATGGGTGTTCCCTCACTGTCTATGAAGATGACAACCTACAGTATCAAAAAGACTTCATTACAAAATAATACATTGAGCAGGAACTTTACAAGGATGTCTGTCCTTTACATAACAAAAGATACATACAACATGATTACAATGTTTTATTTGAGCATAACGCGCAAGACCGCGTTTTCCACATTCACTACATACTAACTGATTACAATACTTAAGATTTCTCTTTGGTGGTAACACCATCTTTCTTTGATGTGCGACGACGTTTAGGTTTAGTGACAGGTTCTTGACACTCTTTGACACAAGAATCAATGACTTTCTCAATGTGATCAAGTCCTGTTAACTCAGGTTGATGATGAATTTGAGCAATGCGCAAATTGAGAGAAATCAAATTCCCGTCAGATTGATGAGGTCCCACATAAACAGCAGGCACCTCAATATGAAAGGAATAAAAGCCTGCACCTAGCGATGAAAATTCTGTTTCAACTGACTGTTCAACTGTCACTCCTGAAGTGACTTTACAATACTTGCTTTGTAAAATACAGCAGCGAGTGCCGCGATACAATGGTTTATAATAAGAAGTTTTCTTTTCTGGCCACAACTGTAATAGTTCAGTAGGAATAGGAGCCTTTTGCCTCACAACGTCTTCTAAAATGTCAAGCTGCTGACGCAACCAATTATCAATAGGGATACTCAGGTTTTGACCGCAACGATTTACTTGCGTATCCACTTTTGGTAAGTATACCGCCGGCGTTTGAAGATAGAGTCGAGCACCGTTGTAGCGCACTTGTTGTTTGTAGGTAGGATAGCCGTGAATTACCTTTTCAATTTTCGGATTCCACAGCTCGAGATGTTGAGGATTCAGTGATGCAGCAGTTGGAGTAGGATTCATGGCCATGGCAGTCTGTAACGAAAGAATACCACTAAGTACATTCATGATCATCAGAGAAAAGAAAATTGCTAGCTTAGCAGTGACATATGAGGTGGCCCTTAAGAGGACCTTTTGGAGCGTTCACAGGATTTAAAACTTATCACCAAAGTCTAAGTCTTCGTCATCGTCCAGTAAATTAAATGTCTTGGGCTTAGGACCCGAATTGAGTTTCAATTCCCTAAAAGACTTAAAGGTAAAGCGTCTAGGTGGTGGCGGCGGTGGTGGTGGTGGTGATGGTTCAACAAAATAAGCTTGTACAATCATCGGCTACACACTCTCCTGCGTCTCTCTTCTAAAATGCTGATAAGGTTTAGGCCACACCGTCATGACACTCACTTGTAAATTTGCAAACAGGATTGATCAGACAAAGTTGAGAGGGGAGAATGGCTTCAGCAAGTCACACACGTTTCCAAGTCAAGAGAATGAAATGAAGAGAAAATGGGGAGACGTCTGCTTTTATAGTCTCCCGCGAATTCACATTTGACACTATGTGAGCCAATCAGAGACCTCCGTTTCTCCCCTGACTTCGTTGCGGCAGGGAAAAGGAGGCACGCGGACGTCTGACTCATGAATGCTTTTCCCAAATCTAGTTTAGCACATTGAGTTGAATATGAATGTGTTTTATGCGACATAAGAGCAAGTTGGATCCATGCTCATGAAATGAATCTAGTCGAGATGCAATTTTCGCCATGTGTCGCTGATAAAAATCTTTGGAATCATGTATCGTCTCTGCAGAATAGGATGCAAAATGAAACACTACACGTTCACCTGCATGTTCATCAGTCACTTTCTCAAATTCAATCTCTGCAACTAATCGTCCTTTCACATCTTTATTTATCAAACTGTCCATGAGCAGTTGGAAAACGAAGTAACCTTTAGCGATAGCAAATTCTAAGTCTGCCTTTTCATGATGAAAGGAGATGATGTAGTCCCTAATCACACCACGAAGACTTTGTCGATGAAAACGTAGTGAACAAAATTCATTCGTAAACTCTACTGCTTCTGTCATATTTCTTCCTTTCACTTTGGAGACAGAGCATAAATGACATTAAGATGCAGAATTTGACGCTGATTCCAAATCTGGTCTCTGATTTCCCGTCCGAGGCTTGGTTCACCCGTTAGAGCGATTTTCATAAAAATTCTAACTCTGTCGTTTTTCGCCAATGTCCCAAATTTTCAATAACGTCTCACCTCTAAACGAAGGCAGATACGAACAAGCCATGTTTCCCACTGAATTTGCCTCACTCTCAGCTTTCAAACGAGCTATTGCACGACTTTCTACGATCTCTGGAACCAAAGTTGGAAGTTTGGCAGGAGGGGTGGACGTCCTCGAAATTTTTTCTCTCCGATGTCGCTGGAAACATTCTTCCACACCCAACATTTCACGTAGAGTCCGATTCTGGCCTTCGTTTTCCCATCCGAGCACTCCTTCTGCCCGAAACATGGACTTTCTCATCCAAAAACCACCAAACCCCGCCTTTTTCCAACTCTGCCGTTTTCAGAGATTCCACCCCTTGCCTCACAGGAAAACTCCTCCTTCCATCCTTCCCAAACCAACATTTCACGTAGATTCCGAATCTGAACTCCAATTTCCAATACGAACCCTCCTTCATGACGATTTCCAACTTTTCTCATCCCAAACACCATCAACACCCACCCTTTCCAACTCTATCCCTCACATCTTCCTTCCCATCCCTTGCCTCACAGGTCCTTCCTTCCTGCCTTCCAGAGGGGGGGGGTAGGGACCTGTTTCCTCCTCTCGGACCCATTCCTCCCAGTACATCCTTGGCCACTTCCTCTCGCCAGAGGGGGATGAGTCAGCATTTCACATTTTGGAATTGAAATTGCAATGGGGTTACTACTTTTGGCTCTTGCGTTATCGAGCAGCTTTTAAAGACTTCTGAAATCGTCATTCGTTTTGTTACTTTCTAACAAGGAATTTATAAGCCTACGAGTTGCTGCTTCTGGCTTACCCCATCTTTTCTGTATGTGTTGAACCGCGGCATCATAATTCCCCGCAATTAGTTCATAAGAGTCGAGTACGCCAAATGCAGTACCTTTCATGGCATCTTTCAAGTATTTCAACTTGTAGAAACGAGACACGCTTGTATTGTTGTGGACAATCGGTTCGAATGAATCCCAAAAAGTCGGAAAGGATAGATTGTTTCCATAGAACAGAGGTAGTTCAATATTTGGTGGTAAAGGTCCAGCATTCTTTTCCTCATTTTCGATCCTTCGTAAGTGATCAAGGTAAGCTTTTGCATGTGAAGAAGCCGAATGATAGTCATCAGTAATTTTCCTGAACTCTTCGACCATCTTTTCTCTATCACAAGCATTGCTGATTGGCACAACCTTTTGTTCCTGAAAATTGTTCAAACTGTTCATTGAAACTTCACATCTTTTCAAAAGGGATTCTACTTCGTAATAGGACTGATTGTTACATACATGTTCGTTTAGTTTGTGCAATAATTCTTGTAGTTCCTGTATGATCTTCTCTTCTTTCTTCTTCTTGTCTCTTGCGCTCTTCTCCTTCTCTGCGACGCTCTTCTCTTCTCTCTTCATATTGTCTGCGACGTTCTTCTATTCTCTCTTCATCTTGTCTGCGACGTTCTTCATCATTGCGCTGTTGTTGCTGCATCATTGCATAAATGACTTGTATCATACTCATATCCACTGAATCTCGTGAATTATCACCGGAACATCTTGCAAATGAGGTAGGTCCACTGGTAATACTTGTAGCTTGAGACTTTTCATTGTCATCATTCCTTTCATTTGATGCGAGCCACTCACTACGGCGAACTTTTATTATTATGTCGATCAAAGTTGCCTAGTCTCCTGAGGACTTAATACCAAGTTTATTTGCTTCTGTTGATAATTCCGATTTGCTTTTTGACTGTAATTCACTTTTCCATGATGATAAATAATCATCCAAAGATTCGTTCCGTACGTCATCAATTATCGATTCGGTAGACATAGTTGACTTGTATAGTGATGCAAATGGAAAATTTTCCAGAAAATTTTCCAATTTTTTCAAAATATTCCGGGAAATTTTCCAATGGAAAATTTTGAAATTTTTTTTCGGTGATTGACGTTTTTGCCTTTGTTTTGGAGACTTGTTGCAGTCGTTTGAAAAGACTATGTAATATTCAAAGACCGAAAACTTCTCATCATCCCTGCATGTTAACTTTTGGGACCAACTGCACCTCCATGTCTATTTCAGATCTTTCCAACTGAATATCAGATATTAAATGGATTTCAGATTTCTAATTGAATTTCAGATATTTGTCAGAAACTCAACTTTGAAAGGATCTTAGATTCAGCTGGAGAATCTCCAATTCATCTGGAAAAGTCTGAAATTCATTTAAGTAGATCTGAAATCGATTGGGAACTATCTGAACCATCTGAACCAGCTAGAAATGGAATGTGTAGTTTGTCCTCCACGAAGATATCGGACAATACGCCAGAAGTTAGAAGCTATCATATAGATTTTCTTCTACTCATCACAGATATCTTTAGTTTCCAAATATCTCACGAGTTTATAGTCTTTATATATCTTCCAATATATGATCGCTCATGTATAATGCTGTGTTGGACTGTGTGCTTGTGCTTCACATGTTCATCAACACATGGAGAATTTGTATCATTGCAATCGAGGCTGCATAATAAAGCTTAACTTTCAAGCCATAAACAAACTCCCAAATAAAGTGCATTATTTCTGCTCCAGATCTTTCACAATGCATGAAATTATACCCCTATTGTAAAGTAAAAAATTCACGTTGTCCCAAAAGATGTCTGTGTTATAACATTAAAAATGGCAACAAATTGCCACAAGCCACTGGTGGCAAAGGAATACTCAAAAATCCAATGACGGGATTCGTATTGCTACGATTGTTTTAATCGAAATGATATGATGAAATCAAGGGTTTCAGAACAATTCTATTGATATGTCTATGCCTCGGCTGTGATAGAAAATGTAAAAATTATATCACAAAAAAATTCAAATTTCTTCATTTTTCAAAATCATTTTATTCAAAATAATGATCAAAATCACCAGTTTTATAGACCCATTCTATTGGTGTGTACCTCGGCTGTGGAAGCGGTCAAAGCATATAGGGCCTATCACAAAAAATCAGAACTTTCAAAATTTTCCAAAATTTTCCGATTTTTTCAAAAAAATTTTCCAATATTTTCCAAAATTTTCCATGGAAAATTTTGATTCAAAATTTTCCGGAAAATTTTCATCACTAGACTTGTAGCAATATTCACAAAACTAAATCACCATAGTCTTTTCACGCATATTTCAAGAAAAATGTTATTGTTCAATAAAATAGCAATAATCTGTGCTGGAAAGTTCTTTGGTGTTATTTGTGTTGCACATACAAGATATAATTCACAAACATAAATAATTTACAGATTACAAGTCATTTCTTGATATATGCAGCACACCTATCTTTTTTTATCTGCACATTCGCACGGCAAGTCAAGTTATAGTTACATCTCATTCAAAATTCATAACGATTATCATGACTACATACACTAGAAACAATTAGATCAGGCATATATATACATGTATATCAGTAACATAGACATTATATACAGACATTCGAAAAACTACGTCACTGGCTAGGCTAACCTTACATCACAAAACTATGAACTATTGAAAATCTATGCAAATAGAGGCTAGAGACTATTCGTCAGAACAGGCCTATTGTACATGAAAAAGAGAAGGCAATTGAAAGCATTGGTATTCTTATAAGCAAACAAAAAATTAAAAGGAGAAAATTATGCCATACCACTGTAATTATTTATGCCATTTAATTTCCGTGTGTATGCTAATGCTTCAGTTTATAGTCTCACAGGAGGTTGGCCATTGGTAAAAAAAAGAAACAGAATTTCACTCCCATTTTACGACCTTACATATTGAATAAAACTTCCTGAAATGACACCTAACGTTTCATCGTCTGCCGACTGTGGCAAGTAATTTTTTGCGATTCTTTGTAACTGCTTCCGAATGATTCGGTTTTCTCAGTATTGAGTATGTATTTCTGCTGTTAATCCTTGAAGCATTTCGCTGCAGACTGATGTGATCGACAGTATTTTGTAATGTGTAAATATGTTGTAAAGGCTGTTCTTGTCACTGCCTCCGAATGTTTTGATTTTATCAGCATTGGGTTATTCCCGTGATCAAGTCAGCATGCAGGTCGGGTGCTACTACAAGAAGCTTTATTCAAAATATAAGGTCGTGAATTGGGATTGAAAATTTTTTTCTAATATTTTCAGGGATGAGAATTTTCTGCGGATTTGTATTAGTATTAAGATATACTTAAGCTCGGCTTTAAGTATTATTTTATTGGCCTTTTTGAGCCTCCTTGAAATGTGAATTTCCGCCGGGACCACGTTCTTCCCTTCTCAACCTTGTTTGGCAACAAGTCGCAGACTTTGAACATAGGCCACATGTTCGAATGTTTCACTACATGGTTGGTTTGGATGTGTAAAACCATCTTGCGGTACGTTGTTATTTATTTCAGCTAAAGGAGAAATTATTTTAAACTAAATATCAAATTCATCGGACTTTCTGTTTTAACGGCGTTTTTTCCGTCCTGGGAAAATGCATTGTTGATTAGCTCGTGCTGTTGTGGGATGATGAAGTATAAAAATAGTTTAGATTAATTTTCACCTTCAAATTAATGCTCATTTCTGTGTCATAACAAAAAGTCGGCTTAAATATCGCAAGAGGCACCACATCCTGTAAATGTCAGTGTCTGTGAGTCACGAATTCAAGAAAAGTGCCACGGTTTTCATGCTAAAACTTGCTTTCTTTTTGCCAACTGCGATTTGGCACATAGAAAAGGGCCTATGATGATTAATTCCGATATGCAGTTGATGCTGTACATACTAAATAACCACTGTTCACATTCATCAATGTATTAGAGCTTCTCAAAAATTGCATTTTAGTACACACTGGTTTGGAAGATACTCGGTGACATGTCAATTGGGGACATGGCTGCGCACTTGACAATTTGTTTTAGTGCATCAAGTATATTCACTAATCCTGATCTTACATTTTAGAAGATCAGCTGATAAATATTTATCTATCGTAATCAAGGGATATTATCTGCTGAAGGAAGTGCTTTGATGATAAATTATTTGTTGAATCTCTGCTTGACCATACTTGATCCAACAGGTTTATAAACACTCAAATCCTGATAGTGAAGGAGGTGGGTATTTCCAATTCCTATCACCGTCATTACCACCGTTCAGGATGTTGGGTAGACTTTAAACCGCAAACAAGTCACAGCTATCTTTTTATCCACCAAATCGACCTAAACATTTCATGTGATGAATTGAATGCATTGAAAAGTCCTAGCACTTCAGGGCGAAGACCAATCTGACAAGTTAGCTCTGGCTTATTTGGGAGGCGCATAGCTGGTTTACTTTTAGTTTTCAGGACTTTGGTGTTGCTGATGAGATAGGATGGCTTTTACGTATTTCTCGGGTTGTTCAGGTAGATTGAGTAGATTATGAGATAGCTCTCACTTGTTTAGGAAGTTGGACTTGTTTTAAGACGTTTGCGTTTACCTATAGCTTACTGGCACAACCAGCTGTCACAATTTTTAAACCATATGATGCGATTAATTTCGAAGCGTTATATATCCAAAGCTTTAAATTGTTTTGAGCATGTTGTACAGTCTTTTCTTGCGTTTCGGCCTGTTGTTACTCCTACGAAATCTACTTGTCACTTATGATGCATGCAAAATGCCGGTACATTTGATGCAACATCAGTGTAGAAACTTGTCGAAAAAATCCAAAAGATGAAAAAAATGATGGTGCATCACGCTCACTGAAATTATTTCTTGATTTTTTTGCGTAAATCAGAATAAAAAGCCGATGTCTTGTAAATTTCTCAAATATTCATAGAATTTCACATGCTCAGACAGAGTCAGTGGATAGCTGGATGATTCTGCAGCTCACAAATACATAGGTCTATATACCGTAGAACGTGTAATAGACCGCCATGGTGGTCCATTTTTCAGCCATCTCTCTTCGGTGATATTCTGTCTGCATTTTATGTTACAATGTCTATTCTATTACATGTTGCGTTCTCTTAGAGAATGGTGGTCCATTTTTCAACATCTCAGACTTTTAGAGTGTCAAGAAGTATCGTTTTGATAAAGCTTTTATTTGCGTGCATATTCCTTCTATTAAACTCTTTTATTTATGACTAAATGTTCTACTAAATACTATGCGATGTAGTTTTATGAAAAGTGTGGCTCCACATTTAGGATAGCCACTAGTTATTGCAGTGTTTCTAGACAGGAATACTTCTTAATTTCAGTCTCCTGATGTGGAATCTGGGCCCAAACTCCAGACATTCGCTGTCGTTTTAGAAACATCCAAGTTAATTTAAAGATATAATTGGTTACGCAGTTTTTTAGCGGAAACAATATATTTGTCTCGCTGACAGGTGCTGTAAATCAACTTTACTTTGTCAGTGCTTCATATTAATACTTGTTGCACTGATAACAAATATTCTTCATTTTTCATGAGAATGTAGTTTTTAGTCAGAAATTCGAAATTTATATTTTGTCATCGAATTCTGAAGTTAGCAGAAGCCATTTTTCAATCTTGAGAACTCGTCCACAAGTTCTTCCTACTCATGCTAATTTGAAGCTCCTACAAAGCATCCGCTACCTCAAATACGACAGGGTGGTTCCGCTGTTAAGTCGGCAGAAACATCAGAGGAACCAAAATTTGAGATTATAGGCCTAATTTTTGCAGAGAATTGCTAGACCTGCCAAGAGACTGGAATTACTTCACTGATCACTGTTTACTGCTCGATTTCACGCCTGGATCAGTTTTTACAGAGAAAAATTAATTTTGCGATATTTATGGATTTCAGATTCTCAGGAGAGCTAATTCTCACGTGCGAAGCAAAGCAGTTTCGACGAGTTTCGATAATAGCTAATTCATGATGTGGTGCGAAAATAAGGTACGTGGGACGAAGATAGAGTTTAAAGGCACTAAGCAACTTGTTTTTTCGTTTTCCAGGAATTTCTGCATCTTTATTGTCATTTCAGATTGATATCATCCAATATTGAATATTCCCATCCTTAGGATATGATTACTAATGTAAACATTAAATTGCGATTTTCGTCACTCGGATCACCGGTTACTAAGCAGCCAGGAAATCGTTGAAACTTTAGCACAGAATGATATGAGCTCGTATTTTCTTGAATAGAACCGTACCTAAGTTGCTCAATTGATAGGTTTTTACGAGTTTTGATGTAAAACCGCACCCACTGGATTGTGACGATATGTAAGTCTGATGTCTGATGTTTTTAAACCTTTACAACGGATGTCAATGTTGATAACCATTATCGTTCATAAGAGGATACCTAAACGTTCTTCATTTCTAGATAATCAGCATAACAATGATCATAATTCAACCACATGGGTGCTTTTTTCAATCATCGTGAAATATGCATCATTGTTAGCTTTTGGACAGCTCTTGTGGATCAGTTAGAGTGCTTGTAACTAATCTGTCTAAGGCTTTTGACAATTTGCCTCACAGAAAAATTGCTGACGCAGTCTTCTCTTTTCAACTTCCTAAGGAGGCCTTTGTTTGGATCTCAAGCTTTTTGGAAGATCGCTTTCAACGTATATCCGTTGGCTGAATGTTATCTGAATGGCACCGAGTTGTGAGTGGAGTGCCTCATGGAAGTGTAATTGGTCCCTTGCTTTTTTGCTCATCCGTCACCTCCCTCCAGCCAAAGTGCAGCAACTCAAAGATCTTGAAGTACACTGACGACGTCACGCTATTACACTTAATGCGCAACGACGAAGACGACTCCCTTCAACTTGAAATGGATGATATTCTTGATTGGTCTCAAATCCTTGGTCTCTCACTTAGCATCCCAAAATGCTCTGTTATGAATATCACTACGAAGTGCAACCTCAACCTGGAACCGATCGTTGCTAGCTCCAGCACCATCCCGATGGTAGTCAATGAAGATTGTGGGGGTAAGACTCCGATAATATGATATGGGAGCCAGAAGGGCATCAAAGCAATTGTACATCCTTCGACATTTAAGGAGATGAACTGTAACAGCGATGTGATGAGACGGGTCTACTTTGCTGTGATTAGACCAATTGTGTTATATGCCTTTCCCTGCTTCTGCAACGCGGCGAAGTTAAATTTAGACGATTTCTTGAAGGTGGAAAAACGTGCTTAGAAGCTAGTTCAAGACTGTTCGACGAACCGTGATGATATCAACGCTGCTGGAGAAGCAATATGTAGACGATTGTTCGAGAAGTTGGCTTGCAACGATGATCAACCACTAAGAGCTCTTTTCGATTCTCGCATACCTTCATATCGAAACTCAATGACTTTGAAGAAGTCAATGGCGAGAAGGAAGTGATTGGCTAACTTTTATTAGATTTTGTTAATAGTTTTACTTATTTCATTTTAATGCATTCTGTCAGTCATTTTTGTGATTCATATTGTACTACGCGTACTGCTTCTAAATGTATACCAATAAAGATAGTTTATTATTATTTTTATTATGCAACTGGCAGTTCAAATATATTTTAATAACATTTATATCGCCAATCTCTGGAAAAATTTCTTTCCCACGCATAGTTGAAAATATATGAAAATGGTATTCACCAATTCACTTGATCATTCAGCAAAATTTGAAAAACACAAACGCGTGTATCAAATGTATACACGCTACAGCTACACCAGTCATGGGTCTGTCTATCCAGGAAAATTAGACAAGAAAAATTATGAGGTTGGTCCAATCAATTTGAATGCACAAAATATCGCCGTCATTTTGATGGAATTTTATCTGGTAGACCCCTGAGCACTTTCGCGGCCTCTCTTCATGAGGAGTACGGCCTCATGTCGTATGTCATCCCATGTACGGCCTATTTGTCGGCATGTCATCGATTGTGACAGCTTTAGAGGCAATATGCTCTCCTACTTTTCAGTATTAAGTGTTCCTCGCTTTTCCTTTACTTAGCCTATCTTAGAGTCTCTCCACATTTCTCACCTCTGTCCGTTACTTTGTGTTCAAAAGGAACTGAAACATGTTTTGTCTTTGCCTTGGTGATTTTTCTTCTTTTGTCATTATGATTTTCTGTCCCTTTTTATCTTATTTACACTTTATTTTTCTGTATCTTATTTTGCAATGTGAGTTATGTGCCCTCTGCCTTTAGTAAGTTTATTTGTTATTGCTTCGTTTCTACCTGCATGACGTCATGTCAGTGGCTCATAGATTTCTGTGTCTCTATTCATTAGGTATTCGTTGTATTTGTGACATTCTGTGAATCTGTTCTGTCTTTGTCATTACGGCCGTACTCCTCATGAAGAGAGGCCGCGAAAGCGCTCAGGAGTCTACTAAATAAAATTCCATCAAAATGACGGCGATATTTTGTGTATTCAAATTGATAGGAAAAATTATGTACGAATTCTGCTTGTTCATAAAGAAAGGTCAGGGTTAATTTATGAATCGGTTACGCGAAGGCTGACATCTAGATTCTCGAAAGTCATTCTGGACATGAGTATGGCCCTATTCTTTGATCTTGTGCTTTTCGGTGAATGGTTGCAGTGATTCCATGTGAAGCCTACTATGGCTAAGGTTGCTAAGGTTGATGTGTAATGAGGCCGTGTATCTCGCATCCTTTGTGCAGCTTTACATGTCTAGTTTAGAGAAGTGAACTCGTCATTACCATACATTAATATGAAACAGTTAGTTTTATCACATCAGCCACCTTATTCTCTCAATACTTGCGATAACACACCAAGGTAGATGGCAGGATTGGAAAAGAGACCTATACATTGCTGGAGTGTCATTTAACCTCACGGAGTTGGTGGGATTGAACCTATCCATATGTGGAGGGGGAGGTAGATTGCCTGACCTGCGCATTATTGATTTTGAGTCATCATGTTTTCAAAATAATTCCCAAAAATCGTTAGATATGGTCCTTTGGAAGGCCAAATTAATGAACTATTTAGAAACTCACTCGCAAAATTCTGAATTCTGTCACTTCTTGCAAACATTTTGTGTGATAACTTTTAACGAAACGAAATGTGATTTCACATCAGAGGTAGCTGGGAACTGTATAACACAATTTCACAGATAGGTTGGAATGGTTGTTTTTTGACAAATGGTTGTTCTACATTTCGTATGCGCGTGTCTGAGTTGTATTCACTGCACAAATCAATCTCGTCACTGTATGTTGGTTCTTTTGAATATATTTAACCAGCTTGGCATCGCAAGCAGCAGTCATCAAAGTGATTTGAAGTAAAATTTCAAACTTTTCAAAAATTGATCAGATTTGGTGATTTTGGCTTCCGATTTGCTATTATGCGAAGATGAACGAGTTAAAGCAAATTAATACCACCATTAGAGAACATTACAATGTCATTCGGAGCAATATTTTAATAGTTAAGGAGAAGGGAATCGGCCATTCTCCCCAGGACATGGATGCGCTCAGAGCGCGGTAGGGATAATGTTAATACAACGTAAATACGCACATCGCTTCTTTATTCAAACTAGTCATGACAGCCCGTAATCAACAATCAGGTCAACGTCTGTGAACGCACAGGATTTTCACGTACTGGATTGGCAGTAACAAGATCTTTATAAGTAAACAAAAGCACAAAATTCATCAACGAGCGATTTCGTCCATTCTATTTTATGTTGAACACGGAACTGAGTGACAAATACGCGGCATGACGATGTCAGCAGAAAAGATCAATCGACAGTTTGGCCGGAGGCACTCAAGATAAGCCGTAGCCATAGGCCACAAGCCGATAAGAGCTATGATAGCTGGCGCACAGAATAAGACATAAGTAACCTTTGATTACGGAGGCACACAGGATAAGTCATAGCTATAAGCCATAAGCCGTCATCCAGTTGAAAATCCTTGGGTGATGATCTTCATTCTTTATGCTTATGCCTTACTGTGCTTTATGCTCTTACAAAAATTAGAAAGAAACATATATACATGTACTTCCTTCTTACGCCTGCTTGTGTTATCTGTCACGAGAAAAATATTGTCAAAATGAATTATGGCTTTTGGCTTAACGGCATATGGCTCATTAGATTATGACTTGCGTCTTATGGAGGATCGTAAATCGACTTGCGAACAATGGCTTATGGGTCATTCTGTGTGCCTCCGGCCTTAGTCACTAAAGCAGACGTAAAGTAAACAAAATATCTTTCTGACCGCGCTCCAATCGTCCAGCATCCAGTGCCATCACTCGTCGCCTTCAATTTTGTAAAAACTGTTTTTCGTCCCCTTAATGTTCAGCTAACGCCCATCAACCAGCCATTGTGTATTTAACGGCTTTCACTCGACATTTGTGCTGAGAAAGATAACCTGTTCACCTTACGTCTGCCTCAGTGACTAACTGACCATTGATCTTTTGTGTTAGCATCGACATGCCGCATATTTGCTACTTAGTTCCGTGTTCAACATGAAATAGAGTGGACGAAATCGCTCTTTGGTGAATTTGGGGTAAGGGGAATGCAAAAGTAAGGGGTCAGATTTTTTTCGTGAGTAGCAAGGTCTGCTGTTTTCGCTGCTTTGTGAATCGGCTTGAAGTGCTGTGCTTCATGTTTCAGAAATTGCTCTTGTATAGACTTTTGTTTATATCTATCTCTTTTTTTCAGCATTTATTCCGCATTTATTCCGTCGCTCCTATGCGCCTAACCTCTTCGAGCAGGACCTGTTATCGGTGTATTTTCAATCGAAAGAATAGCGGCAGCTTCCCAACAATCTGAACTTTTCCAACTTAACTCAAATTAATCAGCATTTGTGGTCAGCAGTTATTGGAGATGCATCTACACTGTTTTTTGATTTTCAATTTTCTACTAGCAGTCACAGGAAGAGAAAGTGAGTGCAATCATCTCTTGTTCATTTAACGATCAGAAGCAGAGTTACCAAGACGAAATTCAGTGTTTGTGCGAGCAGCTGTGAAATTCGAACCGGCAGTTAGATTGTCGATGTATCGGTGCATGTTTAATTGCAAAAATAGACTGGGAAAGCTGTTTAACATAATCCTATGTGATTTAAGATATGAATTTATTGCATGCATTTGAATGTTAGAAGATGAACGCCAGAAAAAATATCAATGCAAAATTTCAAAGGAATAGAAGCCGTACGACCGAATATCAGATACTGTATGATCATGTTAGTCTTAAGTCTACATTTTAGTAGCATTGTATATCGAAAAGAAGTTCTAATCATGATAAGCCAAGATGCTACAGGATGTGAAATTTTATTTGCGCTCAAATTTTCTACATTAAACGGCTTTCTCGAGCGATAGATTGTACAAAAGGATCAACTCGATAACATGCGCAAAAAGTTCAAATTTCTGTAGTACCATACATAAAGACAGTTAGTTCAAATATTTATCATAAAATTTTTGTTTAGAAAACTGTTGCAATTAAAAAGGATTTTGCAAGTTGTCACTTTGCTATAATTCTCATGAAGGTGTTTCTTTTACCAGCGCTGTCACACGAACTTGCAGAGCAAAATCAGAGAAGTCTTTCTCTTCGATTTGTTGAAGTTAGCGAGACTGTGAAATGAAAAGAAGAAAGAAAAAAATAATGGACAGTTGTCATTTCAGCCACTCATTTAAGTACCTAGGTCAATGTCGACAACTGCCATGGCAACGCATGTTCAGGACGTAGTATCGTTTTCAATGTACTTGTCCGTTCTAGTCTTTCATTGCCATAGACTGCCTGATTTCTATGAGTGTTATTTTGAGTGCATTATGGCGCAGGTTGTTGGAACAAATGGACAAAAAATGAATTCCCGTGTACACCAGCAGTTGGACAGCGCAATTGTCAACCTGCTTGTCATTTGCAGCAAATTGGGATATTTCGTAGACTGAAATTTAGTAGTTGGATGACACATTCATGTCAGTTGATGCGAAACTCATCTATGCGAAAAGATTACCTTGTTCCATCGACTCGCTTTCGACCCACGTGGCCTGCAGTTATCGCGAGGTCGTTCGCATGTCGTGCAGCAGTCAAAAAACCCTTTCATAAGATCCCCATGACGCCACCGGGTCTCACTAGTCTCACTAACTTAAACTGGTCCAACTATAGGAAAAAGGATTAGAACCGATAAGCACTTTGAAAACAGCACTTTGTGGTGGACATGCGTTGCAATGACAACAATACCTAAACGATGGTGGTTTCTAGTTGTTGACAGTTTTTAGGCAAATGCACCATGTCAGTTTTCTTGGTAAATATTCACGTTTATTATCATTTCTCTTGAAATATGTATGCAGTTTGATAGTAGAGTATAGATATTCTATGCTGCTAACTGCGAAATTGCTGACTATTCCATGTGTAACAGATTTGATTTTTCGGAAGATCTAGCAACATTGACTTAGCGAAGCAGCTGAAATCATTATGACAAACAGCTGTTGTCCATTCTAGTCACACTAATTTATACAAAGCGCGATTTCTTTTGGTGGTGAAATATCTCCGACAGACGACCCTAAGTCGAACCCTTTCAAAAAATGTACTAGATACAACATTCAAATGATGGAGCAGAATCAAATCAGAAGGCAATTCAACAAAACAGAGATCCGCGATTGGTGCAGTATTTGAAATAGGCAGATTTAGTTGCCAATGAAGCAAATGTCTTGCCGTCTTAAATTCTATTGTAGAATAGGTGTTCGAGCATCAGGAGTAAAAGTAAAAAAATCTTCGAATTGCTAACAGGGTCCGGCGCGGTTAACCGGTTGAACCGGTTGAACCGAGCGATTGGAACCGTGAGGTTCTTGGGTAGGCAAAGCTAACAGTCGTAAAAAATTTTAAAATGCCTCCAAACAAGATATATCTTATGTTAATCATAGATGTCCCTGAAGACTGTCTTATATTGTTAAATGTATATTTCTGTCAAAACATCCGAGTACATGCGGTTATCATGTTTCTAATGGTGCGAAAACGTTTTGCCTACATCATGTTATTTAGATGAAAATTATAAAAGAAGAAATAATAGAAGCATGAGTAGGTCCGTTATCCTTGAAAAGTACATCACCACATCACATTTATTGAAAAATAATTGAGAACTTTAGTTGGTTTTAGTATACATCACACTACATACGACATACAATGCAACGTAAAAATGTATTAACACGAAAAGCGAATATTAATACTGCACCATTTAAAAGTTATTACGATATTTTGTGCCGTCTTCGCTGTCGAAAAAGACACAGGTGATCAAAATATCTCCCCTTGGTAGTTGAATGGATCATGCTTTCTTTCTATACATGACTCAGTAATACGATACTACTTACGTAAATAGTACTGCAAGTTGTAAAAGGTAAAATGTACTATCTCGCAAGTTATCAGTATGATGTTTTAAATTATTTCCTTTAAGTGCATTATGCTAACTTTTTCCATGATTGAGCAACTAAATATGATTTTCAGAATATTTTTCCAAAGTCTGAAGCTAAAGATGGCTAATGACTTAGTTGAATATCTAGAGAGAATGACAACTATTAAGTCAATAAAAGCCACCAACACTCTTGATTCCCCGACCGCACTTGCCCGACCCAGGAATCGAACCGGAGTCGACGGTAGAGACGACATCGTGCTTCTTTACCAGGCCATGCTAGCTGCACCGTAGTTGCTCTATCATTGTCATTATGCTCTATCATCCCATAGCCGGTTTCTTTCAATTTTTTTCGTGAACAGTGTAAATTAATTTGTAAAGCAAAGAAAAGCTTCAGTTAAAGTCGTGGATTATTCAAAGAGACACTCAGCACATACACGAAAAATACTAAAATTTATCGACGTGCCATCGGTGCTATCAAATTGTAAATATCGTGCCTCCTACGAAGTGCATGACAAAATATCGATAACAGATCTATCTTCGAGAACCACTTGGCAGAGTGGTGATGCAGGTTAGCGACACAGTGTTAATCATACAACTGTAAGACAACGTATTCAATCAGCAGGCTTATCTGACACCCGAAGCTCCTTGTGAGCGGATCATTGTTCACGAGGTTACCGAAATGTGTCTTAGTTTGCACTATAGTATCACCGAAGAAAAGCACTTAGATATTTTGTTTTCTATTTCAATCTACAATGAGATCAACGATGATTTTCTGCAAGGCAACTGCAGCATAGAAGAGCGATTGTCAAGTCTCTAATGCCTTTTATTGTCATTCATGTGAATGTAGCCTACTCAATCCCAAATCGATGAATTTGGAACTGCAGAAAGAATTGTGCGAATCAAATCTCGAGAAAAGCAAGCATTGTAGTGTGGAATAATTCTTGAAGCAGTCAAAGTTGCTCTCCAAAATGTCTACGTTTTCCCCCATCTTCACCTGTGTTGGCATTGATGAATCTCACCAGCGGAAGATCAAGCCATCTTGTCATGCTCTAACCAAGAATTTCAATGGTCCGTTTGTGTGTTTTGCAAACTGACTAGATCAGTGATAGGCGATCACGGAGTAAGGGATGTGAAATGAAGCATGGAAAATATAGATGTTGAATTATTCAAGACGACGAACTTGTTATCGATGCAACGTGACATTTGTCTTTCCAGTCAATACTGTCTATTTCCGCATAGACAATTCAGTGGCTGGTTCCTACCCTGGTGGGCACTGCTTGTTTGAACCTCCTTGTGAAGGCGATATTTTGCCTAATTCAACATCCATTTGGTAACGATCAATCAATGCATGTATTTCATGTCTTTGATCCGACACACTTCGCATAAAGCATTCAACAAATTCCAACGAATGTCAAAATTCATGCATGTGATAATCTTAGTCAGCCTTCTATTGCTTGCAGTTAACAACATTGAGAAGTTTCGTGAATGTTATCGGATTTTCATCTTGGTATTTTAAAAAGTAAACTAGGGACATGACCTTCTTTGAGAGTTTGTTTCCTTTCTTGAATATGTAGCAGTGAACCACTCGAACAATCTTCTACAAGTTAGCATCCAAGAAAATAATAATGCATAATTTCTAATAGTGTTCTTAACCCAGCAATGCCCGCCCTATTATATTTTGCACTAATCTAATATCTATCTGTGTGTTTTCTGCTCTAATACATCATTTGAACATTCCTATGAAAGATTTCTCATCCATCTATATTTTTTGTTGCTTTTTGAGGATGGTGACAAATGTCACCCATGGGTATTACACAGCGTTTCATGTGACATTGCGTTTCTCACTGTAGGCTTATCATAATCATCATTGAATTGCGATTAATCATAAAACTGCTTTAACTGAATGAAGACTTAAATGCTTCTCATTAATCACGATGTTCATCTGATCTCTTTGACAGTCTATTTGCAACTATAAGACCCCCTAATTGTAGATACAAACGCTATTACTGCCCTAATATTGTAGTTATGAAAGCAAATTAGTTTTTTCCATCACGAGGTAAATTTCATTTAAACTAAGATGCTGTCAAGCATGAAAAACATCAAAACAATGGATGTTCAGCGGTGTCTTGCGAATACCACACTCCATGCGTGTCTGCGTCTGCTTCTTGTGCCGATGATGATATGCGTTGTCTGCCACTTGATCGAAGTGCTTCGTGAGAATTTGGCCTTGACATCATAGCCCGCAGCGGCTGCCTCTTTGCCAACAAAAAAGCCTACGAATCTCACGCACTGTACCAGTTGCTCTGAAGCTGAAAACATTATAAAATACTAAACTTAAGCCGTAAAAAGAGAAAATATCAAATGTAGCTTTTTATAAGGCTTGGATATGCCATGTGGACAATGATATTATACTACCCACCCTTTCTCTGACAATAGTTGTAGAAGATTGTAGGAATTGAAAAAATTATTGAAATAGATTGAATGTTTTCCTGGATTACTACAAATCGAAAGTCCATCAAATACAACATTTGTTCCAAGAAGGCTGACTATCTGACTCCGTACTGCGACCTTCATAAATCTGCATTCTATACGGATATCCACTCGCACTGGCAGTAATCCAACACTTAAAACTAAACCGTACTGGTTTCCCTCGAATGTACTGTTTACAAGAGTGATGGCCAGAATACGGCACCATACATTCATCAATCGAAAGTTCAGTGTGAAAAACTCCATATTTCATCAATCCCTGGTTCAAAGCTTCATAAAGAGGACCAACTTTAGCCATCCTGTTGTTACTGAGGTGATTATTATCTGGTGCGTACAATGCGCTTTTGATTTCATAAAATCTATTTCGAGGCATTACTGAAGAAATTGCAGTACAGTTTACAAGAGTGTCATTTTCCCAATACATTCGAGTATTTGGACGGGCATTCATTACCGACAGTAAAATAATTCCAATGAAATTGTAAAATTCTTCCATTGAAATAGTGAAAGATGGCTGAAATAAAATATTGTTATATCACTCGAAATAGTGCAAACAGTAGGATACTTATTGTGTCAAAAATATGTTGCGCATTTAAATGTATAGGATAAGGCATTTCGAAGAACGAGAGAATCTTATAGTCAAATTTCACCATTTAAAACGCGTAATAAAAAATCGACACATAAAATTAATGGCCTATAGTGTAGCTACATATCATGCAGATTATTCTATAATCTAAACAGCGTAAGTTTTTCTACATGTGCATGCAAAAGTTAGACATGTAATGACATGTCATATTGATAATAGCAACAACTGTACATCTACAAGTTCAAGAAGAACATAAATGAAAGTTACAAACTCACCTTGTTCTGACAACACCTTGCGTATTGACAAGTCAAGTCACATAGTAGATGCACCATTGGCAAAAAGGCATTAAGGTACACGTCTTCCGGGGATATATCGCAGAAATTTGAATTGTTCTCAACGAAACACTTGCAGGATTCTTCAAAGGTTTCAACAGGAGGCAACGAACTTTCAATGTCGCATTTTCTCCATGAAATACGCGTGCCATTTTTCTTTTTCAACCGCTTAGGTTTGGGCTCCGCTGACACCCTTAGATCATCCCCTTCTTCATATTCCCTTTGTCTCTTCTGGACTTCAATCTCAGATGAAACATCCTTGGGAATAATGGTATTTTGTACATCTTCGTCGATGTCCTCAATGTCACTATCATTACCACATGTGGGGGACCAAGTAAAGTAACATCGCATCCATCGTCACCGTCGCTCTTCAGCACGCAATTTACAGCTTCGTCGAGTTTCAAGAAGCGCCTTGCCATGACTATGATGATTTTTCGAATGATGATTTTCTCAATTCGACTAGCGCAATTCAAAATTCAAATACAAAAGTAGACAATGCAATCACTGTATTCGCTTGTTTATGAAGTAGTGTATTTGACTTCAAATACGGACAATTTCTATGAAAATTAGTTTTTCTGTTGATCATGGATATACCTAGTTGGTGTTCATGCTATGGAAATAAACATGACCTGGGTTACCAGCTAGATAAAAAATTCATCTAAAGCTCTCCAATGCTTTGTGATATCTAGCACGACCTGTCTTATGAAAATAGCATATTACTTACGTGTCTATATAATCTGAATCATACTCATCCAAGTAAGATGTTATGCATTAGTCAATTTCTGTGGACTAATAGATGCAATATCGATGACCTCAAGTCTTTTGAAATCAATTTCAATTGTTGAATAGAACCCAAATTCTCACAGAGGCGAGATAAATGTATGAATAAACCATCATTATGCTGAACATATTTTTGACCATGAAACGCTGTGTAATGCCCAGTGGTGACATTTGTCACCATTTTAGTTTACAGACATATGGTATCAAGATAATGTTGAATTTAGTCCTATAGAAGCGTGGTACTTACATAACAATTTATTTGGTAGCATTTCGATGAGAAATTGATGCAATTGGTCAAATCAATGATTGCTTCGCTGAGCATTGAAAATGTGAAAGCATGGAAAATATGAAATTTATAAATTTACTAAGTTGATGCACAATTTTCACACATAAGTTGCACATCATATTCTCCAATTCTTTCAATATATTTAGATTATAGTCCACTTTCAATGATTATACACAGTGGAAGTCGAAATAAAGTCTCTAACTTCTGAAGAAACTGCGCCCACGTAACCTACTTTTATGGTGACAAATGTCACCCGTGGGCGCTAATGGGTTAAATGCAACTTTAATATAATTTATTGCTCGACGAACGATAAATGACCCTCATCGTGCGATAAATATGATCAAAGAATTTATCGCTGCATGGCTGTCAAAATTTCTTATTGCACTGTGATTGTATGCAATGTTTTGGTTGTATGCAGCTGTCCATTTCAGGACATAGAAATAGAACAATTGATATTTACGATGGTAAAGTATAGTTATTCTGAAGCACTTGTCAATTGCTTAGCGCTATGATAACGCTAAGATAACGTTCACTTCAAGACCTTTTACAAAAGAGCGATTGGCAAGCCAGTGCATTGCTATTTTGAGCTACGGAAATCGAATTATCAATGGTTGACGCTATGATGACGCTGCGATAGCGTTCACTTCAATAACTCTACAATGGAGCAATTTGATAAGTCAGTGCATTGATATTTGGTTATTATTTTTCCCTGTGATAATGTAAAGCAAAACGCGGAAATTCCATTAGAAATCATTTATTCTGAATGTCATATCAAGTCAGACAATACAATCAAAGAAAAGTTCTTATCAGTAAGTGATAAGTGAAATGTGGACATTATGGTCACTTTCTTGTTTGACGGCGAATAGTCAAGAAGTCGACTTATGTTCCGCTGCTGCTCTATCGCGGTCCTTTTGTAAATTCGCACCGCATCACTTCGATGTCCAGTGCGTTCTTTGATGAGTTGCTCATCCACGTCCGACGGGAACAATGCGGTAGCACAGGATACCTTCCCGGAGTGACCCCCTTCCAATTGCAGCTGCAGCAGCATCGGGCAGTAACTGGGAGATGGAATTGACACCAATCGGCACTTTGGCGTATCGGATTTTTCCAGCGATTGGCTGCAACGGTCTGCGATAGAACGCGCCCTCCTGAATGCCGCACCGCTTCAGAGCTTCGAAGTAAGTCTGAATCAGCTTGTACGTTGATTTAGGGAAATTAGAGTCGTACTGCTTCAGATCCTTAACAGCTACATGACGGTGCTGCAGTCCACCTCGATTATTTTTACTCTGCTTGCCCAGGAACCGAACGAAACGACCAGCGGCATCTTCACCAAAAACAAATTGGTCCATTGTCAGGCTTCGGTGCTCGTCACGAGAACGAAGACCAAACACTTTGCTGGTGTAACAGTAGACGGCAGACAGCAACCCTCGACTGGTTTTCGTAGAAAATACGTTTGAGCGCCATAGTTTTTCTTCGTCATCAGTAGCAACAGTGTCAGCTCGCTTCTTGCAGATTCCGACGCCTTTGCTTGTCAGCTCTTGCATCCTCGAGTCGATGCAGCGTCGCAGATAGTGGAACTCTTTGTTACTTTGATTGAAAAAGTTGAGGTCAGGGCGGTTGCAGTCGTCTCTGAGGTAGCGCATGATGCCACACATGATGCCATAAATAGATGATGGTGGGTACTCCTTGCCGTCTTTGCGGCGAATCTCATAAAGAAAATGAGACAATACTTGAATAAGGAGATCTGTGCCCACATTTGGCAAGCTGGAGAGATCTGGATATTGGCACTCATCAAAAGTCATATTTCTTGCAGCTACCCATTCCTCGTACACCCTAAGGGCAAAAACGTTTGCTCTTCGGGTATTCTCGGGAACCGACCTCTGCACACTAGCCTCAATTTCTTGTGTACTAACAAAGCTAAATCGCTCCATTTCCAATAGATTGTCCTAAAATAGATGCCACTAATCATTTCATAGTGGCCATCATGAGATGCGTTTGTTAACTTAATGTCAAAAACAAGCTCAGTCTTCAATAACTGCACTTTCAGCTCTTATTTATGTATTGATTATTTATCAGATGAAAAGTCATTGTCCATAATACGCTGAGTAAACAACAAATTGCCTGATTCGAGCTAAAACAGTCCATACAAATCATAAATGAAAATCGCTTTATCTGCCGTTTATTGTCAAAAAGTTCTACTGCAACGCTCATTCTAATTTACGTAGCGTCGTTTCATGAAAGATTGCGCTATAAAGACGCTAACTTAGCGTTCTGACGGTGAGATTTACAATGGTTAGCCCAAGTATCATCGCAAAAGTTATTCTAGTCTATTATTTAATGTCTGCATTAAGCATAGAGCTAATCTGAAACACTTGCGAGATATTTTGATAAACAACGCTTTGACAACGCTAAGATAGCGCTATCTTTTAGAACTCTATAATGGAGCAATTGGTAAACCATTACATTTCTATTCTAAGCCATAGAAATCGAATAATTGTTATCAATGGTTGACGCTATGACAATGCTAATTAATTAATAATGCGTTCTATCGGTAGCTCTGTTTCAGATTGATCAACAGTTTTGACAAGATGAATAGATTGAAGCGTTCGCTCTACTTAATTTTCTAAATGGTTGATTGAAGTGTAAAAGCATGACAGCGTGCTGAAACCGTGCAAATCGTCTCCGCCGCGCTGTCAAGCAATAAGGTAGTTATCGCACTCAAGGCTTCGTCTCGACCTTCGGTCTCGACGAATCCTAGAGTGCGATAACTATCACTTGATGAGGTTAACAGGTTTTCTATTATTTGGTTATTGTCATCGTCGACCAGCACTGGTGCTGCCTGGAAATCTTTGATCAGCCCATAGATTTCTAGCTGTCCATGCATCTGCTATTGTGAAAAATGCTCAAATATGATAATGCGTGCATCAGACACAGATATATCAATCATTCTCATCGGTCTTTAGAATCGTCGATTTTTAACGTGGAAAACATCAGAAACTTACTTTTAATGGCCTGTTGCACTGAAAGTAATCGCAAGTTCATTGATATGACTTCTTTTTTGAAAACGTAAAGGATAGTCCTGAATTGGGCACACCCTTGTTAGGACTTAATATTTTTACTAGCTGCGATGTTGACTCCGCGTTCTACAGAAGAGGAAGGTGAAATAGGCTGACATGCTTCACTTACTTCCCGTTTTTCGTACTTGTGCACGTTGAACGGGGTCAGCCGGTTGCTGCCTTCTGATGGCGCGCCTCCACTTCTGCCGATTGTAGACCATTGTTGGATTAAAGTAATGAATTCCAGATGGTATGCAATCCAGATGTTGAGACCGACATGAACATTTTCTATAGTTCACATGTATGGAAAAAGCAAAAACAGAAATGAAACGAGATTTGAAACATTCAAACAAATGAGCGGAAAAGGAACGGAACGAAGCAAACAACGGGAAGGAACCAATCAAAAAGATGAAGAAAATTCAAGATTGACTACTTCCCTCTTCTTCCTTGCCGAAACACACCGGAAATGCAGGTGATTCTATCACAGTACCGTATGTGGCAACAATCTGGGCAAGATGTGAAAAAGAGAGCTCGGCAATTGGATTTGATCTTCTTCGATTGGCTGTAAAGGAAGTTCGAGCATCTTGTTCCGAAGTGATGCGTCGGTTGAATCATCAACTTTACATAGCCAAGAAGTAGAAGATGAATTATCAGACGAACCGGAGGATGAAGAATAGAGTGATTTGAGTAGTGATAGGGATGATCAATCCGTGGTATTCAAAGATTTTGCCATGCTTAGAACAGGACAAAATAGTGTAATCACTTTTCTTTTTTTGTTAAGCTGGCATGTTTTTATATATTTACAACTTTCTCTATTTGTGTTTCGTCAGCTTTTTGAGGTCTTATTAATAAAGCTATTAATAAATCTTGACTGTTCAAGACTTATAAAAGTTCATTTGTTGGGTTTATCACTTTTGTAAGCTGGTAATTTGCTCGAGAATATGTCGTTGACAATATGCAAGTTTGACTCAAACCGCCTCTATACAGAGTTGTTATATTCCAAGTATATCCCTGATTTGATTTTCTCTTTTCCATTATTTTCAGCACTTAGACAGATAGTAATATACACAACACCCAGTCAGAACTAATTAGTGTTCGATGTACCTATCTAAATATCCGCAAAACATACATGAGCATTAAAAGCTTTTTTGCATTTCTGCAATACTGAATCAAAAGAATATTGAAAATCATATCACTGAGTGAAACTGAAGATCTTAAGATAGCTATTTATATGGCTTGCATAGGTTTGCCAGAAAAACGTCTGATCCACATTAGAACATAACTTACAATTTCTATGAGATTGCTACAGTTTCTTCATAGCCCTCAACTCCGCTTCTTACGTTCATTCATAGAAATTTTCGTGCAGTGATCTGCAGGCGACACAGACTGCTGTCCAACCTCAAGGTACTATCTCGAGACCTGCGCAGACTTCGTTGTCTAAATTATAAGTGTGCATTCGTGACCTGGGGCCAGTTGCACGAAACTTTGATGATATTATCTTATTTTTGATATTATCTTAGGAGAAAAGATAATGTCGGTTGCACCAAACTGAGATAAGATAATATAATAAGATAATAATAATAAAATCCATCTATGCTGCCAGTGGACGGTCGTACATTTTTACAGCTCCTGCCAGATATCTACGCAATTCTTTATTAATGGACTATTTCAGCTTTTCATATAGGATATCAATCTTTTTTATATTGTTCAGTGTGGAATAATTTTGCGATTCGAATTTTCCCTTCCAATACTTGTTTCATTACAACTTTCGCTCGCTCTGATCTCAAACTTTCTCGCCTGTCGCTTAGTATTGGAATTTCAGTTTTTAGAATACCTTTTTTTGGAAATTTCTATTGCCATACATAAATTGTCATTTTCGATGCCAATTTGGGAGATTCTTGTCAGATATCGTCATTGAGTTAGTATTTTGAAATTTCCTCGAGCTGTAATGGATATGACAGGTGCAGACACATCAGAATCTCAACATGCAAACCCTGGTATCATAGATAGCAGTCGAATAGCTGCTGTCCATGCCCAGTGGACAATTGCCCTGAAATGATTGCCTCCTCGATGGTAACTCGACATTTGGAAAAACACTGCTCCGGATTACTTCCCGGACAAGTTCCTGATTCTTGGCTTTTTCGGCATCGTCGTTATATTTGCAAATGCAATCGAATTTTTGCAGAGTCATTTCGGTCTAGACATAGCTCAAAATGTGCATCTCAACAAGCAAGTCACTCATCTACCACAATTGAGCCTGTTACTGATTCAAATCACGTTTTCAAGTTACCTTCCTTAGACGAGGTCATGCAACTTCAAAGACCAACACTAAAATTTGTGCCAGCAAAAGCACGTCAAAAATTTGGCTATGTTCTCTCGGAAGCCATCAAGCAAGTTGTCAATGAAAACTCCGTTGATTCGTGGACTAAGTTGCTGATGCTTCCTAAATGCGTTTTACCATCATCCAAACGTGCAGGAAAGAGACATCAACACAAGACTTCAATCAATATGCTATGTGACAAGTGGAGCAACGGTCATCTAGAAGAATTGTGGGAAGCAGCAAAAGTTAATTCAAAATCACCAACTTTTTCAAAACCAAAATCAAGAAGTTCTCAAGAAGAATATGCTGCAAGAATTGCAGCGGCCATTGATCAGGCTGAAGATGGACTATATGGGAAAGCGTGCCGCATCTTGTCATCGAGCGGGTTGTGCCCCAATAACGACATAACATGGACCAAACTGAATGACAAACATCCCAAAGTTCCTCCGCCATCCGTTTCAGAATATTCCAATGAGACTGAATTGTTGCAGTTGTCTTCTTCTTTCGACATGATGGAGATGTTACGCTCGTTTCCTCAGGCTACAGCTTGTGGGCCATCCGGTCTTCGGGTTCAACACTTGATTAATGCATGTGAAGCTGTTTTGCCAATTAGTTTAACGGCATCCTTAAGGCATTTGGTTAACCTCCTTATTTCTGGAAAGTCTCCTATCGATTTAGCGCCGTACATTGCAGGTGGAAATCTTACTGCTTTGAAAAAGACGAGAGGAGATAGTTGGGATGTCAGACCAATCGTCGTGGGAGAGGTTATACGTCGCTTGTCTGCTAAGTGCATATGTAGTCTAATACGTCAAGATATCATTACATATTTCTTGCCTCTACAGATAGGAGTTTCCTGTAAAAATGGAACTGAAAAGATCATCCATCGCGTTAGGGCAGTGACTCATGATCATTGGAATGATGCTGACTTCTGCATTTTAAAAGTGGATATGGCTAATGCTTTCAATTCGGTTTCTAGAAAGGCGGTTCTAGATCAATGCTATCAGCTCTTCCCGAAGATCCACAAATGGATAACCTGGTGCTATGGTTGTCAACCTTTTCTATGGCATACAATGGGACGCATCTCTTCATGTCAAGGCGTTCAACAAGGCGATCCACTCGGTCCATTCCTCTTTGCCCTAGCATTGCATCCAGTTGTCAAAGCAATTGAATCTTCTTGCTCATTACTTCACCATTGTTGGTATCTGGATGACGGCATCCTTGCTGGAAAGAAAGAAGAAGTTCTAAAGGCATACGAAGTTTTATGTTCGCAAGGTGGTGATATAGGACTCAAGCTGCAGACTAAAAAATGTGAACTGTTTGGTAAAGGCAACCTTGATGACTTCTGTCCTGACTTCTTAAAATCTAATTCAGCCAATTTCGAGGTACTTGGTTCGCCTGTTGGAGATCACAATTTCTGCTCCGAATTTATAGAGAATAAGCGTGTGAAATCCTTGCAACTGCTGAATTATATCTCTCGGTTACGGGATCCACAAGTTTCTCTATCTCTGCTGAGGACTTGTGCCGGGTTCTGTAGGATGACTCATTTGGCAAGAACTGTTCCCCCTGAATACACCGAGAAAGCATTCGGAGAGTTTGACAAAGAAGTTCGAAAATGTCTAGAAGAAAGTATTGCCATTGAACTATCGGAAGAGGCTTGGATCCAATGCCAACTTAAAGTATGTTCTGGTGGACTAGGTGTTCGGTCGACAATGAAACATTCTTCAGCAGCCTATCTTGCATCGCTCAGTGCATCACTTCCCGCTGCGAATATCAGGAGCAATGCCACAACATACGACTCTTGCCTTCAGGCAATTTCCTCGTATAATTCGATGGTAGAAGAGCAAAAACATCTTGCAAATGATTTCTTCATTTCATCGACACCTTCACAAAAACATCTGTCAACTTTCATTGATTCCAGACTACAAAAGACCTTAATGACCAGTGCAAGTCCTGCACATCAAATTAGGTTACACTCGGTCAGTTCACCCGATGCGGCTAAATGGCTAACCGTTGTTCCATCACCTGGATTGGGTTTCAGACTATCACCCGAAGAATTTCAAGTGTTGATAAAATGGTGGCTCGGCTTGCCAATGACGACTGGTAAAACTCTGTGTCCAAGATGTCCAGGAGTTTCATTAGACCCGTTGGGCCATCACGCTTTGACATATAAGCGGGGAAGCTTTGTGACAAGTCGGCATAATGCTCTGCGTGATCAGCTAAACCAAATCTGCGAATGGGCAAACCTTCGACCTGCCATCGAAAAAGGCGCCGGTTGTGGTCACTCCGACCCAAACAGAAGACCAGCAGACATTCTCCTGCCAGATTGGAGTCTTGGTCGTCCAGCAGCAGTTGACCTGACTGTTGTGCATCCGCTTATCAATAACACTGTTCCAGGAGCGAGCACAACGGAAGGGTCAACCTTGTTGGCGGCTGAAAAAAGAAAGCATACCTCCAACGACAACAAATGTGAGGAGCTTGGCTGGATATGCATTCCGATGGCAGTTACAGCCTATGGCTCATGGGGAGAAGAAGCTCTCTACACATTCTCTCGAGTTGCTTCCAGACTGTCCACTCAGACTTCAGTGACCTTTTCTGAGGCACGGGAGGCCATCATGAGAAAAATGTCCATCGCTTTGATGCGCCATAACTCTCGAGCAATGCTATCAATGAATCTAGGGGAGATTGGCAGACACGAACTGGTTCTGGCTGGAGCATCAAGTTATTTTGACTCTTAATTTCTTTTTCTCTCTCTCTCTCTTTTGTATTCGGTATGACTTAGGTTTAGGTATAATATTTGTTTTTTCAGGATTTAGGTATTCAATTTTGATGTGCTGTATATTTTTTAAAGCTATGTACACATTATTGTTCATGAAATAAAAAAAAAGTAGTGTTCATATAATTTTAAGTTAAGATAGTTGAGTTGCACGAAACCAACATTATCTTATTTTCGATATTATCTTAGGAGAAAAGATAATGTCGGTTGCACCAGAAATTATATTATCTTTTAAGGACATTGTGACGTTTTCTGACGCAATAACTATAGAATGATGTTGTAATTCAATCAGTGTTACGATCAAATCTGTCACCGATAATAATAGCATGCAATTCAGATGGAATTCCAAGTCAGTCAAGGTGATGAAAATTACTGTTGCTTTAAGACAGTGTGACTGTGTCGATTTTATTCTAAATTTCTTCAGTAGGCCAACTCAAAATACCTCATTCATTAGACACCTCTTTATATTGTAGTCATATACACATGTACATATACATTTAGGCTACAATGAAAGTTTATATCATCGGAAATGCGATTGAATATAAAATCCTCGGCGTGCTTGACTCCTTAGATCACTGCTTGAATCTCCCCCAGTCACAGGAGTCTCATCAGTCTCAGTTATCACAGACTGAGTGAGGAATTCATCAAAGTCCTTGTTTATAATAGCGAAGTTGTGCAAAACAACACACGCCTTGACAACTCTGGCTGATTTCCTTGGATCTACAACACGCAGTCCATTGAAGCAGTTGAATCTTCGCTTAAGAATCCCTATAGCTCTTTCAGCAGAGCATCTCGCAGGTTTGTGTGCATTGTTGAAGGGCAGATTCGGGAGCTGTCACTTGGTTTTTAATCACCGGAGTGAATAGCCAAGGTCGTTAGGGATAACCCTGATCCCCAAGAATGATATAGTCGCCGAAGTGTCCATTCTCGAAATTCTCGAATATTCGCGAATGCCTAAGGACTCTGCTATCATGGCTTCCTCCTGCCCAATCGGCAACCACATCAGCTATCAGCAGCTCTCCCGTGACGACGACTTGAACATTCAGTGAATGTTGACCTTTTCTGTTGACATACTCAGGTTCAAAATCTTTGGAGCCATAATTTTTATATGCGTACCATCCACTGAGCCCACAACGCGAGGTAGCCTCTTCGTGTAAAAAAATTCACGATTTGGCTGAGTGTCAAAGTGTCTGGTGGACACAAAAAGCGGCAAGAGCTTTAAAAGACCACTAGTTATTATTTCAATCGAACGATGAACAGTGGATTTGTGCACACCAAAAGTATCACCAATAACTTCCATGAACGAGCCACTAGCAAAGAATCGTAGAGCAATATAGGTCTCTTCCTCTATTGAAAGCAATTTATTTCTGTTTGATTTTTGCCGAATGTGAGGTGTCAACAGTTCAACAAGGTAATTGAAGGACTTCCACTTCAGGCGAATTCTGTTGTAGAGTTCCTCATCACTAAAAGCGTGGATGTCAATTCGATCGCGATAGGATTTGGAACGTAATTCACTTCGAATTTGTGCAAATTGCTCTAGTTGACGGATATCACGTAAGGCATCCATTAAGAAATATAACCGGATTGAACTGAACATCAACAAAGCTGGATAATACTGAACATTAAGTCCATGTCATCTCGATGTCATTCACTCAACAATATTGACATCGTATGCTAAATCAATGTCAAATTGCCATTGGTTGCTTCCAGTGTATTTATTTGTTATACTCGTATCGGTGTGCTGTCAAACGTCGTTCGCTAGCTTTATTCTTACACTACACGACATGGCAAGAAGAAAGAATTGGAGTGACTCTGAGGTAAATGTGCTTCTTGATCTACTGGACACGAATTATGACGAGTTATTCGGTCGGTTCAGCTCAACAGTAACAAAAAATGAGAAACTTAGGATATGGGATGCCATCGCGACAAGTCTGCAGAGGGATATAGAAGATGTTAAAAGAAAATTCACTGTTATTAAAAGTGAAAAACTTAAACGTGTCTCCCAACACAAAAGAGAAACGGGCCGGACCGGCGGTGGTCCACCACCGCGAGAACTCTCTCCTCTTACAATGAGAATTGTGAACCTTCTGGGAGAGAATAACCCAAAAATCAGTGGAATAGGTTCTAACATGGATTCTTCGATTTTGAATGAAAAAGAAGCACCATCTGATATTCAGTCCGATCAAGATGACGTAGAATCGCCAGTTGAAGAAAGCACGCCTGCCAAGAGAAAGAAACTCGATCCGCAAAGTACGTTTCCCAAAAAATCCGAACTTGAAAGTCTCTTGATTACTCAAAACATGGAGAGACATGAAAAAGAAATGGTGCTACTAGACCTAAAAATCAAAAATGAATTTCTGAAAAATGACATTCTAAATCAAAGAAAAAAAGAAAATGAAAGCATCGTGTATGGTGAAAGCTCATTTAGATACATTTGATTATTTCTTGTTGTTTCAGTTCTATGGCGTTTTTTGTTAATACATGTTCTTCCAACATTCGTGTTCTATTTTTAGAAGACGTTTCTGTGGGCTAATAAAAAATCTGCTAGATTTTGTGAGGATAAACTATGAATGAAACAAAATTATCATAAGTGCATATTTCTGCGTATTTCTGAGACTAAGCATCAATGGATTCAGAATATAGAAGCACTCCATGATGATACTAACTTAAGAGAGAAAATAAGATAAAATCTTCAAAATTTTACGTTCGTGCAACCGCATTATCTTATCTCAAAATCATATTATCTTAAGATAGTAGAGTTGCACCAAACATCTACTAAGATAATATCATTATCTTAAAAATAAGATAATAACGTTTTGGTGCAACCCAATTCTCTTATTTCTTATATTATGTTCAGATAATAATATTATCTTGTTTCGTGCAACTGGCCCCTGAACACTTGATCATCATACGTTGAGAATGTTCACTTGCATGCTTTGCTATTCAGTTTGTTTCTCAGATTTTCTTATTTCGTCTCAGAGCTCGTTGCCCAGGTTTTTTATGTTGTAATTTACACCGGCAGCATCACATTTGATCTTTTCATAATGCTGAAGTTTACTGATCGAATAAATGAGTAGAGTTTAATAATTATTCAGAGTTCCTGGGTCAGGTTCGGGTTCAGGTTGAGACTTTGGGACCACAACTCACCTCTAGTCTGAATCCATGAAATTGCGTGCTGATAGTAAACCTCCTCTTCCTTGTCCATCTATCCCATTATTTCATGTACGAGCTGTGCGTAACAGCATTCGTTTCATCGAGACATGGTTAGACGCAGTTGATAATTATCTGTTCCTGGCTACCAAAGTGTTACACTTGAACGCGACATCATGAAGTTGATGCACTGGCTTCTGTAGTGAGTAATTGCACGAAATTTAGGCAGCGAAGTAATAACTGAAGTCATCATAGAGAAATAATCAACAATGTGCCGAGCTACATTGTTGAGGGAGTTGGGGGAAGTGTTGACAATATTTACAGCAAGACACACACTGTGTCAGTTTAGTCTGAGGTCACTAGATCAAAAGCCTTTCAGCTGTCACCGCTCTCTTGCTAAAATACACGACGAAAATTTTGAATACATCCGTTCACTCAATTTTCTTAAAACACCGAGAATATCGATCACCGATGCGATGGTGATGAACAGAAAATGGAAGCTTCCTGGCTACGTGTCCTTCATTTTCAGATCCCTCAAGTTGTGGAAGTCCTCGCGTGCAGAATAGAACGAAAGGCTTTATCCTTAGCCATGAAGGATTTGACAAGAAGAGTAAGTATCCTCGTGGTCTGGAGTGTGAGTGGAGCATTACAGGACGCAAGGGCAAGGTTGTACGCCTTCATGTTGAAAACTTTAAACTAGACTTTGCTTCAAATCAGAAATGTGCGGAACTAGACCACCTGACTATCTACGACGGTGAAAACGACAAGAGTCATAAGTTGGGGGAAGTGTGTGGACGGAAGAAAGACTTTCCTTCCGAATTTTACTCCAATGGTCAATCCTTTCTGCTGAGATTCATCAGTAATAGAGACGTCTTCAGTGAAAGAGGATTCAACATCAGCTACAGTCTCATTGAAAGACACAGTAAGTAAAATTATTAGTTTTTGGTATAATTTATCATCTTAAGAACCAATCGAAAGTGATTCACTTGCAGTATATAAAGCAGAAGAATTTCTGTTGACTTCATTGACGCTTTTAACAGATCAAGTGCATGTAATTTGATCATAAAGAAATGATTCTCCTCGTGTCCACATTCAAGAATTGAGAAAGAAGTTGATTTCAATAAGCAACAGATATTTATTCAAATCGTTCGCCTGAATCATGCGCATAGAGTGGCAAGCAAAGAAGATCAAAAAGAATTTACACAACAATTCATTTAAGACAAACACCTCAAGCTGAAAGTCAGAAAAATTTCTTTATGCCGGAATGAACGATTTTCCATTTAACTGAAGCTGATTACGTGGGTGATTGATAATGGAATGATCTCTAACAGCAGAATCAGAGGAACTTGAAAACAAATCCTCGTTAAGCCGAGAATCAACGAGGGACTTGGCTCGTCTAATGTAAATGTCATCACACAACTATAATTCAGTTGATAAATGGTATTAATGCATTGCATAAGAGTTACCATATCTTTAAGCCCAACTCTTCAATATTAAAATGTAATTTCTTTTGCTGACTTCATCAACGTATGAACTGATCATTTCCTCATTAAACATTCGGGTCTCAGCCTTCAAACAAATGGAAAATCGTTTATTCCGGCAAAAATACCTAACTAGATCCATGCTTGAGTCGTACATAAACTACATAGACTTTTCAAAAGTAATGAATATTGAAAAACTGGACTGATGAATATAAGCAAGAGCTGGACGAATTTTTCGGCGGCACGAACTATGGCAAAGCAGCTCAGTGTGCAGTAGAGATGTATGGAGGTCACAGTGCAAGGCCTATGCCCTAACCGACGGGATGTGATAGGCTGCACATGACTGAGTTAGTGAGTACAATATAGCATCCCATAGCTCTTTCTTGCAATTCCTTTACCCTACTATTTTTCTTTACAGTAGTATGTTTGCTTTGAATTTTCGACCTTAAGCTTTCGATATGTGTCTTAATAATTTATTGTGTAAATTCAGTTCTGATCTTGTTTACTTGCCACTTCATGCGTCAACCAGGGAGTCATTTTGATAGGACTGCGACTCCGGGTGGCAACTATACACTGTATATATATAAGGCTAGATTATTTAAAAAACAACTGGTGACCTACATCATAGATAATCATAGGCTTGCCTGAACCAATTTTTAGTAATCATCGCTGCATCAATTATCAATCATTTTCGCTGAAGGTTATCAAATGTCACTTTAAGTTGGATGCATGCGACTCGGCTACTCTCAGTTTGCTAATGTGTGCTTCATACGGGTTTTCTCCAGTCTCTACCCGGCAGGAAAATTCCCCATCCTTCTCCAAAAAATATGAGTACATTTTCGCTTTGGAGGAGCCATCACACACGAGCGTTGACGTTAGGGTAAAGGATAATGTTCTCAAACAAAAAAGTTTTTCACTTTTGTCCCTGATGTGACCTTTAGTGCGTAGGTGTGATTGAGGCCAGGAAGGTTTGTCTTCTCTACTAAATCACCGAGTGAAAAGGCAATCCTCTTTTCACTACCACGGTTCATTCCCTCAACTATTAACAGCATAGAAATAGATTCATCTGCGCGTGTCTTCGGGTTCCTAGAAAGGAAGAATGGTATCCAACCTGAATATCGAAATGGCACATCACAGATGTAGATAACTTGCTCCTGCTCGAATGGATAATTGGTGCATCGTTTACTATTGGAAATGACAAACAAGCTGACACCAGAGCCAGTGAGAGATGCGTGCGTGCTGTGATATCACTTCGCACACCAAAACGCACATCGTCTGTCTAGCTAACATTCGATTCAGTGTATGCACTACGCAGTGAGGAATGCTAAGAAGAGGGAGGTGGAATCATCAGGTGAGCTGATTTTCGTGCGCTTGCTACTTTTTTTAATAATGATCGGAAGGGCCAACATTATGGAGAAAACTTGTGCGCAATGATCTGAATTCTTCGAATATGAAGGAATCGTGGCAATCGAAGCACCGTGATAGAATTCAGAGCAATCCGCAAGCGACGCACGACTTTTTTTCTATCTCTGTAAGGCGTTAGGAATTCCTTTTTGCCCAATTAGTAAGTTCCGCGATGTGCCGGCGATTGTGAATCAATCACACTTCTAGCAAACCGAAGCAGATAAACAAAATATTTAATTGTGTGATTACAAGTTTTGTATGCACTGCTATCTCTCTTATTTTGTTTGACGGAGAAAGTTGACATCAAGACAGTGACAGCTTTACACGAAGATAAATAATTTGTTTATGCTATGTTTCGGGTCTAGTTGTAGGCTGGAGTCCTATCATTTGATAGGACTCCGAATCCATCAAAAATGATAGGACTCCGGGACTCCGCATCCCTGAGGCAAACACCCGCGAGGTCGCACGACTGCAATGAGGATTTGGTGCCGGTTGAAATTTACCTTCTCATTTTTAGCACATGCAATTTTATTGGCATTTCTGCTCATTTTAGTTGACGAAAATAAAATCGACAACTGGTCCAATCTGACGAAGAAGAAATAGCGTTTTTATCATCTGTTCTATTGACCACTTCCAGTGTAGCAACAATTAGCGAGCACCGGTGCAGCAAATGGAATGATGAAGTGGTTGACCGTAGAAAAAGTACTTTAAGTGGTTTGTCCTTTTATATTAGAAGGAAATGAAAGCAATCTAAATATTCTGATCAGGTTGTTAAAGTTAGACGAAAAGTGAATAAAAATTCCCCTCCTGATCTCTCAATTTCCCCGCACGACTGCGAGGGTAGCCCCTGCCATACCTACTTTAAGAGAGACTTTATACAAGAGCTTCCGATCACGTGACCATGCTATATTGTCACTTTTAATTAACGTTTCATAACTGAGCAAAAGCAAGCAACGTCGAATATCCTCCTCTCAACCTGTTATTTTGACGCGCATTATGAAAAAGGAATCGTGACCAACCGGATGAACATCATAACTAAACGTACAAAATATTTTTCAACACTGACAAATTGTGAAATCGAAGACGTAACATGCATCAAGTTACTTAGGATTATAATTGACGACAATCTTCAATGGTCAGAACTACCTACATGCTAATTAAAATATGAAAACGGATCTACCTGTTGCATTACTTGAGACAAGTCTATGCCCCAACGAACACACTGTGGAATGTCTATTGCTCGATGCCTCGTTCCTACCTTGCATGGTGTCACTGTAATGTATCTAAATGCAGATTTGAAAAATTGTTGACCCTAGAACGGCGGATTTTCAAACTGTTTTCCATTGGAGGAAGGGGAACATTCTTATACTTTTTAGATGGATTAGGCAGTCGACTTTCTGTTAAGGATCCTGATCCGTTGCACCAATTGCATGTCATCCATGACTACAATTCAACGAGATATTCCCCTTCTCCAAGGTCAGAGCCACAGAAAAGTAAAAACTTTAGCTCGACGCTTCCAAGACTAATTAGTGACATTTGTATGACTTAGTGACTTTTAGATGTTCTTATTTATTGGTCCATATAATAATGTTTTAGTCCATTCTTCAAGTGTCTTGCCACTTCTGAATCTCTATTTGAAGTGCTAAATAAAGCAACGATCATTATTATTATAATGATAAGGGCCCTCTGTACACCAAAAAAAAATAATAAGGGCTCTTTGTACAAAAGGTAGAATAATCGGGGCGCTTGGTACAATAGTTGCGAGAAAAGGGCGTTTGGTACACTTTTGAAAGTTACAATCTGTCTTAGTCATAGTGATAGTATTATTAGGTATTTCTAATGTACTTTCATGGGCCAAGTTTGAATTTGAAAATTTAAACTCAAAAAAAATAATAAGGGCGCTTGGTACACATAAAAAATAATAAGGGCGCTTAGTACGCATGAAAAATAATAAGGGCGTCTGGTACGCTTGAAGTGTACAAGGCTCCCTTATTATAAAAGCCGTAAATTTTTTTATTGAAGAATCAAAATATTCAGGTTTCTTTGTAGTTCTTATCTTTATCCAGACTTGTGGTACCTATCTAAATTTGACTACTCTCAAGCTTGACATCACATCATTGTTTTTGATTATACAATCTGCAGCTCACCTCATATTTGAATTTGTTTCACCAATAAAAACCCGGATTGCATTTGAATTTTATATAGATATTTAAACTCTGATTATATACTGCTACATGTATGTTCAACAAATATTGTTAGCTCTGTCTATGTTAACTCACGCAATTGAAGTTCGAAATCCCACAATGAAGATATCAAAACGAAGAATCTGTATTTTTGTATATCAAACATATATTCATAACTTTACAAAATTACTGAATAAGCTGTATACAAACATGAATACAGAACACAAAATATGTGTACAAATATAATCAAACCTATAGAAATTATGAAGAATTGTCCTTTCACACATCATGATCCGACTCATTATATCTAACGTTCTTTTTACACTTTCGTACACGCAAGGCTCTGCTTGAGACATTACACTGTTCAGGAACAGTTACCGTGTTCATTCTAGCATTCTTTTTTTTAGTTGGGAGTTGATCAGTTTTATTAACTCGAACTTTTTTACTGCATATCGGTTTTTCGATTTCAACAGTACGCACAACTGAAACTTTCACTATCTTACTCTTTTTCAATGCTTTTGAACCTGTTTCAACTGTTTCATCATTTGTCAAATAACCATCTTCTTCATTGATTCCTCCTTCCAGTTTCTTTGTATAGAACTCCGTTAGTCTGATGAAATTGTCCTTGGATGAAGTTTTCACGTAATTCTCTTGGGCAGTTTTCTCGCTATGAGCCGTCTGCTCATAGTGGGCTTGAATGATATCAGTAGGTATATCGTTCTTTGTGGTTGCGATAAGACTGTCCCAAACTTTTCTAATACTTGTAGGTGAAAAGTCATATCCAGCGGCAGATGGGATATATTGCCTTACTGTTTGATTAATCATCGTGGATATACCAGTATCTACCTCACCTTTGGAGTTTCCAAAAATCAGCACAGGTTTCTTTTTATAACGTTCCTCATACTTCTCAAGTAATTTGCGTATCCAGATGATTTGATCTTTTTGTACTATTATCCTGACGTTATACTTGTAATCGGTTTTGTGAGATTTTGAGACAACAGGGACGTTTTTTTGCAGAGTTTGGAACTGTTTTGCTTCGAGAGATAGCAACGGTCCTGGCCTACAGTTCAATCTGCTTTGCAAAATCAGAAAATTTAGTGCCTTTTGAACCCTGAATGATAGTTTCGCATTTTCATTTGAAAGCATTGCCTTAGATTTCATCAATACATGAGAAAGTATGCTTGAAGAAGGAACCTTAGCAAACATTTTGTCTTGTTCACCTTTTTTCATTCGCTGTGCTTTTTTATTAAATCCCATTTTTACCTCTCGAATTATGCTGAACCAACGCGTAACGGAGAAATCATGGAACTTGTGATAGCTCTCCACGAATTTGACGAAATTTGTCAAATGTGCAAGGAACAAAACTATTGTTATAGGCTTATAAGCTGAGTTCTTTGAGTATTTGTTCACAATTGATGACAAGACATGTGCATTTTTCATGTTTTTCGATGATGCAAAAACATTTTCTAAAAATATTCTCAGATATTTTGAATATTTGTTTTTTGCGGATGTTTCATTCACACCCGAAGCAAGCAACAAATTCACTTTATGGTCAATAAAACTTGATACTATATCTTTCGCTCGAGTGCTTGTCATCGAATGTCGCTCGGCCTGACTCTTCAAATGGCCGGGGAATTGATCAAAAGACTGAGGGTCTTTAATAAGAATGATAGAATGAGTACGGTCATGCCTTCTGTTATTTGTGAATCTCAAGCAACAATCAGAGCAATGATATACTTTCTTACAATCTCTAGTTCTGTAGTACGACAAAACAAATTTCTTGTCAGATGTAGTGAGCTCACCGTGAATTCTTGTCTGATTCAGGTGATTTCGCATCTTCTTAACTTTGGACTTGCACAAGACACACATTGGAATTGAACGTATTCTTTTATTTCTTTGAAATTGAGAGCGTGTTTTGTAACAAGGCTGTCGAATTTGTTGTCGCCCACGGGACTGTTCCTCGACGACGTCAGCGGAATGACAAGGTTGATCATCATCGACCGAACACTCAAAATTGCCACACTTGTCCACAACAATGGATTGATCCTGCTCCCAGGTATCGACCTGAGTCATGAATCCTTTCCAGTCCGAAAAATCACTGTCTGTCATGACTTCGAAAGAATAAATGCCTCTGCTATCAATTCTTAGAATAACTTTACTTCCAAGAACTCATTCTCAATGACTGCGATCTCATTGGTTGCGCAAATGATTACGTCACATGATCCACCTCCTACTCTCGATGTCTAATTTTATCTTGCATGGTTAGAGATCAGAAAATATGGAAGAATCGTCGTACAGACGTTCATATGCCTTTATGCTTAGACGTACAGCGAATTTGAAAAAATGTACAGAGCGCCCTTTTTCCATAACTATTGAGAAAAAAATGGTGTACCAGACGCCCTTATTAAATATTCGATGACCCAATTTCAAATGTTCCTCCCGCTCCAAAAAAACAAAAAAAGTCCGAGAGCCCAATGTGCCTTTTAATACATGACCACTCCCTCTATATCCTCAGAGAACCATAAGTTTGGGAATGTCATAGATATCAAATGACTGCCTAAGGGCGCTGTGTACTATAAAAAATTTATATAGGAGGGCGCTTGGTACATTTGTCTCCTATTCACCTAATAGTACCAAGCGCCCTTATCATTATTATTATTATTATAAGCAAGCTTCACCCACTGAACACGATATGTGTAGTAGTTGAATATACTCGTATATAGGCCTCTGCATTGGGGATGTCAACGAGATTAGCTTTATCAACGACATTAACTTGTCGGCCACTGGTTGGATGGCCATTATCGCTGAAGCCAACCTTTCGATGAAATTGATTTGACGAGTTGTCAACGCAAGAGACAATTAATACTTGTGGAGTTCTCTATTTCGACACAATGTATGCTACGTATTGTGATAAAATCATCAATGGAACACGAAATAGGTCTTTATCTTCTTTCATACTGAATCATAGTTTTGATGAAACATCATGTGCAACATGATCCCTGACTCAATATAAAGCTTTCAAATCACAGATAATTCTTGGTGCGGAGGTCAGCGAGTATTGAAAGGAGAAGATGGTGTTATTGAAAGTCGTGGAATCGACAGGTTTGCTGGGATGATGCCTCATTGTGAGTAGATCATTGAAGGACGGAAGTCAAAGAATATTAGTCTCCACTTCGAAAACTTCTTTGTGAATTGCTCCCGTCACAACCTGACGATCAGTGACGGACAAGATAATACACTTTGTGGAAGCACACCACCCGATTCCTTTTCCACCACTCGGACCGTTAGCATCAAGATAAAACGTGTGTGGAAAGTGAAGTCAAAATTCAAGATCCTCTACTGGTTGATTGATGCAAGTAAGTAGAGACTGTTTCTGTTCTGAAAGTAATGGTTTGAATAAATTGAATCGTGAAATGTTAATGTTGAAAATTCTATTGGTTTGATGTGTGTGCGCGAATATTTTTATTAATCCATAAGCTATTCCGAAGGTGCATATACAGCTACAGTTTAAATCCATCACAACATTTTATTTACTGAAAACCGCATGTATTTTGAATGATTTCATCAACTTTTCGCCTGACCACGTTCAACGTGGAGGACGAAAACCGGGGAAGTAAGTAAGTAAGTATTCTAAGTAATTGAGCGACAGTCTTATGGGTTAGATAGAGAAGACTGAATCATGATGTCAGTTCAGGAAGCTCAACTTAACCATTTCAAAAAGAAGAAGCTTATCAATCAAATGAAATTCGTTGCTGTAGAGCTAAGTGGTGAGGAAGAAGAAAAAAGTGTGAGCGAAAAATGAGAGATGTTTTTGCTATTCATGACTTGCGAGTTAACTAATTTCTGAAAATCGATGATTATAGGAAATCAATAATTGCCTTTTTATAGAGTGGATCATAAAAGCCGGCAACCTACCGCAAATTATGTTAAAAATCGTCCGATCACTTTTTTATCGCATTTTCAACTTGAAATTTGATGCACTTTTCGTTTGAATTTTGCGACCAAACTTTGACATGTTATAGTTGATGACCGGCAGTTACATGTGTTGTATTCACATTTTAAACCTGTTGACTTCTGAGAACGGTGGTTCCTAAAATCTGAGAACATACTTGTGATTAATGACTGGTAGCTCAAGCCCTATCTATGAGATCTGAATGATTCTCTAACGATGCAAACGGCATTCTCCGGTATTTCTAAGTATTGCAAAATGTTCTATCCTATTTTTATTTCAATTTTCAATCATGTAAAATTGAACATTAATGAACAATAGATATTAACTAATGATTAAAATATAAGTCTGTCATCTCGGAGACATGCTTGGTCAAGCTGGTGACTGCAGTGACGCTGTGACGACGAGACTTACGCATGCATGGAAGAATTTTCGATAGCTTCCTCCCATCCTTACGAGCAGCTGCATTCCCTTCCGAAGCTGAGGCCATGTTTCCAACATGTGCGAAATGTGATGATTTACGCCTGTGAGACGAGGCCGATCACTATGGAGGAAAATAAGAAAATTAAATAGATGAACCTTGAAGCAAATTAGGAACCATCTTCCATGTGGCCGAGTTGTCATTTATCCCACTCTCATTCTTTTTGTGCTGACTGTTTAGCAAGAATGCAGAGTGTGCCTATTTCAAAAAGTCTTAGGTTTGACTCGACTAAGGTTTGAACCAAGGTCTCCTGAACGCTGAGCGAACACTCTACGACAAGGCCACAGTGACAGACCTCAGTCGTTTGAGCTGCAGCGAAAATGCGATGATCACGTGAATCTGTTCTAAACGGCTAACTGATCGGTTTCCTACTGAGCATCTCAGGAGATGGCTTGGCATCCATCCATTGGAAGCTATCATTCAATGGAGAAGATTCCGCTGGTATGGTCATGTGTAAAGAATGCAAGAGGACTCCTGGCCAAAGAAAGTGATGAATCTGAGGTAGGAGGACGCAAGCGAAGGTGTCGACAACGTGCGAACCGACTTCAAGGTGGTAAGCCATGGGCGTATCGACGTTCAAGATCGGAGCACGTGGAGAACCGTCATCAGACCGGATCGAAGTTCGCCGACGTCCAACACTCGAAGCACGGGGGAGATGGGCGATAAATTGTTGAGTGAGTGAGTGAGTCTTTCAACGCACAAAAATATAAGATGCTAAAATCAATTTCGCCGGTCCAGTCTGATCACTTTAAAACATACTGTGATATGCTCAAATGATCAGGCCAGACCGGCGAAATTGATTTTGAAATCTTATAATTTTGTGCGTCGAAATGCGTGCTTTATTAGTATGTAATACCTTTTATTCAGTAATGATTTCTAATTCTTTACTAATTGCGCTGAAATAATAAAATGAAGCTGCAAATGTTCAATTTGGAACGTGGAATTTTCAAAATCTGTGTAATCTTGACACTTGTGCTATCATGACTGGCCTAACCTTTGAATCATGATAACTTTTGATATTATTATAATCTGATCTTTCACCTGTTTGAAGATCATGTTTTATCATGCTCACATGTTTTATCATTCTATTGATGTTTGATAACCAATCCGCTTACCAAAAATGAGGATGATTGAAAAGTAGCTTTGTTTTTATTACCATCACGTCAAAGTGTCATTTTTGCGCCATTCATGGTAAACACAGTGATTATTTTTTAGGGACAGATATTTTGTGATGCTTTTGTACCCGTAATTCAGTACCGCATTCTCTCTATTGTAAGCCCATGGGCGTACATTTTTAAAATGATTTGTGAGGGGTCTGTAGATGGGCGTTTATTAGAGATGGGCTTCTATGCCAATTTTATCATTGTTGCTCTTTTCATGGGGCTTTAGTTAGAGAGGGGTGTTTGCGTGTAAGAGTGCGCGTTTAATAAAGAGAATGCGGTGCATACATGTATATGTGGGACACAGGCCTATAGGCCTATGTAAAAGTATGAGTCGCTGCGCATGTTCGTCGCCGTTTGTGAGATAAAGCTCAAATTAATTAGTAGAAAGATCGAATGAAGTAATTGTATGTAAAATTCTATTTAAAATGAAGAAGCATTTTTAAATCAGTTTTAGAGTTCGAGTCATGGCCACGTAAACATCTTATTCATGGAATTATTTTTTTACACCGATGACCTATAAGTGTGCTCATAAGCTCAATATTTCAAATGACCTTATTAAGTGTCATATTTTGTCATATTATCACGGTGACAAGCAATTGCTAGTCATGGCAAACAACGTTTGCGAAACATGATAGCACAAGTGGTGATGCCGGTTCATAGTCGTTCGTATTGCGGATTGCGCATGTGACGTTGCATCCAAGAGGGAAGGGAAAATCCCTCGTCAACATTGATGGTGGAGGGATTGCGTTGAAAAAAGAGTCTGGACCCGAAGCGTCCGCTGAAATAAAAAATGAGTTTTTTTATTTGTTGGCATTAAATTAGAGGGAGAGACAACCCATGTTTTCAATATCGAAAATAATTGTCGTAAAAATGGACAACCAAATCTGAATCCCTTTGATGCAGTTTGGCATGACATTGATTCTAATTTACAATCAAACAGTCAACTATTTGAATTATCGCACGAATCAACCTCAAAGTCCTGCAGCACGTTGAAGCTTACAATGACTCATGTCTATGACAATTTTTTTCTCATTTACGTAGATCTTGGGAGCCTTGTGCTTGAATCGTGAAGAATGCAGAAGAAAGAATGCAGTCTTGGCTGCTATTTCACTGGGAGTGAAGTAACCGAAAAGATCAAGAGTATCACACTGCTCGCGATCGTGTGCAATGAGATATGATGATCAAGCATGTAAAAATGGGAACGAAATTCATGTATCTGTGGTCATAAAATCAACTTTCATTCGATCTTGTACAGACTTTGTAAACAGTCCATTTCTATTAGCATTAAAACAGGTGACACCACTCATTTCCACCTCATGCGTGGGAATTTTAGGTTACACAGCATTATCTAGGTTTCGTAAAAGGTTAGGCTTAAAAAAATATGTGAACACCAGTCAGTTCAAGTTGATCTCTTAAATAAGCGAACACCGGTCAGGCCGAGTTCATTTGCAAAATATGCGAACGCTGCTCAGTTCAAGCTGATCTCCAAAATATGCGAACGCCGGTCTGTTGAAGCTCACGAATGTCGTGAATTAGTTCACCAGTTCATTTCGCACTTGTCATTATCGATAATAACATGTAATAGTTTGTTAGCATAATCCAAACGAGAAGTCTCTGAAATTTTCATTTGAAAGGAAGATGCGAAAGTGATTGTTTTGAACAGTGTTTGTCAAATTTCATTCGATTCTCAGGCTGGGCAGTGGTCGAATATCAATCAAATAGTAGAAGCACTCACTTTTCGGGTTAAGTATCTCCACACGGCGGAGGTGAAGGGTGTTCTACTCCTCGCATGTTGACTGCTTTGCTTCTAACATGTTGAGATCCCGTTCTTCAGTTCATTCATGACTGTAACTGACTAGGACGAGCACCGCACGTCTCATTTATTTTGTTTTTATGTGACTCTTTGAAATGTATCAAATCATGTACTGCACAAATGCACGTCATAGCTGATCCTCATAATTGCATCAATTGATAGTTCTCCCTCTTAATGCGTGTCATTTACATGTATATGTTGATGTCAAGAACGAAAGTAAAAGTAAGCTAAATATTCTACGTGGGTCCTGCAACATTTTGTAATAATGATTACTTTTCATGGCAGGAATTGTTGACATGTTGTCGTTATTAGATATTATCAAATGTCTCTCGACCGTTGCATTTAAGAAATGTGAAGTACAGCTTTATTTTAAAGAGTTACGTACAGTTGATAAGCAGGTGAGTACCGCATATTCGTGCACCCATAAACATCAGACCCGCTAGGTTGCGTCGGGTGCTTGTCTACCCTCACTACTTTGTAGAGGTCTCTGAGAGAAGGGCTATCAGTCCCGAGTAAAATGGTACAGTGCGCCATAACAGCCTAGGTGAAATAATTGTTTGGCTTCCTCGTGACATTTTTAGCAATGTTTTCATTATTATCGTGAACCTATTACAATCGTATAAAGTACCATCTCAAACCACCGAAAGAAATACGCAAGAAAATGCTAATGACCTATTTGGTTATAAGATACGCAGGTCAAACATGTCAAAATCTTCAATATGTTAGTCCATTGTTGGTCAATTCATTCATTGGTCCATTCACATTTAAGTCCATTGAATAAATTGATATTCATTTTTTGAAAAATGGATGAGATAACTAAATGACTCATTGAATAACTGTCAGTCTCAGTTCATACGAGTAATGTAATATTGTGATCATTGTGAATTCTAACTACGATTGTTGTTGAACTACTTTATAAAAGAGTTCCTTCCACAGATAATTCGTGGTGCGGTGATCAGCGAGCACTGACAGGAGAAGATGGTATTATTGAAAGCCGTGGTGTGGGCATGTTTGCGGATTCGATGCCTCCCTGTGAATGGTTTATTAAAGGACGGATGTCAAAGATTGTCAGTCTTCACTTTGAAAGTTTCTTTGTGGATTGTTCAAAGCATAACCTGACGATACTCGATGAAAAAGATACAGTTCTCAAGAATCTGTGTGGAAGAACAACTCCACCTGTCATTAACTCCACGGGTCCGAGCTTGAGACTGATGATCAAACGTGTTAATAATGTTGAGACGAAGTTCAAAGTTTCTTACAAACTGATGGTTGATCCAAGTAAGTAGATACTGTACTGCCTGACATAAAAAATGCTCCACTCAAATATATGAACTTTATTCCACTCACACTCATGAATTATAAGATAGCATTTTATATAAAACATATTTGAATAAATGGGAGACATTAGTACCGAGTATGTCCTCCCCGCATTGAAATTCAGCTTTGAAGTCTCATCGGCATCGAGTCGCAAAGATGATCAAGCCGTTCCTGATCCAGCAATGACCATTGATCGATGAGTTTCTCTGAAAGAGCTGTCAGTGTTGATGGCGGATGATCATATGCATCTCTCACTTTCCGACCAAGTTCATCCCAAGCATGTTCGATCGGAGACAGGTCGGGGGAGCGTGAAGGCCAATGGAGGATGCGAATTCCAGATCTCACTATCGCTGTTGTTACACAATGAGCTCTGTATGGTCGAGCGTTGTCATCCTGGAATATGAGGTTGAGTTCATTTACCGTTGGGATGACGATTGGAGATATGATATTCGATAAATATCGCTCTCCGTTCAAGTTCCCATTCACAATGACTGCGACGGTTCGACCTCCGTACCAGATATCGGCCCAGATCATCACGCTACCACCATTCCACCACCATAGCGGTCATGCTCAGATATGCAGCAGGGTGAATACCTCTCACCAACCATTCGATGCACTCTAATGCGACCATCGTGAAAATCCAAAGTGAAACGGGATTCATCCGTCCACATCACTTGACGCCATTCCTCTGTGCTCCACGACAGATGCTGCTCACACCACACGCTTTCGCTAGTGTTCGAGACCTGCGGAGAAAAAAATTGGCAGTGAAACAATGTCATTGTGTGAAATTCTCGCATTACTTACTCAGAGGAATTCTTACAGCAGGTCGGTATGACCTCAGGGCCGCTTCTGCTAGACGGCGATATGCTGTTCGTATACTGCATGCAATTCCTGCTGCAGCTTTCCAGCTGATGGCCAGTCGAGGAACACTCTTAAAGCGATTGCGCTTTGCTGAGATAACCAACTTCCTATCGGTAGCATTGTTTGTCAATCTCGGTCTCCCTGATCCTTTCCTTCTTTTAACATTTCCATCATTGTTTCATCGACTCCACCACCTGCTCACAGTGGAGTGTGACACACCCAACTTCCGTCCAACAAACCTACAACTCTTTCCACATCGTAGCATTCCAACAGCCATTCCTTTTACAAACTCTGATTGCGACATTTTTGCTTCAAAATTTAGTCAGAAAGAATTGCTTGATGGTGATAAAAGGTCGAATTTGAAATGCATCAACTATGCCAAAGATATCGACAATGGACAGGTGCTTTATATTAGCATGACAAATTTGATGCATAGACATCCTGGTCAGTGAAGTATGAAATAAAAGTCGTCCACTTCCATTGAGATTTTCTATATCAAGTGGATCGTTTTTAATGTCTTAGAGTATATTTTGTCTGAAATATTTATTTTAAGATATATAATTCAATTTTACGAATACAATTCAAACAAATGCAAGGTGATTTTTTACTCAAGACGATTGTGTTGAGTGCACAGTAATGGGCAAAAGACCGTTCCAGGACACCATAAAATTCAAAAAAATAGTATCTTTAAAAACGACATAAATTCATGAATTTTGTCCCTTTTTCAGGTTTTTAAGACCTAAATTCATGAATTTAGACGTTTTTAAAGATACCGATTTTTCAAAAAAATGGTACTTTTTAAATGGTCTAAATTCATGAATTTTGGTCATTTTTCAGGTTATGAAGACCTAAATTCATAAATTTAGGCGTTTTTAAAAATACCCAATTTTTCAAAATTTTCAAAATCTCAAATTTGAGAATTACAATTTTCACCCTTAAAATCATGACCGTTCCAGGACACCGAAAAAATCAGAAAAGTTAAGAATCTCAAATTTGAGAATTACAATTTTCACCCTTAAAATCATGACCGTTCCAGGACACCGAAAATCATAAAATTTAAGAATCTCAAAATTTGTGAATTACAATTTTCTCGCTTAAATCATGACCGTTCCAGGACACCGAAAATCATAAAAGTTGAGAATTTCAAATTCATGAATTTTATCCATCTTTCAGGTTTTTAAAATATATCATGTGTCTAAAACATTTCTTTAAAAATGGAAGAAACAAAAATGGAAGAAACCGCAAGAATATATCCTTCGTTATCATATGAACGTAGTTCTACTTTAATGAACATCGAAAAGATGAACAAAGAAAAACACAAAGATAGAGTTAGATATATGAAAGATAAGGAATCTCAATTATTATTAAGATTAGAGCATTATAAAAAATTAAGAAAGAGATGGACTAAAGTTAAGAATGTAACACAAGGAATTGGCATATTCTTAACAATAAGTTTAGATGCTTTAACAATTGTTATATCTTCAGGTGTTTTAGTAATTCCTGTTGTTGCTGCAGCTTTAACAGGTACGGGTGTTTTTGCAACTTCACTTGTTACAATGTTAGATAAATCTTTAATAACTAAGAAACGAAAATCATTAAAAACTAAGCATTTACATATTAAAGAAGTCTATGACAAATTGCATTACTACTTTCAAAGAGTATGTGATGATAATGTTATTACGTTAGATGAGATTGAAAAGTTTGATCAAATAGCTAATGAAGTAAATCAAATATCATTTCAATTACAGTCAGAAAAAGTTGATGATAAGAATAAACAGGATGGTAAAACTTTTACTGATGGTAAAATTTCTAATGAAGAAAATGATAAAATTTTTTTAGAAGAGCTAAAAACTTTAAGCGAAAATTTAAGCAAAACTTTATTAAACAAAACTTAAAACGAGAAAACTTTAAACGAAAAGATGTCAGACAACAAAGCAATAAAAAAATAATTTGTTCAGTAAAAATGTTTTGTTGTATTCCAATGTTACCACAAAATTCAAATATTATATTTTAAAAATGGATAAAATTAAAGCTGATAATCAAAAAAGAATTAAACAATTAGACGAGTTAATAAAACAAAAAATATCATGAAAGAAAATCATCTTCAGCATAGAATGATAAAAGCTGGTATTCAATCTGATATGTTCGAAAAAATGCAGCAAACCGAGCAAGTAAAAACTGATTTTGAAAAAACTATGAAACCATTTCAAACTCTTGAAAAAGAACTTACAAATAATGATAAACAAATTAATATAACAGATCCAGAACACAAAACTATATTAGATGACTATGGATTACTAGAATCAAACATTAATAAGAAATTACCAAAATCTATGCAATTTGAACATTCTATTTCATTTATAGAGGGAAAAACAATACCTAGATTTTATCTCGGACAAAAAGAAATATTTCCACAACCTTTTCGAGGTTTAATTTTTTCACCAGATAAATATCCTTTTAATTTAGATAGAAATTTTGTTGATCTTTTAAGAGGAGCAGATTTAAATAATTATGCTGTAGAAGATCTCATAAAATATAAAGCTATGTTAGATAGAGTTGGTGCAGTAAAATCTCTTAGACGTTATAAGCAATTAGAAAATTTATTATCAACGGGAGTTAAAGTAGGAAAAGGTTTATCTGAAAAACAGAAAACAGAAACAACTGTATTTTTACCAGATGATCCACAAGAATTACTAAATAGATTAAATATTTTAATATCTGCAATAAAAGAAGGACATAATTCTAGTTTCAATGAAATTCATGCTATATTGAAAAGACTGTTAGAAAAGAAGATTCTAAATGAAGAGGATTATAAAAGTGTGGCTGAAATATGTTGTTTCTAATTTTTATCTATGATTTTTATTCATGATTTTTATCTATGATTTTTATCTACGATTTTTATCTATAATATTTATTCAAAATTTTAACTAAAAATGTGTTCAGCAGATTTAGAAAAAATTAATAATCATTTAGGAAATCTAACAGAGATTTTGGGTTCATCAAAATTTAGTACGACGTTAAAAATTATAACAACTACTTCATCACACTCTTGTAATTTAGAACCCATTCTACATTTGGAACAAAATAAAAATTATCAAATTGCATTGACTAGTTTCTCCACATTTAACACTATTCAAAATGTTATAAAAGATGTGAATGATCAATTTAGATATTCTACTGATAAAGGCAAAACATGGAAAATACAAACTTTTCTTCCTGGTTCTTACGAAGTTGAATCAATTTCAAATGAAATTAAGAGACATTTAGGTATACCATTTAAAGATAAGAAACAATTACATTTCGCAGTTGAACCGGCAGTTAATAAATTTTCTCTTACTTTAGACGAAAATCATCAAGTTGATTTTAATCATGATAGATCATTGTCAAAGCTATTAGGATTTAATAAACAAACCTATAGTCAAGGTTATCATTTAGGTGAGAAGATTCCTAAAATAACTGAAATAAATTCAATTGTTGTACATTGTGACATTATTGAAGGAGGATATATAAATGGTAAATTATCAAATTTAATATTCAGTTTTCCAGCTTTTACTGTACCCATTGGTTATAGATTAAATGTAATTCCACAAACATTAATATAATTCCCTATTACAAGAAAAACTATTAACAACATTAACATTAGAATCACTGATGAGAAAGGACAAGAATTAAATTTTTGAGGTGAAGAGATTATGATAGATCTTTTGGTTCGGGAGGTATAAACTCCCGTTCGAGAGGTATAAACTCACACGCGAAGCTAGAGAAGTTTAATTTTCTTCTTCTTTAGAAACAAAAAAAATAAAAATAAATTTTTTATTAAAAAATGAGTGAAGTACCCCCATTAAATAAAAAGAAACTTAAATTTAATCATCATCCAAATTTATCTAATAAAGTTTTGTCAGTTATTTGTGGAAGATCAGGTTGTGGAAAAACATATCTATTATTTAAAATTTTAACGACTCCAAATTTTTTGGATTCTAACAATCTTATAATTTATACAACAACGGCAGAACAACCCGTCTATCAATTTTTAAAATATGGATTTGAAAATAATCTTAAAAAACAGCAATTGCTTCATTATTCAAAGAATATGAAAAATCTGAAGATGAAGAAATAAGTTCGTGGTGTGAAGAAGCAGCAAAAAATAATCAGTTAGTTGAATCTAATAAAAATAAGCATATAAAGATACAATTAATAGATGATAGTGGTAATATGCAAGATCCCAGTAAACTAGATAAAACAATGAAACATTGTGTAATTTTTGATGATTGTGTTAATGATAGAAATCAGTGAGTTCAGAGAAATTATTTCACAAGAGGTAGACATAATAACTGTAGTGTTTTTTATTTAACACAAAGTATGTATTCATTAGACGGAAGTGTTATTAGAAAGAATGCAAATATATTTATACTATTTGAAATAAATGCAAGAAACTTAAGTGATTTGTTAAGAGATTTATGTGTAAGAAATAAAGATGAATTTAAACAATCGTGTAATAATGCTTGGTCAAAAGATTATGGCTTCATTACAATTAATATTGATAAAAAATTCATGATAGAGTTATAGAACATTTGTTTACCGAGTGATAAAAAAATATACAAATATAGTGTTATAATATTTTTTTTTATTTTATGTATATATCAAATTTGACTATCTTAGAAATTAGAAAATTAAAAAGGTAAAGTAGTTATTCCATCAGGTAAAATTTTTCTTTTATCATCAAATGGATCTAATGCTAATTTATTTTCTTCTTTTAAATACATTTTATGTTTCTTTGAATTAAGTCTATAATTACATGCTGTTTTTATTTCATTATTAAATAATACATTCTTGTAATCTTGAAATGTTATTTGATTAGCCACTGATGCCTTTGAAATTCCTTTTAATGTTTTAGATGTTTTATAATTTGTGTTAGAATTTGTGTTATAACAATAACATTTAGATTTTAAAAATACAGCATCTGTTTTGTACTCTTCATTTCCTTCTAATTCATCTTTTACTTTACATAAATCAGAAGGATGAATGATATCTTTTATTTTATTAATTTCTTTAACAAGTGTAGAATTATACGGTATTGTTAATTCTAAGAAAACAGAATCGGTATCTGTAAAGTGTAATTTATAGTTTTTGCCATAAGCAGGTGCTAAATAATCATATATAAATCTATACATAAATAGTTTAGCTAATTCTAATATAGTGAATCCTATAAAATTAAACTTATCATGTTTTACACTGATTCGACGTAAATGTACAGCACATAGTTCATCACTAAATCTAGTAGTTCTTTTATATGTAGGTTTCCTTGTTAAATTTTGAAACCTATCTTTATCATAAACTATTTCAATATTTTGTCTATTACGCACATTTTCTAAAGTCTTACCATAAAATGCATTATTCATTAATTTGAAGAACACGTTTCCAAAATCATCTTTATTTCTTTTAGCTATTTTACGTTTTTCAATATTGAACTCTATATAATCTTTTAACCACCTAGATTTTTGATAAAATAGTTTTCGATGTATTTTGGTGAGAATCATTCCATGATCTAAATACCAATCTAGCATTCTTCCTTCAACAACATACTTTCCTTTATTGCTTTGTGTTAACATAAGTTTTTTTGTTGGTCTGTATTTCTTAGGAATTAAAGATTTTTGATAATCTGAAAAATCTTCTATATTGGGAATTTTGTTTTCAGGACAGAAAGGAAAATATTTTGTTTTATCTTTTATTTCATCAGGATATACTAAATCAACTTCATATATATATAACCATGATTATAATTTCCATCATATGTTTTTTGATAATCTAGAACGGGCGAAGCCCTAGTAGACATCTCTGATGTCGTACGAATATTACACCATGACATTTCACCTGTTGGTAATTCTTGTATCATGCAAGAAGAATATAAGCTATTAAAATCATAATATAACAAATAGTTTTCTCTCATGAATTCATCAACTGCTGCTTGACTATATTCATTTGATATAAGTCCTTCTATATTTTGATTAAACAATTTTATAAACTGATCACTTTCTTCTGGAGATAAAGGTTTCATTATTCCATAATCATTAGGATTTACTTTTTTATTGTAACACTGTACATAACGATTACCTAAAACTGATGAAACTCCACCTCTAATTCCAGATTCAAAAAATAATAATTTATCATATGTATTTTCTTTATAATGTTTAAGTTTAACATTTGAATTTTTTAATCCTGCTAACCATGTTAAACCTGGTGTAGAATAACAATAACATGGATCTATTCCGTAATATTCTAAACACATATCACGAAAGTTTTCGAAAAGATCAGCTAGTATTAATACATCTATCTGAAGATATTTCATTGTATAATCATACATTGTTTTACAATTTAACTCTCTCCAATTCTTTTCAGCTTCTGCATAATCTTCTTCAGATAATTGTGATTGTTTTAATGTTGATTTAAATTCATTTATTGGAGGAAGTTGTTTTTCTTCCATAATTTTATTCACAGAATTAAAATCTCCAGTTATGTACTCATACGGAAATATGCCTTTTAAAGGTTTTAGATTATATTTATTTAATATTTTACATTGTTCAGGTTTCAAAGTTTTTCCCATAACATCTAATGAATAAGGAGTAAAAAATCTAAATGCATCTAAAATTCTAATACAACCTAATTGCATTGAAAAATATTCTTCTTCTGTTTTACATAGTACATTTATTTGTTGTTGTTGTAATTTTTCAGATGAAAATAAATCTTTCATTACTAGATGGAAATCATATTTAGAACCATTGTAGAAATATAGAGGAACAAAGTTATATTTAAATTTATTAGCATTAAGATCACAAGAATTATGTGCTGCACCTCTATATAATCCATTTAGATGATCATGATCTTTTACCTTATCAAGATATCTACCTCTGCCATTTTTATAATTTTTTGTAAATTCTTTTCCACAGTAATGACAATTTGTTTCATTAATAAAATTTAATTTTTCTTTTTCTGTTAATGGCATCATTGGAATATTTGTTTCAAGCAATTGTGAAAAATAATTTTGTAATTCTTCTACTTTCTTTGTAAACTTTTCTGAACTATCTTCACCATAGTATTGATAATATTCTGATTTAAATAATTCAGGATAATTTGAATGAATGTACATTCCCCAACATAATGGTTTATGTTCAAATAAATATTTTTCTTTACTTTGTTCAGCTGCACTTTTTTCATAATTATCATTTTCAGAATTATAATTTCCAGAATCGGGTGAAGCCCTGGAAGACATCTCCGATGTCCCGTGATTTTGTGTCATGTTAACATTATATGCTTCAAAATCACAATAGATCACACTATATCGATCACAATAAAATCACACTTGACAACTGATGTGTGGTGGTGAGGGTTTGATCCTGCCAGCTGACAGAGTCGCGTAAGTGGCTCGTAGCTCAGATGGTTAGAGCACAGGTCTAGTTAACCTTGGTCGTAGGTTCGGATCCTACCAGCCGCACATCTTTTGCATGGCAATTTGATCTATCGTTTATCTAATTTCATTGTTGTTAATTGCATTCACGACATGGTTTAAGATGCTTTGGTGGACAATCGATCCCCGCTACTTGCCTTAATGTCGGCGGTCACAATTGTGACGTGTTATTTATTCATTGATTATTATTGCCTTGACAACTGATGTGTGGTGGTGAGGGTTTGATCCTGCCAACTGACAGAGTCGCGTAAGTGGCTCGTAGCTCAGATGGTTAGAGCACAGGTCTAGTTAACCTTGGTCGTAGGTTCGGATCCTACCAGCCGCACATCTTTTGCATGGCAATTTGATCTATCGTTTATCTAATTTCATTGTTGTTAATTGCATTCACGACATGGTTTAAGATGCTTTGGTGGACAATCGATCCCCGCTACTTGCCTTAATGTCGGCGGTCACAATTGTGACGTGTTATTTATTCATTGATTATTATTGCCTTGACAACTGATGTGTGGTGGTGAGGGTTTGATCCTGCCAACTGACAGAGTCGCGTAAGTGGCTCGTAGCTCAGATGGTTAGAGCACAGGTCTAGTTAACCTTGGTCGTAGGTTCGGATCCTACCAGCCGCACATCTTTTGCATGGCAATTTGATCTATCGTTTATCTAATTTCATTGTTGTTAATTGCATTCACGACATGGTTTAAGATGCTTTGGTGGACAATCGATCCCCGCTACTTGCCTTAATGTCGGCGGTCACAATTGTGACGTGTTATTTATTCATTGATTATTATTGCCTTGACAACTGATGTGTGGTGGTGAGGGTTTGATCCTGCCAACTGACAGAGTCGCGTAAGTGGCTCGTAGCTCAGATGGTTAGAGCACAGGTCTAGTTAACCTTGGTCGTAGGTTCGGATCCTACCAGCCGCACATCTTTTGCATGGCAATTTGATCTATCGTTTATCTAATTTCATTGTTGTTAATTGCATTCACGACATGGTTTAAGATGCTTTGGTGGACAATCGATCCCCGCTACTTGCCTTAATGTCGGCGGTCACAATTGTGACGTGTTATTTATTCATTGATTATTATTGCTTTGACAACTGATGTGTGGTGGTGAGGGTTTGATCCTGCCAACTGACAGAGTCGCGTAAGTGGCTCGTAGCTCAGATGGTTAGAGCACAGGTCTAGTTAACCTTGGTCGTAGGTTCGGATCCTACCAGCCGCACATCTTTTGCATGGCAATTTGATCTATCGTTTATCTAATTTCATTGTTGTTAATAAATAGTAAAGGGTACTTTATTTTTGAAATACCATTTATTGTATTCTAAATAATCATCTTTAGGAAAAGTATTTTCAACTGCTTCGATTTGTTGAAAATTCTCCAAATGTCTATTCATTTCTTCTTTAGTTCTAAAACTTGTCATACATTGAAGACAAGGAAAATTTGTATTATCTGAAGTTTTTGTAAATATAGAAACATCTTTACACAATATAAAATGACCCTGATAATATAATATATTCGCTTGTGCTGGTTGTTTTGTCTGTGCTAGTTTTTCAAATTTATCTTGATATATTTCATGTGTTTCATCAATTTCTTTTGTAAGATTAAATGTATTTCGATGAAAATTTTGATTTAATATTTGTAACTGATAACTATATTCTTTATCATATTGTTCTTTATACTGTTGTAGACATTTTTTTAAAGATTCATTTATTTTTTGATTGGTTTCATTTTCTTCATTATTTAATTCTTTATTGTCTTCATTATTTTCTTCATTTAATTTTTGAATCGTTTCTATCTTATTTTGATATTTATGACCATATTCTTGTACTAATATTTTTGTTTGTTGTTGATAATCTGTTTTACATTTTTGTAAACTTTCATTTAAATTTTGTAATTTTTGTTGATATTATAAAGATAAAGATAAATAATCGGAATCATAATCATAATTATAATTACGTCCTTTATAATTATTATGATTAATCATTATTGGTGATAGTGTTTTAACAATTTGAAATTTTTCAGTACATATTATATTTCCTTGGTAAAAATCATTTACATTATGAATTTCTTGTGAATTTGTAAAATGTCCTTGTATTATTTCTTCAGGAATTCCATCAGGTCCATTTTTTGTATAAAGTACTTCTACATTCATATAACATTTGAAAGATTTCTTAAATATATTATAAAAGTTGGTTAGAATATCAGAAAAAATTTCATCGGTTTCATTATGTTCAACCGATTCATTAAATAAATATTTTATATCTGTTATGGGCGAAGCCCTAGAACCTTCGGTTCGTTTGGCTTCATCGGTTCGTTCAGCTTCATCTGTTTTTTTAATTTCGTTTAATTCATCTATTTCGTTAAATTCATCAGTATCGCTAAATAAATGTCTTCCATCTGGTACGGGCGAAGCCCTGGAAGACATCTCCGATGTCCCATGTACATGTTCATCCTCACTATTAAAAACTGTTTTATATTCTGAATGTGAATAATCATCAAACATTTTTTTAACTTTTATATCAGTAGGCAATGTTTCTAGATAGTTTTTATAACTATTTAATTTTAATATATTTCCTTCATCAACTCGATCTACATTTTGTAAATGCAATTTACTATTTAAATGAGATTAATAACTTCTTTTTGTTTGCAACTTTTGTTTACATAAGTTACAATAAAACTTGGTATTTTCCATTTTTTTATTTTTTAAAGAAAAAATTGTGTTTTAATTTTAGTTATAAACATTCTAATATCAAGGTCTTGAGAGTTCTTTTATATTATTATATATTTCACGTTCTTTAGTTATTTTATTTTCTTTATCACATTAAGTTTTATCATGTTAAGTTTTATCATATTAAGTTTTATCATATTAAGTTTTATCATATAACGTTTTATCATATTAAGTTTTATCATATATTATTATACATTTCACGTTCTTAAGTTATTTTATTTTCTTTATCGTATTAAGTTTTATCATATAACGTTTTATCAAAAGATAATTTAAATTTATTTTCACTAACTATTGATTCTTCATCGTCATCATCAATTGATTCTTCATCATCATCATAAATTGATTCTTCAACATCATAAATTACACTTTTTGGTATAGGATGCCATTCCCTGATAGGATACCATTCTCTTATTGGAATATCTAACTCTAAATTACATTTTTTATCTGATAATAATATAATAGAGAAAAATATTGGTCTTTGATCTCTTTTGGAAAATTTAATAACACCACCATAATCTGAATCACTTTTAGTTTTTATTAAAGATGATAAAATTTTAAATTGATTAGATGTAAATCCTAATTTAAATTTTGTAGACCCGACACATAGTTGTCTAACAGTATCTTCAACTATACCATCATTATTATTTTCAATTGTAAGAAAATGAAATTTAGATAAATTTTGATTATATGTAGTATTAATATCATGTACATCAGTATGAGATATAAATTTTTCTTCACTTAAATTTTTATAATTACTAATATTTTTATAATCTTTTTTACCATATACGCCATTTTCAGATGTTTCAGAATCATCATTTATATCATCATCATCTATATTATTATCATTATTATTATTATAAGATTCTTTTAAGATCGGGCAAAGCCCTAGAACCATCAGTTCGTTTATTATGATTATGATTATGGTCATTGTTAATAGTATAAGGTGTTGTCCACATATAAATTTTCTCTTGTTGAGCTAAACCATTTATATAAGATTTTAACAAATTAATATTTAAATTTGAATATAATCCTATATAAGTATCATCATCATATCTTTGCGGCATTTCTAATGTTTCTTGTTTATAAATTGTATCTCTATAATATACTTGACATAATAGTTCTTCGTTATGTTTTTTACTCTCTATATGAATATTATATTGGGTTTGTTCATCAACAAATAATCTTATTTTTTCCTTTGAGAAAGATTTTAATTTTTTAACTAATTCTTTAATATTGATATAATTAATAATTTTAGTTTCTATCCAATCAGTATTACTAATCGGCAAAACTGCTCTAATAAATCCGTAAACATTATTATGTTCTATTATAACCATATTTTCTTTATTTAATTCTACATATGCAACATCATTATATTTACTAACAATCTCCATAAATTTAATAAATGGATCACCTGGAAAAATACAATAGTTAGTTTCTATAGAAGGTAAACCTTTAGTCTGTTCTCTAAATATTTCGGCTTGTAATTGAAATAAAATATTAACATCTATACATGGATTATTATTTTTATTATTATCAAAACATTTATTTTCAAATCCCGTTGATCTCGTCGAATAAGAAGAACAGGATGATGCGGACGAATATAATTTTTTTAAATTTGCTTTATCCATTTTTTTATTTTTATTAGAAACAATTTTATTTTTTTATTTTTATTAGAAAAAAATTTATTTTTTTATTTTTATTAGAAAAAATTTTATTTTTTTATTGTTAAAAAATGATGTTACCAAATGTTGGTGGAGGTGCATATATCCCGAATAATCGTGAATTAGAAATAGAAATAGAAAATTATATTATGAAAACTGGAGACGTTTTATCTGGTCCATTGCATCTTCCTATTCTTCCGCAACAAAATACAGAGTTAACAAATAAACAATATGTTGATACACAAATCAATGACTTAAAAGAAAAATATATAAACGATGTTTTGGTTCCACTGATGAATGAATTAAAGTTGCTTAAACTTAATGACAAATCATTAAACGAAAAATTATTAAAACTTGATAAAAAGGATAGAGAGCTAGAAGCAGATATAGCAAAACTTTTTAAAAAGATTTCTGAACAATCAAAAATTTTAATATTACTTTCTATAAAGTTGAAATCTGCAGTCATTAAAAATAAACATCAGATACAACTATTGAAAGAACAATTAGAAGATGAAATAGAAAAACTTCCTGAAAGAATTAAAAAAAATTTAAAGCAGTTACAAAATACATTCCAAAAAAGTGTTGATGAATTGAGTTCTAAAATTACTCAACAAATGAAAAAGATGAATAGAATAATAAATGAAGTAAACTCACTTAATCAAAAAGTTGATAAAATGAAAACTCTTAAAATCAATTTAGAAAATGAATTAAATAAAAATTTACAAGAAAACTCTAAGAAAATAAAGAACAGTTAAATTCTGTTAAAAGACAATTAGATGTTCTTAAAATTAAGTTAAATGCACTTAAAACGGCATTGAAGATTAATCAGCAGAAAATGCAAGTTAATAGAAAAGAAATTAAAGTACATCACACGCTGCTTGACGCAATAGATAAAATGCAACAGTCAACTAATAAAGTTATCACGAAGTTAGACATTCACACACGTAAATCTTAATCGACGAACTTTTGGGTTTCTAACCAATCGGAGCGAAGCTCCTCGAGGCTTTAGCCGATCGTAAATATTTTTCCCAAAAGTCAAATTTATTCCTAAAAAATGCCTATAATTTATAAACACAATCTTAAACATTTTGCTTCAAATCAAAGAATTGCTCATGAACCACGTATGAATCCTGTTTATCATTATGATAATAGAGAAACAGTTCACACGGAAGGAGCTGGCATCTTTTCTGGTATTGGAAGTATCGTTAACTTAATTAAAAATAATAAAGATTTGATTACATCTGCTGCAAAAGGAGCAGCTGCTATAGGTAGTACAGCTAGTGCAATATCAAATGCTGTTAAATCTCAAAACGAATTAAAACAACTAGAAGCTATTCGTAAACTTAGGAATGATTCTGAAGAACTAAAAAATTAAAAAAAAACTTTCAGAGGAAACAAGAAACAAAATTGCTAACATAGCTGTGGGGGGTGAAACCTTGAGGAGCGGAGCTCCGTCTGATAGTAAACATAAGAAGAAATCAGGCGTAGCCATAAAACGTTCAATTGAAGAAATAAGTGGTAATGGCGTGAGCAGCAACCTTCGGTTTAACCAGCAAAGCTGTAGCGGAGCTGGTCTAGCAAAATTCTAAAATTATATTTTAGTAAAATTTTTTTGGTAAAATTCTAAAATTATATTTTAGTAAAAATTTTTTCTGTCTCTGAGAAAAACAAAAAGTCAAATTATTTTTTATAAAAATGTCTTCGCTTATCGAAAATAAATTTAGATTAGACGATCCTCCGTTCGTCAGTTACAATCAAAAAAAGAATGACTATATAAGAATTGCTATGAATCCCGGATCTTCCAGTAGAGTGAATACTGGAGGTGATTTAATTTTTGAAGTTGACAATCAACAAAGTTATTTATATTTACCTGATTCCTTTTTACACTGTGAATATTCTTTATATAGTGATGCCAATTTTACAGCACCATTACCAGATACCGATAATATTGCACTAGAGAATAATTTCTTTCCAAGATTATTTACACAAATGCGTTTAGATGTTGCAACTCAAAATATAGAAACAATAAGTGATTCTCCAGGTGTAATTGATACAATGCTTAGATTTGTAACAATTGGTGAAAATAATAAAAAGTATGAAATCGAAGGTTGGTTTCCTGATACTAATGATGGTATAATTGTTGATGATTTAACTCACGCTGGAACAGATGCCGCAGGAATTGCGAAAGATGTAGAAAATATTGCAAAACATTTAAATAAAACAAACAATAGTGCATATAAAGAAAGACGTGAATTTAACAAGAAAAGTAAACAGACAGTAAATTGGTCATTGTCTCCATTATTCGGATATTTAGATTATGATAAAATATCATATCAATTAAAATTTAAATTAATAATTCATCGCACAGCAAATAATGAATTAATCTTTTTTGGTAAGACTGGAAAAAAAACATATTTAAAAATTGATAGACTTGAATGGTGGATTAAGCATATTACTCCTAGTTTAGAGATTGAAACAGCTATTGCAAAAAGATTAAATACTAACAAACCAATTCCAGTAAATTTTGTAAAGCGTACCGCTAGTTCAGTAACTTTTTCCGAAAAAAGATTTAACTGGCATTTTACTAGAACTGCGAATACTCCAAGATATTTATTACTAACATTTCAAAGAAATAATTCTCCAAGTTTTGATAAGAACAACAATCTTTTCCATATTAATACAATTCGAAGTTTACAAGTTTCATTAAATCAAACCCGATATCCAATTGATCCATTAAGATTCGATGATACCAATAATCAATTTATGGAAGGATATGATTCTTATCGAAATCTTTGTATAGAATTTGGAGTTGAACCACAATTAACTCCTGGAGATTGGAGACATTTATATCCTGTTTTCTGTTTCGATTTAAGTGCACAATCTGAAGATATTATCAAGACTGGTTGTGATGTAACAATTAATATTGAAAAAAAAAGATTCCACAACTTCATTGATGGCTTATGGTTTATTGCTAGAAGATGTAAAATATTCTATTGAAATTCTTAATGGAAAGATGGCTAGGATAGGCTAAAGCCCAAGACTTCGTCGATTAATTAATTTTTTTTCATAACTTAAAATTTTGATAACTAGAATAGATTAAAAATTTTTGATAACTTAAAATTTTTTCATAACTAGAATAGATTAAAAATTCTTAACTTAAAAATTTTTCGTAACTAGAATAGATTAAAAATTGTTGGTAACTTAAAATTTTTTATTAAAAATGTCGCAAGCGAGAAGTAATAATAATGAAACTGTTGAATTAAAACTACGTAACATTGTTGACAAAAATACACTTAAAACTATTACGATTAACAAAAAAAGTATTACATAAGTAAACCAATGATAGAGAATATTCAATTACAAGAAGAAAAGAATGGCGGGATTCTCCCATTAATTCCTCTAATAATAGGAGGCATAGCAGCAGCAGGAAGTGTTGCAGGTGGGACAGCTGGTATTGTCCAAGCAGTAAATAAAAATAAATCAGAGAAGGCAGCATTAGAAGAACAGAAACGTCATAATAGGGAGTTAGAGAAAGTTGCTAGGGGAGAAGGAATAGTAGAGAATTTTATTAGTAAATTAAATTTAGTTGATGAAGGAAAACGAGTTCTCAAAAATATTCTCCACAATGTTGATGATTTAATTGAAATTAAAGAAACTAAAGATGGTTCTGGAATATATCTAAGTCCTAGTATGATAAGGTAATAACCTCAGGACCTTTGGTTCTATCGGCTTAAGCCTCAGAACCTTTGGTTCTATTAGGTAAAACATTTATTTTATCTTTTAAAATGAATTCTACAAATTCCGAAAATTTAATTAAATTAAAAATTTCTAATTTAGATTTATTAAATTATCTATTAAACAAAAATAAAAACTCAAATTGTCAGCATATTGGAGGTGACATACAAAAAACATTAGAAAACTTTCCTGGTTTTATTTGGAGTAAATATTCAAAAGAAAAACATCTTCCTGGTCATTCATATACCGGTCCAGGAACTCGATTAGATATAAGACTAGATGAGAATAATAATCCGAAACCAGGTGAAGAACCAATAAATAGAGTAGATGCCGCAGCATACAGACATGATTTAGCTTACCGAAATCATGACCTAAGTTCTCGACATGAAGCAGATAAGAAGATGATTCAAGAATTAGATAGTATTCAGAATCCTTCCTTTAGAGAAAGAATTGAAAGAATGTTTGTTAAGAAAGCTTTACAAGCTAAAATATTATTCGGTCAGGGTTTAAATGAAACGACAGCAAAGCTGTCTGAGAGCAACGCTCGAACTTATGCCTCCGAAATCCACAAGGAATATAGAAGGCCTAAATATTTATTGAAAGTAAAAGTATTTAATAAAGATGATATTTGGAGTGCTGATCTTGTTCATATGCCGAATGATTCTGATTATAAATACGCATTGACCGTTATAGATTTATATACACGATACGCTTGGGTGAAGCCTTTAAAAAATAAAAGTGGTCTATCAGTTAAATATGCGTTTGAAGAAATCTTTAAAGAAAGTAAGAGAAAGCCAAGGAAATTGTTTGTTGATAAAGGGTCGGAATTTTATAACCGAAACGTTCAGCCACTATTTGAAACTGTTTATTCAACTGAAAATGCAGGAAAAGCTGTAGTGATAGAGCGTTTCAATAGATCATTAAAAAATAAAATTTTAAAAAAATTTACTGAGCAGGGAAATCAGAAATGGTTGAAGATATTACCAGGAGTTGTAGAAGAGTATAACAATAAGATTCATTCTGGTATTGAAGAAACTCCAAAGAATGCTTCTGACGACCGTGATTTAGTACGAAAGAAAATATTCGAAAATAATTATTCGAATGAGAGTAATCCGAATTTGCAGAAACTTAAGCCGAAATTTAAGATTGGAGATAGAGTTAGAATAATTAAGTATAAGAATAAATTTGAAAAAGGCTTTGTTGGTTATTGGACTAAAGTGATATTTGAAGTTTGTAAAATAAACCAAACTTATCCGATTACTTACGAAATCAAAGATTTAGATGATGAAAATATCAGAGGCCGATTTTATCAAAATGAATTACAACGAACTGATTTTTAATTATCATTATTTTCATTCAATTCTAACACAATATCAAGAAATGGTACTCCTTTTTGTAATTTAAATAAAACATAAAGACATAATTGACCACAGTAAGTAGTTCCCGGTTTTTGAATTTGAAATGTATTATAAGTTCCATTGCCAAGTAATTTTTTGACTTCATTTGTAGGTGGAAGTCCATAGGAGTCGAAATAGTAATTATCTCGATTTTTATTAAAGATACCTGCAGACCAATGTACTCCTTTTTCATCTGTTGTGTGAAGATTTGTTATGAAATTTATGGTTATTGTTGGCTTATTTTTGATCAATTGTAATTCGCCTCTCATTAGAACATGAAAATTCTTTATTCCTAATTGATTTGCAATTTTCTTTAGATCAAAATTTGTAGTTGTTTGCGTTCCATATAATTTTAAAAACTCATTTATGTTGTTCATTTTATAATAAAAAAATTTCTTAAGGAACCCCTAGAAGTCAGAAGGGGCCCCTAGAAGTTAGAAGGGAGGGGGTAGTAGAACTACGTTCATATGATATTGAAGGATATATTCTTGCGGTTTCTTCCACTTTTGTTTCTTCCACTTTTAAAGAAAAATTTTAGTTATCTCATATTTTAAAATCCTGAAAGATGGATAAAATTCATGAATTTGAAATTCTCAACTTTTATGATTTTCGGTGTCCTGGAACGGTCATGATTTTCAAAGTAAAATGTCATAATCACAAATTTGAGATTCTTAACTTTTATGATTTTCGGTGTCCTGGAACGGTCATGATTTTAAGGGCGGGTGTAAAATTGTAATTCTCAAATTTTGAGATTTTGAAAAATTTGAAAAACTGGGTATTTTTAAAAACGCCCAAATTTATGAATTTAGGTCTTCATAACCTGAAAAAGGGTTCAAATTCATGAATTTATGTCGTTTTTAAAAATACCATTTTTTGAAAAATGGTACTTTTTGAATGGACTTAATTCATGTATTTAGGTCTTAAAAACCTGAAAAAGGGTTCAAATTCATAAATTTAGTCCATTCAAAAAGTACCATTTTTTGAATTTTATGGTGTCCTGGAACGGTCTTTTGCCCATTACTGTGCACTGCGTGGCTCAGCGTGATTCCCTTGCTTTTCTGTTCTGTGGTTGTTTCGTTAGAATCTTTATCTAAAAGCATTCAATCTGTGCAATATGTTTACGATTCGACACAGTGCATTACACTTTACAGGTCAGTAAGTTTCGGATCAGAAATATTCTCGATGTGGTCGTCTGATGGCGATTCCATATCTTTGACATTGTTCCAAGAAAATACCTCCAGCTGCTGATAGTCCGCTGCTGCAAAATTTCCATTAGCAGAGGAAATCAAGTTCCTCGGAGTACTCGAATAAGTGGACATCACTCACTCCTCGTTTAACGTCCTTGAATTCTGTGACGAAGGTGGACGGTTGATGGCTCGTCTCCACTTGCTTCGGTCTGCTGCAAGATCTTCATTTATTTAGAGCCTCTTCAGATCTTCCGAGATGCAGCTCCTCCACGACTTTTTCGGTCTTCCTACTGGTCGGCGACCGCTCACTTCCATTTCTTCAACCTCTCTCACAATGTCCTCCGACCTCTTCACATGCCTAAACCAGCGAAGTCTGCTTCTCCGGATGAGCACTTCCAAGTCCTTCAGACCACACCTTTTCACTACTTCTTCATTTGGGATCCTGTCTCTCCATCTTACACCAGCCATAAAGCGAAGCATCGTCAAGTCACACGTTGTCATGGGATGCATCAATTTGCTTGTGAGAGGCCATGTCTCCGAACCGTATATCAGGACAGATTTCAAGCAAGATTGATAAATCCTCTGCAGTGTAGCGGTATTCCCTTGTTCGTCAGGAGGCTGGCGAGTTCCCTCCATTTTGACCATGTCGCCGCAATGCGAGTCCTCACCGCTCTCTCGACGCCTGCATCCCTGTCAAGCATGTCCCCAAGACAGCAGAAATGCTGAACTTCTTGCACAATGCACTCATCCAATTGAAGCGTGTCGTCATCATCTTCGTTGTCTTCGTGTCCTCGGATACACTTTGGGCATCTAAACGAGGACGACGCCCTCACTGAGGTTAAACAGGAACATCTGAAATGGCACCAGCTATTGCACGCCGTGCACAGAATCGAGTTCTGACCGACGCCTTTTCCGGTACAAGAGCATGGCTATCTACATGTGCGTATCACGTCCTTTTGTTTCTTCCCCGTCACAAGGATCTTCGTTTTCTCCGGGTTGATCTTGAGACCACTTCTTTCAAAGCTGGATTTCCATCTTTGAAACATGGAAGGAACTTCTCCTTTAGTCTCTGCAATGAGCACTAGATCGTCGGCGTACAGAAGTTCCCATGGACCTTCCCCACGGCATTCCTTAGTCACCTCCTCCATTACTGTGACAAAAGGCAGAGGGCTTAGGATGGACCCTTGATGTAATCCAACATCAATGTCGAAGCTGTCAGACACCCCAGCCACGGTGTTTACGCTTGATGCTGACTTCTTATACAGCGACATAACGGCTACCACAAGTGCTTCTGGTATACCTTGTCGTCTGAGAGACCATTCGATGACTTTTTTTGGCACTCTATCGAATGCTTTTTCCATGTCTACGAATATCTGCTAGACATATCTGCTGACATCATGCTAGACATATCTGCCGAATTGCATCATAACGCACGCACACCTTTTAACTCACCGAGTTTATCTATTGTAATTAAGACTCAATTCGCTCTTTTCTACAATTCAATAATCTGGTCTACCTTGTAGTTGTGAAACTTTTTGTTGGGCAGCAACGAGTTTGAGAGCAATCAGTGGTGATTTAAATAGTGATTAGTGATATCACTGTCGATTAAAGTTGCTTGCGTGACCATTTTTAGTATAAGGTTGCGCTCACATTAATCATACAAACATATTCTAGTTCAATGTTTAACATGCCGATACACACATACGTTTGAAAACAAATGATAAAAATCCGCCAAAAATAAATGATGAAACATGACCGAATGCAAAATGAAATTTGCGAATACAGTCGTGTTGATTAGCGATAGGATGGGTGAACTGTAACGACTAATGATACTGTTTTAGTTGCCAACTGTCAAACCTTGATGAAACACATGTATGAATTGCTTCAGAATAATGATAAATGCGTAAATGGGATTTGTTATCCTTACAACACGTGATGAATTTATGCCTAAGAAGCGGTATTGAACTATTAAATGAGAAAAAGTACTTGGCTAGATGTTGAAATGATTCAGTAGAAGCTCCCTCATACTAACTGCATGTGAGTGATTAATGTTGGATGATTTAGTTGATGACATGTACGTACCAGACTTTATGCTCCTTGTCTCGTCACATGTACAACTTCTTTTTGCATTATAAAAGTGTAAGGGACAACGGAATGGCGCTGAGACAGCTGTGTCATTGTAAGAGATTGGAACGGCATCCGAAGTTGACTGCCGTATAGATCACTTGAACTTCTTTATTTTTAATTTTTGAAATCCGAAATTCAGATTATTAAAGGAGTATGAAAAGCTGATTCCCAATATTCAAACCTCTCAATCTTGAAGGAGACAGTGTCTTGGAAGGAAATGTTCCGAGCATTTCCAAAGTTTCACAAAGTCCTTGAAAAGTTTCTTGAAGCGTTAGAAGCGAGTATACTTAAATGTGAGATCAGCAAGTTGGGTTCTGCAAATGGAAGCAAATAAACTGATTGCTGTTGTCGAATAGTTTCAGCTAAGAATCCTGCGTCAAAGAATACGCTCAATTTTCTTTCGTAAGGCCTACTGACCACAACTGGCCACTTAAGAAAGTTAAATATGCGTGTGTTTGATTTTTCGTATGTTAAAATGATCCATGGAGCATATGGTTTTATATGGTAGATCGCTTATCAAAATTGAACCCAGGACTTCAACACAAAAATTGCATTTGAAAATGAGTTAACTTTTTGTGCAATTATTTGTGAAGCAATCTGTATGATTCGGTGAGCAAACAATTCATCACTTGATTATTACGCACTTTAATTTACAGTACATATACAGCAGAGGACCATTATTATTTGGTAGTCTAAAATGTTCGGTAAACAGATTATTTTTATAGTAATCTTATCTGAGTCACATGCACAACTCACCATGTGCTTCAAGCGTTTGTAATCATATTATGTGTGTACGAAGATGTAGTACATTTGTTTTGGATGTTGTGGTGTGGCGTGTGGTAATGGCGTAACTATCACCCTCAAAGGGGGATGGGGTGCAGCAACAGACTAGAAGGGGCAACATTTTCAGGTTGCAACTAATGGTATTCAATAGCGAGGCGGGAGTGAGTTTATACAAAATTTTAAGGCTTTAGAAGTCAGTAGTCAGCCTGTTCATTACCGAGAGGTTATTTATTAATTGAGAAACCACAATGCTCGTAATTCTCAGTTTTAGAGTTGCAGTCAACAACTGACTTACAGAAGCAGATAACCATTTTGAAAAATATTAGCTTGAATACATAGTTTATACTTTCTATAATGTGCTCTAGCCTTACATAGTCACAGGCCTATGTAGGTCAAAAATTACAGTGCATTTGTAGACATACATGTAAATGGTGTATTGTCAAGTAACCTAGTCTTCGTGGTATAAAAATCTAGTCAGTAGTACTGAATCGTGTATCGTGAATCCTAGACTTCCAGTTATGGTATACATGGAGCAAGAAAAACTACAGATTTGTCTGTTTCGATTTTTTCTGCATTTTTCAACCTTTTGATACGTCAGCGATAGCCATAGTATGTAAACTGAGTAAGCTTGAGCTGCACACCTTGGACATTACCGCGGTTTGATATTTTCAAGAATCTGCAACAGCAGAAATGCAGAAATCACGTTTAAAATCATGGAATAAACGAGGCAAATTATGTCCGAAAATGCACGGGAACTCTGTATATTCTAAATTTAGCGGTACCATTATTCGATGAACATCAATTCATATCGCAATGGGGCTACGTTATTGCCTATGCTTCATTAAAGAGCAGTAAATTTGATTCTGTAAGACTACATTTCGCGTATATTCCCTTCGTCTCATCAGATGGTGTATTTTATAAATGTAGCTTTATCACTTTAGACGGCTGCGAGAATGGGACGTAATAAAGATTTCGTGTGTAAATACTTAACCAAAGAAAAGAAAAATAGCCGAAAATTGATCTAAAAATAATAAACTTCGATAAACTTCACATTTGATCTTTTTATTTCCTCCGAAGCAAAAAATAAATTTCAGAGTTTTGCCAACCCTAGACTCATCTCCAGCTGATAGTTTGCAGGATTCTAGACCGCTGGGGGGCAATTTGTTGCATAGTCTGTTTACCTCTCCTATAATACACGATGCTTTATAATAACTCCCAATACTCAATTTAATGTTCTGTTGTTTAACCACATTCACTTTTCATTAACTTGTTTCAATTAGTGATTATCACTACTATATGATGCATGGGCTTACGTCTGTAATTGAATTTCTCAATTTTTAAGTCCAATTTAGAAATATATCAGCATAGCATGTAAATCATGTAATAGACTATCTCTGTCACGATTTCCCCACATTATTTGATCTCTGATACATTTATTCTTTCTGCTTTCTTTTACAGGGATCGCATCAAGAAATGCATGGTTGTACTTGCTAGTGCTAATCCCGATTCTTCTTGCTTGTTCTGGTGTTCCATGTTGCTGTTATTACTGCCGCAAAAGAAGAGTGAGCCAAAGAAAGTGAGCCTTTCAAAGAAAGTGAGCCTTTCAAAACAGATCGCTTCAAAAACTCCGTTCTTTGCCATATAGAATGGGACTTAGTAACCACTACTTAGTTCGAAAGCGCGCAGATTGCGTTACAGTAGACATATGTTTGTTTTCAAAATCGTACATGATTTATCCGATCTAAATTTTGATGACATTCATATAAACTAGCCGAGAGATTTACGAGGCTCAAAAGGTTTCCTTAACTTATTTACCACCTGAGTGATTCAACATTGGAACTCATCGAAAGAAGACGTTTCTGTGAGCAATATTGAAGAATTCAAATAGAAATTTTCTGTATATTTCTGCGATAAGACATCTGGCAGCTCTGAGTTGGAAATGTTTAAGTTTGACCCATTCTTGGGTCTAGTATTTTCTAGAACCATTTATGTTTTCTGTAATGCGCTTTCACTTTTCTTTTTGTACGCACAGATATTTAAGAAAGCGATTGAAAAATGTTTCAGTAATCTAAGAGTCGTGTGCAGCAGGGTTGGAACCGGCCGCCGCCCCGGCTTCGGCCGCAAATTTTGAAGACCGGCCGGCTGGTTAATGTAAATAGACCCATGTCGACCGTTGACGACATTGAGAGGAGAATAAATGGCTTGGCAAATCATTTCAACATTAAAAGCATGTAGATGTGACATAATTTGAAAGTATCTACACGAATGTTTTGTGACACAATTGTTGCGAACTGTTCTTTAAACAGTTCAAAAATGATTTCCGGCAACTTGTGCATGCACATGTAGTTCACACCCTACTTTATCAATGATGAAGTATCCAGCATCCTATATTCAAGCCTGTAGGTTTATGAATTTTGGATGCATTGTGTATTCCTCAGCCTATCCATTGTAAAATTATTCCAGATCTTCAATAATTTCACCACATTGGATAGTTTATATAACAGTGCAGCTTAGCGATGCAATGAATAATTGATTTCAATGCAACCTTACGGACTACTACCGGAAATTTGACATTGGATTGTGGAAAATTATCTCATAAGTTAACCGTACGCAATAAATTTTGATTGACTTACGTACAGGCACACTCACTGAGTCCAAAAATTGATGACAAGTTTGGCGAGCTCATTGTTCCAGACTCCTATACGTCAGCTCGCGCTCATCAACGTAAACTCAAAAGATCTGAACTTAAACTGTAGTGGAGAGAGTTCTCATTTGACGTTGCAAATCCCTGGAATTCCCTCACGAGTGAAGAAGTAAATCTCGCTTCAGTGAATCACTTAAATTCAAGTTTGCAAGTCGCAGACAAAACATTTCGCAACAGCGTCCCATCCCCGACTGGCCGCTTCCAACCCTGGTGTGCAGTATGAACTATTTTTATTTAAGTTGCACTGAAAGGTTTAAAGCACGAATTGAAATACGTGCTTGATACAGTTTTTTTGAAAATATTTTAACACAATCCTAATAGTTGTATTTATTTATTGAACGAATGTTGTTATAGTGGCATTTTGTCACGTGACTTCAAGGTCACTGAAACATGAAAATTACAGGATGGCAGAAATAGAAGATTAAGAATAGGTAGAACACAATAGTTCAGATTTCAAGTTCTTCTTGAATTGTGAGACAGAGTTGGAAAGTTTGAGGTGTAGAGGTAGGTGGTCAGCGATGGGAAAGACCCGAGCGCCTACTCTCTTTGAGCGAGAGCTTGGCAAGACGAGGTCACGGGAAACTGCCGAATGTAGGCGACTTCTGGACTCCTTGCTGGGAGCTAGCGAAAGATGAGGAGATAGATAGGGTGGAACTTCACCGTGGAGACACTTGAAAGCTACCAAGACGCAGAGTTTGAAAGAAATCCTTTTGCGAGTCGGCAGCCATACAGGAGTGGAATGACGTAATTGTTCGACCGTGAGCTAAAGATGAGACGCGCGCTGGCGTTCAGAACAGATTGGAGTCTATGAAAGGATACTTCAGGGAGAAAAGTGAAAGGGCTGTTGCAATAGGCAATACGTGAGTGAACCAGAGCAGCAACTGATGTAGTCAACATTTTCTGGCATGCAGCTGCGGATTGAGCGAAGCTGTCGCAGAGTACTGAAATACTTCTGGACCGTGGAGGAGATGAAGGGGCGCATGCCTAGGCACTGATCAAGCGTAACACCAAAATTACGGATATGGAGAGCTGGACTGATGGGAAGGTTGTCAATGATGATTAGAGATTGGGGAAGTAGGTGGTGACGCCGACTGGAGGAGAACCACATGATGTCTGTCTTATCTGTATTTGACTTGAGACGATTGCTTTTGAGTCACGAAAGCACTGCAGACATTTAGTCACTCTGATGTTCAAGGAATCGGATTTGGATGGGGGACAAGAGCCGTATATCTGGATGCTATCGTCAAAAACATGGTAAGACAGACCAAGTGATGAGATGATTTTGGAGATGTCGGAGTCATAAAGCAGGAAGAGAAGTGGTTCTAGAACGATCTAGCACCATGTGGAGCTGGAGTCAAGGAGGAACTTGAGCTGCCACAGACAGGAGATTGTCGTCTGCAAGTCAGAAAGGAGGAGAACCAGGCTAACACTCTTCCAATGAAACCGAACGAGCTTGAAGACGTCACAGCAAAAATATCGTGATGAACCAAGTCGAATGCCGATGAGAGGTCGGATAGAACGATCAAGGCAAAGTTTCCTTTATCAGCAGACGTAAGTATGTCAGTGGAAACTATTAAAAGGGCCGTCTCAGTGGAGTGAAAAGGACGATAGGCTAGTTGAAAGCAGGAAGGAGGTCATCATTGTTGACTCTAAATGTCTAATTGTTGCAAATGTCCAAAAGCGCGTGCCAAGTTATGGATGTACCGATAATCGGCAACTTTTCAAAAAAGCGGTTATCAGCCGATATCTTCTAGGAATGTGGATATTTTTGCCGATATCAATCATTTTAGAAACCTGTCAATTAAAAGCTTGAAAATGATAATTAATAATTCATTTTACCGTGTGTAGCAAAAGTCCTTGCCGATTTTTCCTACTGTATTTAATCTCATTATGCAGCTTGCCTTTAATGTGCGATTGATCGCTCTATATGATCATCATTTGATGGTTCAATGTCACAATTTGAATTCTTATCTCTTTTAACAGAACGATTTCTTTCATATGAGCTTTGTAAACAGCATCAAATTTGTCAGTTGCATGAATTATTGTTCATTTTGCATGTTTCATTATAACTGAAATTGAATCAAAACCATGGAACAGAAAGTTAAGCGCACATTAGCTGTGAGAGAAGTATTATTTCATTTGCTAAATCGCAAGAAATTGACCAACCATATGCACGCAATGTTAGTTACTGGAAAGATAGGCTTCTCAAAACAGGAGGTTCAGTGTATAATCGAAAGAAAAGTGTGCGACCAAAAAGCGCGACGATCGAAGAGAAGAAATAAAATGTCTTGCCAGTTGTAGACGAAGATCCTTTTGCATCGACCCGTAAAGTCGTAAGTGAATTCGGTCATCTCTCGCGCATGTCAGTAGACTGAATTTTGAAAGAAGAAAGCTGTCACACATAAAGCAAACCGATTTAGGCCTACTTTGAACAACTACACGATGATGATGCGGATAGAGGAACAGAGTTCAGTGAGATGATGAGTACCGGTACCAAGCTTTCTGAAGATTCTGCTTTCATCAGAAAGCTCAAGTTACCCGATGAATGACCCTTCGGTCTGTAGAGTCGAATCTATCAACACAAAATAAATTTCTATGTGACAGAAGCCCTCAAATGTGTCTCAAATCACAGTGGAAGAATACACTAGTAAATACACTACGGAAGGACTTCCCGGAGTGAAACAGTGAACTGTCAGCGGTACCGCGAAGTGTTGAGGGAGAATGGTGTCCACATTATCGGTCGCAATGGTCGATGGTGGTTTCAGCACGATGGATCCAATTGTTACTATGCTCCTGATTCTAGGTTTGTTCTTGATTAATCACTCAAGGACAAATAGGGATTGGGAGGTGAGAACCAGTTGAGTGTCCTCCAATGAGACCTAATTTGACTGTCTGCGACCATTGGTTTGGACAAACCAGAAGGTTTGCAGTTCACCCAGCTCTAAATTTCCAAATTTTTCGAGTTTAGAAGGGAGTAAGAAATGTTCAAAATCCGCTAGTACATGTTTCGTCGATCGACCACCAATTTTAGAAAGCGAGTTCAAGAATGTCTCGAAGCCAATGGTAGTTTTGTTCTGAACACTGAAACTGATGACTTTCATTGGTTGTATTAGTTGTATATAGTTATACATAGTGGTTTGTGATCGCTTTACCTTCATGAAAAAAATCGGCAAGGACTTTTGTTACACACGGTATTACGTACATGTTGTAAGTTTCTAAAATATGGATGAATATAAAATCCTGTAAATGTAATGATTTATAATAATAATAATAACAATAATACCATCTTTATTTGACTCACACGAGAAATCGTTGAGTGCATCACAAATAACACAGACATGAATGAACAGAGTTCGAATTAGAAATAGACAGATTCTGATAGAAAGGGTGCAATGTAAAGTAAATCAGGTGCAAAACTGGACAAAGAAGTTCTTCAACCGCTTCGTCCTAGCAAGAGGAGGACGTAAGGGACACTGGTTCCGTCTTGTAGGCTCACGAAATGGGAAACAGCTACGTAAAGAATGGTCCGTAACTGCAGCTTCTTGTGAGAAAAGTCTCGAACAGTAGGATCTTGCAGTGTCCGTAAAAGGGGGTTGAGACACATCTCCGACGATACGAAGGGCCCCTCTTTCTAATCTGACGAATATATAATAATTCTATATGCAATTATACATGAACATTTACAACTCACAATCCAATTTAAATATGACTGCATCATGACTGAATGCTGGTGTGGTGAGTGATATCTATCTGATTTTGTCAAGGAATATAGGACGGAAAACTTTTGAATTTTCGACAAAATAGTATGATACTATTTATATTGTATGACAACTAATTCTTAATTTTCTGTTATCTGGGCTTAATCTAGTCAAATAGGATAGTAAGTTTAGATGGAGGTTATGGAAATCCTGAACCTACGGCGTAACTGTTCTAACTGTGTCAAGCGAAATCTGCCGTGAGAAACAGAACGGTGCCCCATTTTATAAGTAAAGCTGATTTTTAATGTCTTATTAAATATATTATTCGGTTGACGATGCTGGATCACTTCACTAAAGATTCCTGCAATTCAATCAATCTATTAGCAGTGGATTTCCAAAAGGCATTCGACTCTGTGAGTCATTTGAAGATCTTGGAAACTCTCGGAAGTGCGTTTGACTGTGATTCACTAAAAATAAGAATGCTTCACAGCTTTCTGACCGACCGAATTCAACGTGTGAAGTCTGCTGATTGGAAGGAGGTTGCGAGTGGAGTCCCACAGGGGTCAATTCTGGGAACTCTTTTATTTGTACTACTGATTAATGACTTGCAGAATTTCGACAATATGAAAACTGTGGCCTACGCTGACGACATTTCTTTGCTTCATCTCGCTACAAAAGAAGATGCCACCAATAACTTCCAAGTCATGGTTGATAAATTCTTTCACTGGTCTACCGAGAAGAAATTGATCATCAATGCCAAAAAGACGAAATTCATGCGCATTCAACGTTCCCCGCATAACTCCTTAACAATAAACATGAATGATTCATGTGTTGATGACGTTGATTGTGTAAAAATTCTCGGTATGCACTTTTCCTCCGACTTGAAGTGGCATATTCAATTCTCAAATGTTTACAACAAAATGTGTCGAAGTCTCTCTATTGTTAAACGCCGCAAGACTAATGGTAACTCACCTAACATTATTTCTCAAGTCTACATGGGACTTGTATTTTGCCATCTATCATGCTGTTGGCCGGTATTGTGTGACATTGGAGTGAAATACTTTAAGAAGTTTGAAAACCTGGATCGCTTAGCCTTGAAGTTGTCTGGCTTGACCGATGTAGCCCCTTTGAAGAACAGATCGGATAAATCATGTATCAAATTGATCAAGTCTATTTCAGACCATGAAAGTCATCCTCTCAATTTTTTTCAAGAAACGCTTTCTCTATAATAATCTTCGACAGACGAGAGCTTTGATTCCTTTGAACCGTAAACCAATGTACAATAAGTCTTTTGTTAAATACGCTGTACACTCATAGTTGTCGAAATTGCACGTTGTAACTATATTGTCATACCGCTTTTTGTACTGACATCAATATAGTCTTTATTAATATTATTATTATTATCATACCACAATTACCGAGAATAAAGTTTGACTATCAGCATGGAACATAGTGATTTTATTGACAAATGTGACTTAGTTAAATGACAGTCCTATATTATCCCCAAGAAAACAAAATTAGTAACACTTCGTCTTCTATCTTGTCAAGACAAAAATTTCAAAAGGACCGCTAATGCAATATGTTAATGTCAGCTGCGCCACAAATCCACACAAAAACATCGCTTGTGCATTACGAACGCTTGTGAATATCGTCATCATTTATCGGCACATACCTAGACGAAATGGATGTCTTAAAGGCAGTTCTAGAACATTGAAAACTATTCTATTTCCCCCTTCGACAATGCCGTTACTGAAATTATATAGGAACCGTTCGTTGAAATATGCGACAGGAAGCAACACATTATCGTATTTTTTACTAAATGCGACAATATGTTTGATGACGCAGTTTGTACGTATGCTTGATGACTGAGCTTCGTAGATTTGATTGATGCTTATATTTCAGAAATAACGAGTCGAATGACAATTCAAATGCCGCAGAAGCTGAGACGCCTCTAATGAGTGGACAAAGCTTGTCGACAACCAATAAGTGAGTTGAAGATGTCTGTGACAGTGCAGCAGTTTCGAATTCAGAGTTTGTGACTTATTTCTGAAAGCGGTTGGTGCTAGAGTTTTATGATACATATTATAATTAATCATGAATTTTTAATCGTATTTAATGGAAGAGGCCAGCAAGGGATCTACTTAAGGCAGTTTCCATCTGTCGATCCGAATAAAGAGGACACTGGTTTTCGCTTTCCATTCTATGGACAGCAAAGTGAAGATAAAACGAATAAGATAATGAAGGAAGTTGGGCGTGCTTATCATGTGAAACGAATTCAGCTCTTTAAACGTACCAACTTGCACCCAACAGACAGAGGATCGACTGAAGACATATTCTGTGAACGTGTTGCTGCTGATTGCCAGACATAGATCCACGAATTTCGATGATGCACATGAGTGTTCCAACGTATTAGGATGAGCTGAAGATGCAAACCTTCTTACGTTATGAGATCTTAAGTTATGCCCGATTGCAATTTGCCATCTCTATCGCGCGGTAGGTGACCTTATCAACTCTGAAATTCAGCAGTAAAAAGTGAGCGTTCTCCATGAGAATGATCGCATCTCATATTTTCTCAAATAATTTCGATAGGCGCAATTGCATACATATAAAAATCATTTTCTTACTTAAAAGTAAAACTCAGTTGTGTGCTGGATGACTGACTTGTATTGAAGATGACCGACTTGTATTCAGTATAGCTGCGTCTTATTTAGGATGTCTGAGTTGTGTGCCGGATGACTGACTGGTATTCAGGATGACTGAGTTGTAAGGAGGATGACTGAGCTGTATTCAGTATAGCTGAGTTGTATGCAGGATGGCTGAATTTCATGCATAACAAGTGAGTTGTATCAGGAGGTGTGAGTTGTATTTAGGATGACTGAGTTGTATTCAGGATGACTGAATTGTATAGAGGATGACTGAGTTGTATTCAGTATAGCTGAGTTGCATGCAGGATCACTGAATTGTATGCAGAGCGAGTGAGTTGTTTGCAGGATGACTGAGTTGTATTCAGGATCACTAAATTGTACGCAGAATGAGTGAGTTGTATGCAGAGCGAGTAAGTTGTATGCAGAGCGAGTAAGTTGTATGCAGAATGAGTGAGTTGTATGCAGGATGACTGAATTGTATCCAGGATGACTGAGTTGTATTCAGGATGAGTTGTTTGCAGGATGGCAGAGTTGTATGAAGAATAACTATCATGTGATTGATTTCTTTGTTGCAGTGGAAATATTCATCCTTGTCAGGATGAAGAGGAGATTGTATGTGAACCGGCCCCATCGGACAGTCGCGATGGCGTAATCGGACACAACAGCGGCGACAGGTGAGTTGTGAATCGCTCTAATGCTGAAATTTAGTTTTTGATATGGGAGAAGTCTTCTTGACCGTGCCCAGTTGTCTTGTACTACACCAAAAGCAAATCATGTCACGGATGAAGAAAACATTTTCATTGAAGAGTGCATCTCGGTACATGGAGAGCAGCACTAAAATATTAATTGTCTCATAGATATGCATGCAACAATGCGCCTTGAACCGCGTATTTACTAAAGACCGCATCGCAGCACGTTCGTGTTATGTGTTGAGTGTTCAAAGTCATAGATGAATTGTCAATGTACTATTCATCTCAGTGATGAAATTTTGAGCGCAAGAGAAAGTAGCTAAACACGTACATGAACATGTAATGCGATAAAAGAGATGAAATGGCACAGATATTGCGAAATGTGAATGGAACTGTGAAAACACAGAAATTGAAAAATGTTCAACTAGAGACAAATTGATTGGATGCGACAGTTATGACTGGGAAGATCTATGAATACTTTGATAAACAATTCTTTATCACACTATTCATAGACATCTTTGTTATGACGTTGTAGTGCTTTAACTTCTTGAGTGGTTACATGCACGTACATGTTTGCATTTCACTCGACGTTGGAAGCGCAACACGTAACACGTAGTTGATGTGAAACGGTTCACTCGCTCACCCCACGATTTATCATCCATTTCCTGATTGTAGGACGTCGGCAAACGTCGGTCCGGTCTGATGGCGGTTCTCCAAGAGTTCCGATCTTGAACGTCGATGTGCCCTTGAAGTCGGTTCGCAAGTTGTCGCACCACCTCTTCTTCGGTCTTCCACTTGGTTTGCGTCCTTCTACCTCCAGAGTTATCACTTTCTTTGGCCACGAGTCCTCTTGCATTCTTTGCACATGACCATACCAGCGGAATTTTCCCCATCGAATGACAGCTTCCAGTGGATGGATACCAAGCCGTCTCCTGAGATGCTCAGTAGGAACACGATCAGCTAGCCGTTTAGAACAGATTCACCTGATGATCGCATTATCGCTGTGGCTCAAATTATTGAGGTCCTCCATAGTGATCGGACACGTCTCACAATGTCATCACTAGGGCGGTTTTTTATTGACCTAAAAAAATACGAACTTTGACTTTATTTTCAAATAAATTTTTACCTAAAATTTTGACTTGAATGTAAAATTTTTGCCCAATCTTTCCCCCCAATTTAGTCTTGTTTAACCAAAGAAAACATCGTTTCAGACTCACAAGGAAACGTTACTTTTTTTAATTAAAGAAACACATTTTATTATTGAACCCACAAATACAAAGTTCTTCACGAAAAGAAGGAATGCCTCTTAAACAACGAATTAATTGTTACTGGCGTTGTAATTCATTACCGCATCGTATTTAATGTTTTGGGGAGAAAAGTTTCTGTTAAAACGCAGGAGATTTTTTCAACTGGGAAAAGCTTCGTTCGACCGCATCTGTGGTTGATTGTGCACACAACAGAATATTGTATTCAGTTGGTGAAATATCGTCACGTGCCAAGTTAACAATCTCCATGATATCATTCTTAGATAAACGCAAGTTTATATATGATTTGATTTCACAGGGATCAATTACGAAATCCAGACTGTTTACGTCCTGTATTACCTGACGAATGTTGTAGTTGGTTCCTTCGCATCGCTCCATTAGATGATGCAGAGGTCTATACGTTGCATATCCACGAGTTGGTCAACAATTACTGTGCTGGAAACTGCAGATTTTGCACGACTTACAAGTAATCCATCATTTGACGTCGGAAAAGTGGTCTGCATACCAAAAAGCCGCGTTTAACCATGTTCCCCGCTTGGTTACGACCGGCTTTGGTGGTCTTCCAATCGATGCAAAAAGAAGACGGCGATCACCATTTTTAACAGTGGCAGCCTTGATTGAGAAAATCAAACTGTCGACAGCCTCATACTGATGATGAAGAGGTGATTCTTTGTAACTTCGTCACATGTTTGGCACGTTAGAGATGACTGTCAATCATAAACTGTTTCGCGTATTTCACCGGGCATTCACAAAGCACACAGAAAAGTTTATTCCTTGGTGTTACTTTAAATTCTTGAGGATATTGGCAAGTAATTCTTTTGCACTTGGATGCATCACTTTCAGCTGTCTTGGGCATTTCGAACAATCGAAGATAGTCAGTGTCAGTTAACAAAAAGATGTAGTTACCGGTATGTGCGTTGAAATCCTTGCGAGAACATTTGGTGTCCCAATAGCTTAGCTTTTTGCTTTGATTGAAAAGAGTTCGGGAAACCCAGATCTAAAAATAGCGCTTAGGAAGGCCAGGTGTCTAAAAATAGTGCTTGGGAAGACCAGATTCCTGAAAAATTTACTGTCTTATTTAAACTTTTTGACCTTATTTTTTACTCTATTGACTATATTGACTACATTTGCTTATTTTGACCGTAATTTTGCTTTATTGACCGCCCTAGTCGTCACACTTTGCACACACATGTTGGAAACATGGCCTCAGCTTCGGAAGAGAATGCAGCTGTTCGCAAGAATGGGAAGGAGCTCTCGAAAATTGCACACATAACTCTCGTCGTGACATCGTCACTGCAGCCACCCGCTTGACCAAGGATGTCTCCGAGATAGCAGAACTGTGCAGTAACGGTTGTTTCACACATGCGACTTTTTGCACCGCGGAAGTCGCGCGGGTGTTTATTCAACTTTACAGCCTATGTAGCCTTTCACACGTCTTGCGTTTTCCTTTTGCCGCGTGTAAATCGCGCGATTTTGGTTTTTGACCTACCAATGATTGTTGTTATTAACACCATCTCAAACTGAGAATATTTCTTAGTCCAGCATGATGTGGCGATTAAAACGCATTCCGAATTGCTAATTTTCGCTAAGTAGAACCGATTCTATTTGGAATAATATCTTTGATTTCCAAAGTGTTGATGTTCTCGAACTTTGTGTAAATCAATCAATACTGTAGCCAATGCTAACGACAATGACTGAAGTCAGCCATTATCACCAATTTACATTTTGACCTCGTTCTCAACCGTCAGTGGTTAGATTTTGGTGATCTACGCACCAAACTGATTTCCAGAGTATGAAGAAGTTGATGGCGCTCATGGCGTCCACCATAGATAGAAATTCTTGCCTTCTCAATCCCCCTTCCTTGTAACATTGGCCAACAGAGACAATTGGAAAGCTGTGTGTATCGAAGACAGTAACATAGTCGAGATGATTCCATTGCGATTTTGACTTTTGACTGACTAGCGATCTAGAACGTAGCGTCAATCAGAGAACATTTCTGAGTGCAGTGTGTTGCGGTGATTAACACGCATTCTGCATTGCTAAATTTCGTTCAGTAGAACCTATTCTATCACAAATAATACATTTGAAGTTCGAAAGTGTTGAGGTTCGAAAGCGTGACCTTCACAAACGTCAAACAGTAGTGCCTTCCATACGCGTGCAATCTACGATGAATATGAAGAAGTTGATGACTCGCATGGCTTGTACCGTGGAGAGAATTATTTTCATAGCATGCAAGACTCCCAGAGGGCCCTGCCCATACACTATGCTTTATTGATTGACTAGACTGGAAGCGAAAGCAGCGGAATTGAAAATGGATGCAGTAGATAGTAAAAGCTGTGATGAAAGTGGTAAATTGTTGACTTGTGCTATGACTAAATGAAGTAATCGACCACTTTTATCAATGAACTTATTGAATAGGTTGCTGAGATATCTATGTCTATCAAATGATCTTGCATATCTATTACAAAAGCAGACGGCGAGACAAAATTGCTGAAATATGAATGTTTTATGCTGAATATTATAGCAAATTATGTAATAAATTTTAGATATTGTGATAGAAAATTTCCTACTGATTTCTATGAAAACAAGAACAAGAATGACTGACGCCTGGCTCCAGAGAGTAATTTTGGGTCAAATCCTGTTCCAATGAGCTAAGACATATCCAATTTCCATGTCTCATGAAATCGAGAGATCGAAATGGTTTGTCCGACGATTGACAGTCGCAGAAATCGAATTCTTATGTGAAAAGCCAATTCCAAATTTTGGCGACAACCGCGCGGCAAAGGTCGCATGTGTGAAACAGCCCTAAGTTCACACTGATTCTGGCCTATCATACGCAGTTGTCACTGGCGGGGGAAGGACATCACCGCAGCATTTTCTACATTTGACGTTGGGATCAGCTCTCAATGCTCCCGCAATCCCTGAGCATTTGCGATGGATCCATCTCTTGCAGCCGACACAGTAGATCGAGTTTCTCCCCACGCCCGGTCTGCATGCACCATACGGAAATCTACCCGTGTCCTTTGGTGCTCGATCATCCTGGAATGTGCAGTGCATGACCTTGGTCTTGTTCAGGTTAACCTGAAAACCGTGTGACCTCAGACCATCTTTCCGGTAAGTGTATCTTTTTGGATCTTGGCACTCCAGTGAATCCGTCGAAACATCCAAATCATCTGAGAATCGCGTTCGAAATTCGCAAGAAGGTGCCTCCGCCTCAATCACAAAATGAAAGGGCTCAAAACTGACCCTTGATGTACGCCTGCTGTGACCTCGAATTCAGAACACCTCAGTTTGACCTTAGATATTGTGTGTCGGTACATGACCTGAACAGTCCGAATGATCCATTCCTCAGCACCAACTTCCCTCATTGCCCACCACAACACCTCTCTCGGCACCCGATCAAAAGCTTTCTCCAAGTCAAGAAAAATAAATACTGCTCTTTTCGCTTTTCAATAAAATGTTCCTGTAGGTGTCGCAATGGAAATTGCATCAGTTTTCGCTCATCCGGGCATGAAGCCGAACTGAATTGAGTCAATTGACAACTGTTGTCTGATGAATGGCTCACGTTCAACGCGAAGCCAATCGATTTTAGGAATTCACAAATGTGTGATGCCAATTTCGACCACTTTTGCGTGAGTTCATATATTCTGCTTGAGATTCGTTTTTGATCACTTGATCCCGATTGATGATATCTACTAGGTTGAGCCATGTAAAGCTCCTTGTCAATAGTCAAATTGAGAGAGACCAGTTTGAGGTGCATCTGATGCTGGATTAGCTTTTCATTTGCCACTTTCTAAAAAAGAATGCGGACAGTCGCAAATTATGTTGTGGCAAGGGATGCCTGCGTTCCCTTGTTGATAACCTTCTTTCGTAGGATGCCGTTTCTTGAATTTCTCCCGATTCCAACTTCTCATCATTCATAGTTGTTTGAAATTCTTGATACTTGCAAATATCTTCATAAACTGTAAGGCTGAAGAACTTGATCAAATTCTTTAAATCAACTTCTTAAGGCTGCCAATCGGAAAGTTGATCGCTTTAGAACGTGACTAAATGGCTCTTGGGCAGTACCAAGATAAATTCCGTCTTCTCTGGAATCAAGCTTGCCTTTGTGGCCTTCGTTGTGGATCAAGCAAACGGAAGAGGCTATGAAACTCTTCCTTGTCAGGTTTAATATCATGGAATAGTTCATAGGCGGTTTCTTCGCTCTTCTTTGTTAGCTTCTGTTATGAAGTCATTGAGCATGTCTAGCTGCATGGGACCAGAGGAATTTCGGAATATTAGCTTCGGCAATGAGGAAGCGTGCAGTTTCTATCAAAGTTCGCGACATGCGCTCAGAATTTCCATTTTGACAGGACCAGTTCGGCCAGTAATCGTGTTTGGTATTCTTATCGGATGACGTAAGTTTTATGCAAGATGACTTTCGGTAAATTGAACTTAGGGCATATAGGGCGCATTCTAATGTCAAGTTTTAAGTCACGAATTAAAATATGTTTCAATACAGGGCTTTTTAGTTATATTTCAACAAAGTTTTGAAGGTCATGACAAAATGCAGTGATGAAAAACACGTTTTTAAGACAGTTTTAGAACACCTTCAGAACATTGAAAACTGTTTCTTGTCCCTTTGACAATACAGTTATTGAATCAATGCTAGAACCGTATCTCCTTGCAGAAAATACGCCATGCGGTTGTAATGTTCTTTGCTGATGTGTAGCACATGAAGCAGCGAATGTTTGTGTTTTTCAACCCTGTCCAGGATGTCTGAGTTTCAGAACTTGAATTGCAGAGGTAGGAGCAGAGCGAGGAAGAGTGAAAGTGACATTGCCGCGACGGAACAATGCACACCCGCAACAGGCAAGAGGTGAGTTCAAGGTTTCTGTAGCAGTGAAACGTTTGTGCAGCGCAACGGGCTCGAATTCTAATTTTTGACTTATTTCTAAAAGCGAGAGGTACCCGATTCTCACGATACATGCGAGTATGGTAACTATTCCATGGAGTTTTTTTTCAACTTCTAAAATTTTGATTGCAATTAGTTAAAAGCTCTTCTCTTACACGTTGCATGCAATACGAAAAAAAATGTTGAAAATTGAGCTCCAAGAAGATGTCAAATATAAATATTGATGAAAACTGCAAACATCACATCATGAAGCTGCCAGTGATTTGCTGTCAAATGGATTAACATACTTTTTCGAGATTGCGACCATAACGCATGCGGCAAGTTTTCCCAGTCATTCTATAGACTGCCTCCATCTGTTCATCCAACAGAAAATACAAAATAGGGTCCTGTTTTGACTGCAATATACATCTCTCATAATCTACATTGCAATTAACTTTTCGATTCGTTCGTTGTTCTTTTTATCTAGCTTCTTAGCTATCGAGTTTCCTCTTATACAATCATGGCAATGTACATGTAGATTGTGACAATAGAGATGCCCATTGAAGCGTTTAAAAGCTTTTCATGTAGAGTATGTAAGGCAGTGCTAAAATGATATACAATCTTGTATTTGAAAAATCTGAAAATGATTTTTTGCTGCGCTTGGGATGGACTCCGAAAGTGAGTAGCATAGGCTTCAGCAGTCGAGGGTTTCATATTTGTCTTGCGGCACTAGATCACCGAAAACTTTTAATGGCGAGCAATGGATGAAGACGGTGTATCAGATTTGTTCGGGTCTCTTTCAACCACATGGGGAAATGTTCGTTGACTCATCGAATTAAATGACACGAGATTCTGCCAACATAGTCCGCTCCGCTCACACAGTCAAAGCTATAGAGTACAATTGTCAAGCCGAGAGAGCTCCTTCCGTAGGTTGGGTACAAGTCGGCACGTTTCAAAGAACTGGAATCTTTTCACGTGTAGGTCAGTACGCCCAACTGCCTTGATTATCTTCGCACAAAGTTGAAGATCGCAAGATCTCACTGAACGATTGGTCGAACATGGGCCATTGGCAGTTGAAGCGATAGGCATGATGTGTTTCCAACCACCGCTAATTTGTCACGTTGGTAAATCCATGCGGACCCTCAGTGTCACGTGTGTGGCATGTATGTTTGTCATATCCTCTCTGGTTGTCATGTGGCACTGCAGAGAGGATGGTACACACCGGCACGGTTTGGTCCTGCAAGCTATTGCAGAAGCAGTCTCGGATTCAGTGATGCCCTCCAGGTATGTAGCGGGAATTTCACTTATGTGCCGGGTGGTCAAACAAAGTGACAAAAGTCTCCTGTGTCTCGATCTATTCCGCGGAAGTGGAAAGTTAGAGTGCATAGACAGCTGCCAGATGAATTGTCCCTATCTGACCAACGGCATGATCTAGTGTTGGTCGACGCGGTAGGATGGTGTTTCTCTAGCCTTAGGACGTGATCGAGCTATATGTTCGAATCAATGGCTCACATTCAGGCTTAGTAAGTTTATCTAGTAGTGTGCCGCAAGGCAGTGTATTGGTTCCTATGCCTTTTTTGCTCTGTGTAAACGATATTGACGACTAATACAACGGGTCCTCGCTCATATTGAAATTTGCGGATGATGTTCGTATTTACTTGCCGGTGTCGTCAGGTACTTCTACCATTCAGTTGCAATATGACTTAAATTGGAGTAAACAGTGGCTGTTATCCATCAACCCAGACAAGTGTAGATGCACTAATTTTGGTGACAATAACCCTCGACAATCTTAGAGAGAGCAACGTCGCTATCACAAAATGTGAGAGAAATTGTGGCTCTCAAAAAATTGGCTTTCTCATCTTCGACAACTTTAGCCCGACTAAAGTGTTTCCACGTTGCCAACAAAGCCAATAAGATGGTTGGTACCATAAAAATGGCTTTCAAATTTCTTGACAAACACTCTATGTTGACTTTGTACAAGTCCTATGTTCGGCCAATCGTAGAGTATTCATCAATTGTATGGTCACCTGACTTCGTGAAGGATTCCGACGCGGTTGAAAAAGTCCAGCGAAGATTTACCAAGTGCTCATGTGGTATGAAAGATTTGTCTTATGAAGATCGTTTGAGAACGTCAAATATTCCATCTCTTCGAAAGCGAAGACAAGGTGCGGACATTATTTCCATTTTCAAGATTATTAGAGGTTTCGTAGATCTGAACGTGTCAAGTTTCTTCGCCTATTCCAATTATATATTCCAATTAGTCCCGCTCGTTTGATTAATCGGCGCAACATTTTCTACAATCGCATCGTTCTAAGATGGAATGGCTTACTTGCTTTTTGTATAGATGCTCACAGTCAATAGTTTCATACGAAGGCTTCACTTTTTTATGAGAGTTAAACTTTGACTTTGATATTCGTATACTTTGCTCCGCTCGGAGCTTACTTGAATCAACATATCAATATATCTGAGACGTTTGCATCTTTTCACTTCTTCGATTTATTCGTAATTTGCCAACACTTCATGATATCAATTTCAGGTTTCTGTATCAAATCATGATGATTGCACTGTCAGTTCTTGAGTCAATAGAGGATTGAGGATCACTAAATATTTATATCTTTGTTCATTCATATTTCAATTGCGCGGATATTAGTTTTGACGAGCTTTGAGCTACTTTTGAATTTCAGCATTTTTACAATTGCCTTCTCACACAAGAATCATTGTATGACAAAAATGTAGCAGCAAGAGAATTCATGTATTTAGCATCTACTAATGTCTACGGGCACTTAAGGACACCTATGACATATTTGATAGAAAATATGTGTTTTATCCATGTGCATGTACATGTCACAAATATCTTAATTTTGTTTCAGCAGGAGAACAGCTTCAATATCAGCAATGCGTGAGTACTGCGAAGTGCAATGTTATCAGGCTATAATAATCATTGTAATGTAAACTCGCAAGAATGTAAACTCGCAAAAATAGAATCATTGAAATAATGTGATAGTATCAAAAATTAATCTCATATAGCATCTGAAGAAGAACATAATACCTCCAATAAATACCTCCAGTAAATACCTCCAAGCGAAGCGTGTTCCTCAACCATGCTCCTCTATGATTATAACTGCTATGACAACTGATGTGTGGTTGTGAGGGTTTGATCCTGCCAATTGACACAGTCGCATAAGTGGCTCGTAGCTCGCTTTGTTAGAGCACAGGTCTATGTAGGTAACCATGGTCGTATGTTCGAATCCTACCAGCCGCACATCTTTTGCATGGCACTTTGATCTATCGTTTATTAAATTTCATTGTTGTTAACTGAAAGAAGGATCTCTGTATGAAGAACGGAGAAGGTATGGATGCGCGTATTCACTTCCTTTTTATGCATCTTTTATGCTGGAGACTGCTCTACGCAGTCTGAGTGATGCCAAATTGGAAGTGCGCATATCATTATCTATCAAGCGAACCAAACGTGTGGGCATGGGTCGAAACTAAGTCTTATGATAAATTATCAGCTGCTCAGGCCTGAAGTAGGCACGGCTGTAGCAGGTGATTTATGAACGCGAAGAGAGAAAATAAAAAGAAGGATGACAGAATGCATCCTACGTTTGACTGGTAACCAAGGTTGGACACGATTGAGGATCGGATTGATTTTTCCTGAGCTTTGCGGATGTAGAATGGATTGGATCGTTGACCTGCGAATTTGCGGATATCCACAAATTCACTTCTACAGTCAGTGCATGATAAAAACTTGCAAGTTGTAACTGCGTCAAAGGTATGCCATGGATAAACCCATAGGTCAATTAAATCAATAAGATAAATAAGATAGCTCCAGATGATGGAGCTAGAGATGCCACTTCTGAAGTTACTGAACAATACACAGGTTTTGTTATTCAAAGATGTTTTAAAATGCGAATTACGTTAACCTTAAGAGGAAACGTTTCTCTGCTTGTACACAGAAACCTCAGTTGAATTGTCTAATAACTAAACTCACCGACATTTCAATCGGAAAATCGGTCTTCACAATGTTATGATCTTTAAGGCAATGATATGTTTCAGACAAAGTATTCCATGCTTCTGCACATGAAGTCAAACAACGGGTCACAGATGATTGAGATCGTTTAATAGACTTGAGTGTAATCTATTTGTGCGTGAAAGCCATAGAGTAAGTATATTAGGTGGAGTAGCAACTATATGAATTAAATCCCCAATGTGTTTTCGACTTTATTAAGTGAACTAAACAATAGTTTCGAAGAAATTGCCACAGAATTGACTTATAATGATAGCAATACAGAAGGAATAATATTTTTTGCATATCCTCCGTGTTATGACAACCTTGTTAAATTAGCAATTGGATGGGTTGCTATTACTTAAATGTTCAGTATTTTTTAATAAGAGTATTTTCTTAAGCATGATCACATCACAAACTACCTTTCTCGATATACCTGCCACTGAAAGAGCAAAATATCATAGTCAAAGACAATGATCATGATTAAGTTAAAGATATAAGTGGGTCCGCATTACTATTCAGGTACAAAAAGTTGGAACGTAAATTTAGTGAATCATGAAATCATGCCGAGACGATGAAAATTGAAAACTTGAAATTTCAGACAAGAAGAACAACAAGATCTCAACTTTTCCATGAAGACTTGCATTATAATGTGGTTCATGAAAATTTCTTGATAATCAGCTCAATTTCTGCTTTATTAAGATGCCTGCTAGTAAATGTTCACTTCTTTTGATGTATAATAAGTTTCATTCTACTCACATAGTTGGCTCTTCTGGCTAGTATTTAAACACAGGAAAAATTTGCAAACATTTGTCTTCATAAAAAGTTATCAATGGCAGGAACGCAATCTCCGCTAAAACTGATTCTTTTAATATGAAAATTTTCACTGTATTCTGACATTTTATTTGAGTCGACACTCTACCTACTATACTTACTACATGGTAAAAGCCATTGCTTATACGAGTTGCTTTCGGCGAGATTCCAAGCATTCATCATTTCTGACGAAGCATGCACCACAATGGCACCTGAATGCACCGTATTCGTCGCCCCGGGCGTGTATTCAATATGAAACTGTTGAAAGGACGTCTTTGAGCAGGGGCTTTTATTAATTTTATTATTTTTAGCTTTAATCTCAATTAAGTGCGTAGTTGAAGGGAACCTGTAGAGCAAGGACGTACAGGTCAGGGGCTTCGGCTTCGTGAATAGGATAATCAACTTCTATTTATTTCTAGTTTAAGCTCTTATATCACATTATGTTATATACCATTTTAAAATGATTGAAATAAAGTATATATAATGTTGAGACTTAGAAATGCTTTAATCGTAAAGAACAACGGTGTTTATGCAAACGAAATGGAATAAATATTAACGAAATGAAGAAACTTGTAACTTCTATAAGCCGTCTTTCTGCATGAATACATGGATCTCCTTTGGGCAGAAAGGCAGCGACGTTGAGTGTCGAAGTCTTCGATAAGGTCGTTTTCAGGCTCCGCCAGGCCTGTTCCAAGCGATGGAAGAGGAGGTTAAATGCTTTGACCTTGTTGACATGTTTTTGTGAAGTGAAGTTTTCTTGTTTGAAACAAATGTATCGAATTACATCATATTTTCTGGTGATGAACATTAATGTACAGAACGTTAGTGGATATCGTTTTGAACACCAACATTCGTGTCTCTACAGGTACCGGAAATTGCTTCATGATCCATGATCAATTTGGTTGCATAAAGTCATCAATCATTCATCTTCAACAACCGCGGGTCTCGACAATGGAACTACGAGAAGCCATCGCTGAGAAGATGGATTGGTCTGAAGAAAACATTATTCTGAAGCGGAAAACTGGTTACTATGAGGGTATTCAAGTGTTTCAAGTTGACGATGAACTATTCGCTGATGTTAATGGTAATACATATCGTGAAGGAGAAGTTTGTGATGAAGGCATGGTCTCTATACCAGATGACAATGATGACCTTCAGATTGCAAAAACAAAAGTCAACCACATATATGTGTCCCACCGGGGTAAGTGTGAAGCACTGACTTACCTACATGTGCGCAATGATCAATGAATTAAATGAAAGTGTTTTACTATCTGGTTAATTCGTCTGATTCTAAGAATGTAGCGACAATCACAGTCCAATAGTCTAATAAAAAGACAATCCTTTCTCAATTCGAATTAACGTTGGTCAAACTTATTTCATTGGTGCATCGTTGCTGAGAGGGATCGCCATCAGATAGATAGACAGATTCAGGTTAGAAAATTGTCAGAATTAATCTTTTCGAAATTTTTGGGAAGCTATGAATCCAGTGTTGCCACTCCGACGGAATTTCTCCACGCGCGGAATTTGCGGAAAATGCACATGTATTTGAGGGTCGACGGAATTTTTGTGATTTTGAAAAATTCCGCCGATTTTATACTTAAGATGGTCTAAACTTATCATATCAATTGCGAAATTTTGATGCTGTCTTTATGTGTTGTTGCATGATAAATTAATCTCAGACTTGCTCTTTGTAATTAATCCTGACAGTGTGAATATTGTGTATAGTGTGCATATCTGAACTATGGTTGTGAAACCTCTCATTTTTTTTATATTTTTGAGTTGGAAAGAGCCAGGAATTTTTTAGATGTTAATTATTATTATAAGTTATGATGCACCAAATTTTTCGATTACCATCCAGTAATCATCTTCAGGTACGATATGATATTTCCAACTCAAAAATATCATATCATGACTAGCCAGGGCATCTTCCAAGTCCTCTCATTTTTAAAAGAAACGCTCCCTTGATTCTCGTATTGTGTTCTCAGTTGGTTGTACACGGAAATTCTGGCCAAATTTGTGAACACTGACCATATTGCGGCACCGAAAAGTGTGTGATGTTAAGTATGACGTTGCTCTTCAGCTCGATGACCACAGTATTTTTGTCGGTACCTCTACTCGCAGAAAAAGTTGTTTTTTCTCGAATTCGGCGATTCTACGAAACATTGGTGACAAAATTGAAAGTATACCTACCCATGGAGAGCATTTTGCTGCGCAACCTCAGTTTCCTTGAACCTTAAACATCTCGAAAAGCAGACGCATTTACAAGGAAGGTCACCGTGTAGCTTGTAAAATGCCTAACGTGATCGAACCTGAGCATCTCGATAGTCTAAGAGATGACTGTCGCAGATTCTGCTTGGAAAATGTATCCAATTGCCCTATGGACGTAGAAAAATTCTGGGGTACTGTCTCACATCTGAGAAGAAAGTTCAACACCTTTCTCTCTTGGCTCTAGCATGTCTTTGACAATGACATTGACTTTGTCAATGACAATGACAATGTCTTTGGCAATGACTTCACAAAAAAGCGAAACAAACTGCATGCCGTAACTACATTCTACAGCAAATGCTATAGAAGCCCTGCTTCGAACAAAATGTACGATGAGGAACAATAACTGTCTGCCATGATTTCCACATTACTAAGGATATGCTCGATGCGGGAAGAATTGTCAATGCAGTCATATCTCCGCAACATTGTTTAAAAAGTAATGAAATAAAATAATTCTATCAAACATCTAATTCAAGAATCAGCAGCAGGGCTTGCAACATAAATCATAATCTACGATACTCTTTTGAATCATGTTGCATACAATCATAGTAATTACTCATATCATTTATCGCTATTAAAAGAAGACAGTTATCAATGTCACGTGTAATACATTTTATTTTGATAGAGGATCATATTTTTACAAAGTATCAAAGGTTGGGATATTCTTGTTTAGTTTAAATTGGAGCCAGTAAATGTATATATGATGATAAATCTAAATGGGTTTGAAATACTTACTTATGTATAATACAATTGTTTGTGACATTGCCTGTCAAGAAAGTCATGATAATAGTAAATGTGTGCGTGGAAGGATTGTCTATCATCACTTTGATCTTGTACATGTATAGTGTACAAGGTATGAAAATCGGCGGATTTTTTCCGCCGCGCGGAGTTTTCGTCATTACGCCAGAGTGGTAACACTACGATTCATCTGTCAAGCAGTCATTGTTATCGTGATCATTCGATATTTTGATTTCCAATTCATCAGCACCCCATTGCAAAATCTCTGGAGACCCACTTGGGAACCCTGCTATTGAGAAACGACTAAATAAAAGTGACATCACAATAGTGTGTGTGTGCGTACTGATCAAGTTTTTTTTTTACGGATTTTACGTCACTTTTTACCCCTACTGGGGCCTTGGACGGTGCTGACTTAAGTCAGACTTTGTTTGGAGCGTTGTGGTGCTTTGTAGTCAGGATGCCCTTCCTGCCGACTTCCAATGACACTTTCCGGGTTCGACCTCTGGACCATGAGATCGCTAGTCCAAGTACGCAACCACTGTGCCACGGACACCACAAGTGGATGAATGAATCTCAAGACACGAAGAGAAGAAATAATAATGAAGAAAGTAGCAATAAAGACAACCAGGGAAACAACAATCTCTCTACTTGTCTAAAATGATTATCGAAATTATTAATTTAAAAGCCAGAAGCTGCAATTTTTGCTATTTAATTTCCGATATTTCGGCTTCACAGCCTGCGTCAGGGATACAAAAGGGAGAGAAAAGCCAGGAAGACATGGAAATATAAAATTCAAAAAGCCATGTATTCAGTCATAGAAATATCAAAGACATGTAAAATGCCGAAGCTCTTCACTTTCTTCTCTTGAGTTTAATGCTGGACATAGATTTTGTATAAAAATGGCCTCTCGTAGTCTTAGGTTGGCATTGTCTGAATCTGTGGCAAGGATCTTTGTTCTTATTGCATTCATATTGCATATTCGTAGATGGTAATATACAGACGATTCGGGATGAGTGACTTGTTCTCTTATCCTTTAGTGTAGAGGTCTGATGGAGCTGCCTATGTATGTGGAGAAGCAGTTAGAGCACTGAATCTGATACACTGTTGTTTTGGTGTTGTTGACTGGGCAGGTATTCAATGATCAAGGAGGAGGTTCAGCATTTTTCCGGAGATAGCTCCTGAGGGTTTGTGTCTGATGGGCGATTCGCAAGTTGATCCCTTCGCGACGAAAGATTTGTTTCAACCGTTTGTCCGTTTGATCTGATAAGAATGTTAGTTTCATATGCATGTAGTCTTGGTTGTTGTTTCTACGTCTTTGTCGATTGTTCCTACCTTTTGATTACTCAATGAAGTTTTTTGGATAAAGATGGTTTGAAAGTATTCTGTCAAGTTCTTGTTAAAGTTTGTGCTGGTTTTTGGGACTACTGCAGCTCTCTTGGATTCGGTTTCTTTCGTTTTTCACTATTGCCATTTTCGCATACATTGGTAAATGTGAATCATCATTAACAAGAGATTTTTTCTTGCTTGTTTCTTAAAGAATTGAAATTGAGGTTCACTAGTGTTAAACATTGTCACTCAATAAATTTCCTCTACTGAACTCTCCATTTCAAAGCGAATATTTGGGTGCTGTTGATTCAAAATGTTAAGCAAATCATTTGCTTCACCAATACTGGATACTAATGCAAAACAATCATCTACGGATCGTTTGAAGAGAGAAATGTTGCCGAAAGCTCGTAGAGTTTGTTGTTCAATTGTATCTAAGAAGAGAATAGCTAATATTCCAGACACGGCAGAACCCATCGGTAAGTCACATGCTTGCTTGTAGATTTTCACCTTATAAAACTATGTAACTTTTCACCAGGTAAAATATGTATTCGTGAGAATAGTTTCTAGCAATGTGCGAATGTCTTCAGGAAAGAAGGGACCCAGTGTAGAAATTCGATGTTCAATTTAATTTTTATATTTTGGACAGCAGGTTGAATGGGGATCGAAGTATATAATGCGACAACATCGAAGCTGCATGGAAGCAATCTCTGGTGATTGTTGTTGTTAGTGTTAATCTATTAGTGTCATTCTATAAGAGTACTACAGTTTTCAATATGTGCCGGAACTCTAGTAAGGAGAGGGTAAAGTAATCTAGTCATTTTGACATTTGATATTTTACTCTATACTTGTCTTTTTCACGCTATTTGTGTACTTTTTGTGCATTATTTTTTAGACACTCAAGTCATACACTCTTTTTGTTAAATATTTTTGGTTAGCTTGTTATGTACATACCAGAAATAGTACAAGAGCCTGCGAAAAGCTTAGTAAGCACCATGGAATTTGCATGACAAACTCAAGAGGGAATAAGCAGAAAAGGCTCACTTCTCACATTATTGTCAAGCGGATTTGCAATTCAGAGCTTCGTGAAAGTATCAGAAACACTTTTCATGTTTTTATCTTCTCTTTCGACATTAGTTGAATGTTTAGTTGCTGCTGACTCACCGTAAAATATCGATGACCAACTTGTCTACGTCAGGTTGCCGGCAGATCATTCTCCCTTCACATGAGGCCTCACGTTTCTTTTTTTCCTGTGTTCCAAGTATCCATGTATTCAATTATTCTTGCTTTTCACAAGAATTCTTGCCTTTTCAGGATGCTTGTACATGCAGAAATATTGGTCATCTTTTTCCACCGCATACAATTATGCATGCATGATCTTCCACATCGTACTGAAATCATGGTCACCTGCGCAATTGTTGATCATGTTCCGAAGAATTGTCCCAGACTTTGATTCTTGCAACCCGATCACAGTTATTAGTCAAGGCAATATACACCGAATTGCACTTCAATCCGCCACAAATTGCAAGTCTCAAGAGCGGTCTCATCTTTTAGAGAAAAAAATCCCTTATCAAAAATCTAGGAATATCTAGTTAGTAGAGCGCCCTGAACTTTTCACTTGAAGTCAAGAGTCTTTTCGAATTATAAAAACATGTTTACTCCATTGAAATCGCAGACAAAGATCGCAACAGCCAATCAAAATGAAACGTTGCAGCTTTGTCTCACTTACTCCGCTTACCTTCCACATGGCTCTCACCAATACCAGCTATGTTTACTGAATTATGTCCTCTCCAAGTCGCTAGATCTCTCAGTCACTAGTTCAAGAATACTTGTAACCATCTGCAGATGCAAACTGATGTAGATTTGTAAAAGTTAAGTCACAAATCTGTGAGTTTTACCAGCACTAAAATGACTGAGAGATCTAGCGACTTGGAGAGGACATAATTCAGTAAACATAGCTGGTATTGGTGAGAGTCACGTGGAAGGTAAGCGGAGTAAGTGAAAAAAAGCTGCAACGTTTCATTTTGATTGGCTGTTGCGATCTTTGTCTGCGATTTCAATGGAGTAGACGTGTTTTTATAACTCGAAAAGACTCCTGACTTCAAATGAAAAGTTCAGGGCGCTCTACTAACTAGATTTTTTCTAGATTTTTGATAAAGGATTTTTTTCTCTAAAAGATGAGACCACTCTTGAGACTACTGCAATTTGTGTCGGGTTGAAATACATATATTGCCTTGACTATGATGATATGTCAAGATATCAGAAAAATTGTCATTGTTGCATTTTGCATTGTCTTTAAATTCTTTTGCTACCAAAAAATTTAATAAAAAAAGTAAAAAAAAAATGATAAAAAAAGGATATTGAACTCGTCCATGACTCAGTTAGATAATGGTCATCTTCAACTTCCTTTGCCATTTTATAAACGTCCTGTTTTTCCTAATAACCGACGTCAAGCTGAAGTACGCTTGGGATATCTTCAGAGAAAGTTTTTGAAGAATGAGAGGTTTCGCGAAGACTACACTGAATTCATGGAAGACATCATCAAGGATGGAGATGCGGAAATTGCAGATGATACGTTTAAGGTGGGAGAAGGATGGTATATACCTCATCATGGTGTGTATCACCCCAAGAAACCTGGAAAGATCCGTGTTGTGTTTGATTGTGCTAATCGATACCAGGGAAATTGTTTAAACGATCATCTGCTCACCGGTCCTGATCTGACCAATACGTTGATAGGAGTTCTATGTCGATTCAGAAGATACCCTGTTGCATTGACTTGTGATATCAGACGAATGTTTCACCAGTTCCTCGTTGATCCGAATGACAGAGATTATTTGAGATTCTTATGGTGGCCTCAAGGTGATACGAATCAGAAGGCACTTGAATATAGGATGAAAATGCATTTGTTTGGCGCGGCGTCCTCACCAGGTTGCTCAAATTTCGGTCTTCGGTATCTAGCGCGCAGTCATGAAAAAGAATTTGCTACAGCTTCTGAATTTATAATGAACAGTTTCTATGTAGACGATGGACTTCTAAGTGCAAAAACTAAAGATGAAGCTATACAAATTGCACGTGATGCTGTATACATAGGCAAACAAGGTGGACTACAATTGCACAAGTTTGCATCCAATGATCCTGATGTTTTGAAAGCTATCGTAGGAGATGATCATGTATCCAGCACGACTACGAGTGAAGTACCTAAGGATAATGTTCCTCAAGTTTCATCAACTCTCGGTCTCCTGTGGAACGTTGAAGAAGATTACTTTATGTTCAAGTTTGAAGATAAAGCATTCGGCTTTTCTAGACGCGATATTCTTGCTTGTGTTGCTTCTGTCTACGATCCTATAGGACTGATCTCTCCCTTTATCCTTCTTGGGAAGACAATACTGCAACAAATGTGTAAGAACGGCAGTAGCTGGAATGATTTATTGCCTGATGATCTTCTACCAAAATGGAAACAATGGTTGACAGACTTGAAAGAACTATCTACGCTGCGCATACCTCGTGCAATGACTCCTTTGTACTCGTATTTCGGAGAGGTAGCAAGAGTTGAGCTACACCACTTCTCGGATGCAAGCACAACAGGATATGGACAATGTTCGTATATTAGAATGATTGATGATCAGAATCGTGTTCACTGTACTCTCCTGATGGGAAAATCCAGAGTAGCGCCTACCAAGTTAAAGACAATTCCGCGACTTGAACTAACAGCTGCAGTCGTCTCGGTCAAGGTCAGTAAGCTACTGAAAGATGAATTGAGATTAACCCCTGACGAAGAAGTATTCTGGACGGACTCTAAAGTGGTACTTGCGTACATTGCAAACGAATCCTGTCGCTTTCATATGTTCGTCGCAAATCGTGTACAAACAATTCGTGATGCTTCTGATCCTGCGCAATGGCGTTACATTGAAACAAAGTCTAACCCTGCTGATCACGCATCTAGAGGACTGAACATTCGTAGACTTCAAGAATCAAATTGGCTGAAAGGTCCTGAATTCTTATGGGAATCTGAGATACCGAATTCATCTGAAATTAAATTTGATCTAAACAACGAAGACCCTGAAGTGAGATGTCTTGTGACTAGTTCCACTACGTCAAGTCGAGTCTCTACGACATCAAGTTTGATCGCGTCATTTGAAAAGTTCTCTAATTGGTCGACGCTATTTGCAGCTATAGCACGGTTACAACGGAGAGCTAAGGGGATAAGGAACGACTCATTATCCACCGTGGAAGAACGAGAGGCTGCGAAATTGATCATTATTCGTCTCTCACAAGAATCTGATTTGGATTTGAAGTTGTTGCCTAAGGCTTTGGATCCTTTCAGGGATAAACATGGAATTTTACGCGTTGGCGGAAGGCTTAGAAACTTAACTTTGTCGCCTGAATTGAAACGCCCGATTATTTTGAGTTAGAAGAGTTATATTTCTCGTCTTATTTGCCAACATTTCCATGAACTATCCAAGCATCAAGGACGCGGCATAACTGTGAATACCATACGTGCCAATGGATTTTGGATACTCAAAGGAAGCAAGCTAGTATCCAATACAATTAACTCATGTGTTGCTTGTCGAAAGAATCGTCATCCACCAGAAAGTCAGAAAATGTCAGATCTTCCTATCGATCGTGTTGAGCCATCACCGCCATTCACGTATTGCGGCATGGATGTCTTTGGACACTTCTGGACAAAGTCTGGTCGAAGACAGCAGAAGCGCTATGGGTTACTGTTTACTTGTCTTTGTTCTAGAGCTATACATATCGAACTATTGGATGATATGTCAACTGATGCCTTCATCAATGCCCTTCGATGTTTCATTGCCATCAGAGGCAAGGTTCGTCAGATAAGATCAGATCAGGGCAGCAATTTCGTCGGTGGAAACAATGAATTGCGAAAGGCTCTGGAAGAGATGGACAAAGAAAATATTGAGAATTACATGAGCAAAGATTATGACTGTGAGATTGTCATGAATCCTCCTTATGCCAGTGATCGAGGATATGGGAACGACAAATACGTACAGTTCGAAGCATTCTCTCAAGCACTATAGAAATGCAATCTAGACAATTGGATGATTCCTCATTGAGAACACTGTTTTACGAGGCCATGTTTATCGTTAACAGTCGCCCGCTCACTACGGACTTCATTAATGATCCACAGGTAGATCCATTGACTCCCAATCACATTCTCACAATGAAAGATTCGACAACTCCGCCACCACCTGGTCTATTTGATAGAAAAGATTTCTATCTGCGTAAACGCTGGAGAAGAGTTCAATACTTATCCGAGCAATTCTGGAACAGATGGAAGAAAGAATATCTGCAAAGTATCAATCAGCGGAAGTGTTGGGCTAGTAGATCTAGAAATATGAAGGTGGGAGATGTTGTTTTAGTCGTGGATGATGGTCTTCCTAGGAACGAATGGAGCTTAGGATTGGTCAAGGAAGTGATTGAGAGTAGTGATGGTCTTGTCAGAAGAGTGATGTTGCGAATTGTAGACAAAGGAAAGGTCAAGGTCATAGAACGGACTATTCAGAAAGTCATTCTTCTTGTTGAGTGTGAATAGTTATAGGCATTCTTTGAATTGTTTGTCTGAGATAATCTTTATTTCAATAAGCTTACGTACTGTTTAAATGTTAAAAGTAATTCAATGCATCGTGCATCTTTATGAACAAGTGATAATTGCCGTTTATTGATGTACAACTGATTGAATATTCGCAATGATTTTTTATTGAATTTGTATCCTGAATGCATATAAAAGGTGTAATTTTTGTATAGTGTATATTTCTTATACTGATTCATGTGTATATATTTGATATGAACACTTGGTTTAACTTCTATTTTGTAAATATGGAACATGAACTTTTCCTGACTTCGTGAGTGAAAACAAATCATGGTTGTTCAAAGAAGATTGGTGAAGATTGTTTAGAAATTGGACTCTACAAGTTATGGTGTGTAAAGACTATGAACATATCAAGTATGAACAAAAGTGAACGAAGCCTCTTTATTGGTATGTTGCAGTCTTGCTTGTTGTAGAATTCTTTAAATGAAATGAACTGTGTGCATATTTGTTAAGAAGTTTTTATATGTTTAACTCATTTGAACAACTTGTCACGCAGGAAAGTTGTTGGTGGGAGTGTGACGGTATATTTGCACATTTACAGTTATTGAACATGAGTGGAACCAATTTTATCGTTTTATTGCTTCTTCACCTAAAAATCTTAGTAAAAGTCGTTATTTGTTTAAGTTGCCTCTTTGTGTTTATTGTCAAGGAGATCATTAGGCAACGCATTTTCTTGAATTCAACAGATGTATTATTGTACAGCCAAGAAGGTGAACGTTTTCACGGTTGTAATCGTTTGTATTCATTTGTGTGTTGATTTTACATCTGATTTCTGTACATAGTGAACCACGAATACGATATGAATTACAATCGTATTCATTAGCTCGTTTTGATTTTTGGCTGTAAAAGAACAGATAAGCCTTTATAGTGTTTTCTTATCAATGTTTTCATAATGAATTCGTCACATGCCTGCTGTTATCGGAGTGGAGGAAGTGTGAGATGCTATCCATCGTCTCATTCACAGAGACCTTATGTGCGTGTTTGGGTCTAGAGATAACTTCCCTCAATATTGATGGTCACGACCAGAACTAGTCTCGAGGGGTAAGGAGATCAATTTTCCTTTGAACGCAATGTAAATTCATGCCTGAATTCTGCCGAGCTAGAACATGGACGCCACATTCAACGTACACAGTCAGTAAATTTATATCGTGAAGAGTCGAACGGTGTGAATAATATTTCCACATGACGAATTTATCACTAAGAAAAATCTAGTTGAAGGTATGCACTTTTCACTTGACAGGTCTACTTGCAATGTGACTGCTGAGGTCAGTGTGTTGGCTGATGCGAGCTACTTCTGCAATGCGCTGGTTTGGCCAATCGCACAAGCCAAAGACAGACGAATATCTATGTCAGTCTCCATCGCTTGCTACCATTACAAACAATAGTTGGGATTTGATTATGAACGCTGTAGACTAACCCACGCCCAAATGAATCTATCTCTGTGGTCTCATTGTTCAGTCATTTTATCCTGTCATTTCCGACGCGCTGCAGGGCGAAAAGCGAGCGAATATTTTCGTACATGATAATGTAAAACGAATTATGCAAATGTACTGCGGATGCGGAGATATTCCTATTGCCACTTTAGCATTCATTATCGATTCACGATTGAAAAAAAGTCGGAGAAAAATTGTGCGGTTTGTCACCTTAAGTAGCTCCGTTTTATCGATCACATGCTGATTGATGAATATAATGTGTCAATGGTTCGGCATTTAGAAATGATATCTATTTATTTTTGAGTTATAAATGAAAATGTTCATATAGAATCGAAGTTGACTTTTGTTGTTCATGTAATATCATTCCCAGCGCCTTGCTGTTTCCTTCCCTCAACAGGAATCCCCTTCATTTTCATTGACGACGAGTCCAAGGAATCTTCTTTCCATATTCTTAACCTTCAATCCTCCATCACGGTGAAAGAAGTCCGTGAATTCGTTGCTGAGGAGATGCAAATGTCGTTGAAGGACACAATTCTCAGGCGGAAGGTCGGAAAGTCTCAGAATAATCGCGTATTTGAAGTTAGTGGTGGAAAATTTGCCGACGCTAAGGGGGAGATTTTCAATCATGAAGATGTCAGTGAAAAGCAAATGGTCTTGCTGTCCGACAACAGTAGTTCCTTCCCAGTTTCAGAGGGAAATGGAAACCAAATCATCGTTTCCAAACCGGGTATGTGTCCGAATAAAACACTTATTTGCAACTTTTTGTATAAGAAAAATGCCACAAATAATGATGAGTGAATTCGATTGAATCGTGAGGCATTTCGTCCGGCTGTCGTCTTGCGATGGCACCAAAAATCTGACTGTGAAATGAGCAGCAGAGAGTGACATTGGATGATGACAATTCACCGTCACAATCCAAACGCAAAGTACACAGAACATAGATATCAAAGTCAGAGAATCAATAATGAAATCAAGTGCTTTACCACGGTAGAGACAATGCACTTGTCCGATGACGCGTCATTAATTAAATGAAAGCTTATTGACGCCACAATTAACTGTCATTAAAAGGATGCTGTCCATAGACGCGTCATTTATCTTGCTTCATTAAACCGTCATAATCTTTTAATGCAAGGGTGTTCACGAGCGCATCATAGTAAATGTCATCCATTAATGGAACCTAAGTGAAAGCAAAATATTTAAAGTAGCGTAAGACCTTCATTAACGGATAATTAACTGGTATATCGAACCTGAGTCATAGATGCTATTGAGCAAGTGTTGGTGAATAATCTCTTTCAAACGTATAAAAGAGTCCATGGGACGATTTGCTTTCGGAATCAGCTGATAAGAGATCGAATCTTGGTCTTGCTCCTTGTCCCATCCCATCCCACGAGATTTATCAGTTACCGACACATGGGAATCCCACGGGCCCACTGAGCTTAAACAATCACTTTTAAAAGAGCAGTTTAGTGTGCTAATCTGCATATGGCTGCATGCATGTTCATATCCTAAGTCAAAACAGTCCATGTGTCTAAGCTCTCGTTCCTGGCCCATCCAAGGCCCTACGGCCATCTCATGGGGCCCCAACTCACTGGCCATTCCTATATAAATTCGTCGATCGTCCGCTGTGTTTGGAATATCTTGTAATTAATGGAATAATACCGTGAGTAATTATTCTGTCACGGTCACATAATTGGTCAAGATGAATGCCGATTTGTCCACCTCCTGTCTTTTCCTGTCTCCAGTGAGTTGAAATTTAACCAATCTAACAATTTATTGTAGATTACCTTTATTTATTTATTGTTTCAATGTCCATGTTTTTATGCTGGCTTCAGAAAAAAAGGCTTGTTTGCTGCATTGATGAATGAAATCCATGGTGTCTGAATGGAAAACGAGTTCATCTTTTACTGCGATAACAATACATTTAATGATTTTTCATGTTATGATGTCAGAATGCATCAAAATTGCATAATGGAATCCTGCTATACGCGACGTTTTGAAAAATTAATGGAAGCATGTGCGCATTCTCTGCTTAATGACAGTTAGATGAAAGCATTCTAAAAGACAGTTAAAAGTCAGCCTCTATGAACTCCAAAATTGCAGATCTTTTAACTGTCATTAATTAACTGTCATTGTGTAAAATGCTAGAAAATTTTCTTGTTACTAGACATTTACAAGTAAGCAGTTTTGATCCGTCCCCAGCGTTCGTGATGATTTCCGAGTTTTGTGTCATAGTCGCTATATAGTAATAAAGGAAGGGTAAACAGACTAAAAGATCACAATGCTTCAGATGAAAGTCTGACTATGTCAGCACCGTCCTTGCACCGAAGCATGACATGGACAGACTATCATGCCCCTAACACAATATTTCCAATGCCTTTGCTTGTGCAGATGTTCAGTTGGTATATTCTGCTGCTCAATATGTAACTGAAATTATAGCAGACCATTTATCAATCACATAAATTTCCAAAAATCTTTTTTGAGTTGCATTCCGCACGGTTTGGCTGTGTCAATGCAATCAAGCAGACTTTCAGCATTGTCATTAGACGTTTTCATGCGAAAATTGTTCAACAGAGATCGTTCACCAAAGTCCTACGAGCACCATCAATTTCCAACAGATATTCAGAAAATCTTTTAAAAGTGGAATTCAAATTTTAAACTGCTATTTGTATAATCAGACACCACCATTGGAACGACCATACTCCAATTGTGGGAGCAATTGAAGTAGAACATGAAAATCAGAGGGGGGAGGCCGGGATAGAGCAAGGCAGTAATCATACTCACTCCCGAATGCCCGAATGCTCGACGTTTTTGTGAAATGCGAGTAGGAACACTGGCAAGGACTGAGATATTAAAGACAACCCCCGGTTGTCAAATCTGAAGGTTGCCCGGGTAAAATAGAGTTCAACTCCCTTGACGTCTACTCTGTGAGACTATAAGCTGGATGAAATCTGAATGGGCAGAATTCGGAAATGTCGATAAAAATTATTGTTTTCCCATATTTCTTCTACTACAAACAACATGATTTTGATTAGATGCGGAATTAAATAGAAAAATCTAAATCATGTTATAAGCAACAAATCATTTCAAAAGCTGAAGTACATGATAACAATTAAATAAGGTACACACAGTAACTAGACTCAAATTAATTTACATTTGAAAAAAACACCATCATGGTTAACTTGCTTATTCAAAGTGGGGTTGAGTTTTTTTATGTACATGGCTTCCAAAATATTTAGGTCATAAGTGTTGGGAGCTTGAGATAGAATTTTGAAATTGTCAACTTTACAGCTGCAACTGCAATTTAACATATGGTCAGAAATGGCGGACATTTTTTCCGATGTTCTTTTATTCTTAAGTTTAAGTGTCTTGTAGTTCTACCTATGTAGGTAGTGTGAGGGTCCACCTCACAAGCGAATTGGTAAATGACATTAGACCTAAGAACTTTGGGAGTATGATCTTTGTTGGAGAAACCACTTTTTAGTTTATTGCATGTGAAAACCCAACGGATAGGAAATTTTTTATCTATTCTACGGAATAGTGATTGTAGTTTCTTTTTAAAATAAACCGATTGAATGCCAAAAAATGGAATTTTGACAGTATGGAGGTATTGGGATTCATCTTTTTCTTTTGGAGCACAGAATCTTTTGTTCAGATAATGTCTGACAACTTTTTGTATAAAGTACAACGGATATCCGTTGTTTTGAAAATTTTTTGTCAATTTCCCTATTTCATCATGGAAAGTTTGCCATGACGAGCAGACGATGTAGGCTCTGTTGATCAGAGTGCTTAAAACAGAAATTTTCCATTGCATGGGGCATATGGCTCTGAAATTCAAGGTTAGACCGGTGTACGTGGGTTTTCTGTATACCTTGGTAGTTAGCGTGTTGGATGAAACGTCCAGGTCAATATCTAGAAAAGGTAGCACTTTACCTCCATAGCCGCGATTGCAGTTGCAGCTGTAAAGTTGACAATTTCAAAATTCTATCTCAAGCTCCCAACACTTATGACCTAAATGTTTTGGAAGCCATGTACATAAAAAAACTCAACCCCACTTTGAATAAGCAAGTTAACCATGATGGTGTTTTTTTCAAATGTAAATTAATTTGAGTCTAGTTACTGTGTGTACCTTATTTAATTATTATCATGTACTTCAGCTTTTGAAATGTTTTGTTGCTTATAACATGATTTACAGGGTGGCGCACGTAAACCGCCGGATTTTAAACTTTTATTACTCCTCAAATATTCATCCGATCGTCATGAAATTTCGACTCATACTAGTTTGGAGTATAGGATTTATGATGACTATACCTGTTGTACTGAGAATTGTCAGAAAATTCTGATTCTATTGACCGAATGACATGCACTCATTTTGTTGACATCGAAAATCTAGATCACAAACGAATCTGCACAACGAATTGTGCGCAGTCTTGAATTGAATATTGTTCACTTACTTCCATGTCATATAAAATACCATTCGACGATTAAATCACTATCTGAAAAGAATCAAACATAGAAGAATGGATGATTATTCGGTTGCAGAACGAGCAAATGCGCGGCTTGGTACGAATGGCTCAAGAGTCCAGTGGAGGCACAAAGGCTTTATCATTCAGAGTAGGCCTATGGCAAGAACGCGAGAGCACCGGATGCCCGTACCATAAAGCGGTGGCACACAAACCTGTTGACCAGTGGTAGTGTGGTGACTGTCAAGCGGGACCGGTCATCTTCTGAACGAACGGAGCAGAATGTGGAACGAGTTGTGCAGCACTTCGAGGAGGACCCAAACACATCTACCCGTCGTGCATCTAATGCGCTTCAAGTGAGTCGCCGCACTATCCAGCGCATCCTCCATGACTATGGATGGCATCCGTGCAAGGTCCAGGTGGTGCAGCGATTGCACGAAGAAGATTTGGAAAACCGAATGGAGTTCGCAGAACAGGAGCTACAGCGCATCCAAGCCAACCCGAACCATTTAGTGGAACTAACCTGGTCCGATGAAGCTCACTTCCATCTGGATGGTGGTGTGAATCGCCACAATTGTCGTTATTGGGCCAACCAGAACCCTCACTGGATCAAGCAAGAGTCTATACACTCGCCACGCACCACCGTCTGGGCGGCAATCAGCCAATCAGGTATCTACGGACCGTTCTTCTTCGACACCTCCGTCAACAAGGATCGGTATCTCAAGATGCTACAGGAGGAATTTTGGCCAGCGGTGCAGTCGGACAGAAGAGGCAGGAGCATCATATTCATGCAGAATGGTGCACCTCCACACTGGGGACTTCCTGTGCGTGAGTGGTTGAACAAGAAGATGCCTAACAGATGGATGGGTCGTGAATCTCCTAACATGCCCTGGCCACCGCGTTCACCTGACCTGACGCCTTGCGATTTCTTCTTGTGGGGTTTTGTCAAGTCCAAGGTTTACCATAGACGGCCAACATCCATGCAAGACCTGAAGGACCGCATCATACAAGCATTTCAAGAAGTGACAACTGAGATGTGTCGAGAAACTGCTCTGGCCTACCAAAAACGACTCGAATCCGTCCTCGAGAATGGAGGAGGACACGTTGAAGTTCGATGACTACTAACACTTTTTTTCTTATGTCTTTCATTTAATAAATGTTTTCTATGACATTTACCTTAATTCGTTTTGGTCATCATTGATAAAGACGTGGGGAAAATAAAGGGAAAAGTTTATCATTAAATTTTACATGTTAAGATACATTGTTGGTATGTCAATTTTACTACATGTCATTCGGTCAATAGAATCAGAATTTTATGACAATTCTCAGTACAACAGCTATAATCATCATAAATCCTATGCTCCAAACTAGTATGAGTCGAAATTTCATGACGATCGGATGAATATTTGAGGAGTAATAAAAGTTTAAAATCCGGCGGTTTACGTGCGCCACCCTGTAGATCTTTCCTATCATGGTTTTTCACCTCTTTTAGCTTAAATAGAAAAAGAAAATTATTAAAAATCGAATTTGAAATTTGAATATCAAATTTAAAACATGCATACATGATAAGCAGACAATTTCAAATTTAAAAGTTTGCATGATCAAATACGTTTATTGTCATACATGTTTCAATACGTGAAACGTACCATCGTCAGTGAACAGCAACAGTGATACATGCGCAAGGACGTAAATACATCCAAGAGTTCATTCAAAATGAGCGCTAACAGGCATAACAAATAACAAAGAAAAACAATTTCAAAATAATAACAACTGAACTGACTCGGTTTGGGTATTCATGAGTTTCTTTTGTTGTTTTTTTGTATGATTTAAGCAATAAAGCTTCTCCAATACGAGTGTAATTAGTATGTAATAAAATAGAGAACGACTTTTCATTTGGGAAGTGCTCATGAAGAGAAATTTCAGAGGCTGGTCTACCATTTATGTGTTCTTTGATCCTGGTATAGAGATGGCGACGAGTTTCCCCGATGTAGCACTCTTGACAGTGCTCACAACTGTATCTATAAATTAAGAAGGAATGCTCGTTAAAAGGGATAGGATCTTTATAGCGACATAAATGTTGTGGTTTGTACGTATTGTAAGCTGTCTTTAAACGACTATTTTTTAAAATGGAATTTATTCTATGAATCTTCATCGATATTTCTTTATGACTTTCGGGGAGATACGGTAGCTTCCAATAGATAGAAACTTTAGTATCATCAGGTTTAGGGTTATAAGTATCACACTTATTGAAAACGTATTCGATGAAAGAAGAACTGTATCCATTCTTAAGAAAAATAGCTTTAATAATTTTCTTGTTTTGAAGACAAATATCAGGATCGGTCGTTAATTTTTGCGATCTAGTGTATAATGCTTTAATAGCATTTATTTTATATTTATCAGGAGAATAGGCGATATTAAGTCTTTGCGCATGTATCACTGTTGCTGTTCACTGACGATGGTACGTTTCACGTATTGAAACATGTATGACAATAAACGTATTTGATCATGCAATCTCTACGGCATCTTTCATTATTCAAAAGTTTGCATTAGTGAATATCGTTATATTGATTTGAAAAATGTTTATGTTATCTCAACTGAGAAGTGGATAAACCAAAATTTGCCAAAATATTTTTAACATTCAATTTTAATAAAATAGATCTCATTCCAAAACCTTAATGCCAAATTTATTTTCCTTCTGTCAAAAATTTCACAATGCGTAGAAAGTAAGCTAATATAAATCTGATGGCCATAGCTTGCTTTAAATGATATTCAAAAGATTCGCCAAATTGGGGGGGGGACAGTGTGGCGAGGATTAACATGTGTTTTTCTTGAATTGTGTCTGACAAAAAGAGGAACTAACTAGAACTTGGCAGACGCGCAGATTTGTAGTTGAAATAGGGTGTACATCATTCTGTGAAAGTCTCATTTTCGGTCTTGTCCCCTGCAGAAACTCGTTCTGGCTGCCGGTCACTTAGTTAGCCTGCCTAGTTCGTTAGCCGCCCTTGAGTATTAATCACGACAGCAACTGCGTGCCACAAGAGATTGCTCAACCGCAAAATGTCATGTGACAATGCATCAAGACTTCCTCATGCATTCTTCACTTCTGCGTTGGAAATCAAGCGCACTGTAGAAAATTGAATGAATGTTTCGGCAACGACGTTATCCTGAGTTTCAAGTAATTCAAAATATATTTCCTTTGCTCTTATTCTATCTCAGTCAACAAGGCTTGTTTGTCCCAGCATTTAAGTTCTTTATTCGAGTAGGCAAGAATTTCTCTCCTAGATATTGATTATTTGTCACGTAGAGAAAAAATATAGTAGGTAGAGTGTTTTTGACATTTTGCAAATTATTCTTGTGTTCATATACTAGCGACGTGAACCCACTATGTGAGTAGTATGAAACTTATAAGCAGGGCTGGGGTGTCGTGCATTTTTTGACCGACACCGACACCGGGTTCGAGCACGACACCGGATTTTGAAAAGCACGACACCGACACCGGATAATAATAATAATAAAATTGACTGAATTGCCCGACTTGCCTTTACTTTTGCTTTGTTTTGTGTCCCTGACTTTCTTTTTTTCGTTGTGTGTTGATGGAAATAAAGGTTATTTCTCATAATAATAATAATAATCCTCGAAACACTGCAGGTCATGCACTCCTTTCATGAGACCTATGATCACGAAAAAACATCATTTTCTAAACAAACTGCTTTTCTAAAAATAATGACAACAAAATGACTCTGAAATTGAAAGTGATGCGATGAATAATGAACAATGCTTATGAAACGTGGTGAAACAATGGATATGATGACTAATTGAATAAACAGTGAATGATGACAAAAATGAAGATGCTTATTATGATTACATGTGATAAGGTGATGCCGTATCACTCAAAACAATTGATAGGCTTAAAACAATCAAAAACACTCAAAACAATTGATTCAGCAATCCACTCAGTTCATTCCCAATTCGTGTGAAGGAAGAGCCTTCCAGTCCGTTTTAATGAAAATATGACTATTTGCAAAGAGAAGGAAATCCTTGTGCGATAGAACAATTTATTTTTCCAGCTAAAATTTAAGGTCGGTGTCGGTGTCGGCCCTAAAAATCACGACACCGACACCGACACCGGGAAAAGGGCACGACACCGACACCACGACACCGACACCGACACCCCAGCCCTGCTTATAAGACATCAAAGTGAATAGACTTTTAATAGTAGGTGTCATAATTCAGCGGAAATCGCGCTGATTGTCAAGGAAGTTTCACGAACCACATTGTAATGCAAGTCTTCATGGAAAAGTTGAGATCTTACTGTGCTTCTTGGCTGTACTTTCAAATTTTTAATTCTATTCAAATCGGCATGATGTTATGACTCATTTAATTTATGTTTCATTTCATGAATCTGAATAATATTAGATGCCCATTTACATCTTATAATATAATCATTGTCTTTCATGATAGAATTTTGCTCTTTCAGTGGCAGGCAGTTTATAATATGGTCACGCTTATGAAAATACACTCTTATGTCGAAGGCTGAGCACTAAAGCAGTCATCCATAGAATTGCTAATTTAACAGACATTGCCTCTGCAAGGTTGTCATGACATGGAGGATTTGTAAAAAACTATTCTTCTTTCTGTATTGTTATCATAATCAGTCAATTCCGGGTTTCATATCTCACATTAGGCATTGGGTCTCGAACTCTACTTCATTTAATGAATTCGAAACTGCATGCACATTGGGGATTTAATTAATGCTGATTTGCTATTCTACCAAATATACATGGTCTCTGATTTGTCTATTTAACATTAGTCTGAGATACAATTTTCTATTGCTTTTCCACAGGTGTCTGGTTAAACATCGACAACTACTTCCCGGATAGTAAGAAAGGTCGCAAATTTAACACCCACTTCCACAATCCTCCGTCTGTGAAGGAAATTCGAGACAGGATAGCGAAGTTGATGAATTGTTCAAGTTACGATGTAATGTTGAGCAGGAATATTGGTTCCCTCAATGACGACAAAGTCTATCATATTTCTGGAGTAAATAAAAATGAGAACTTCGCCGACAATGATGGTAAAGTTTATTCTGGTTACCAAGTGTCAAACATGAGAATTGATTTTTTAGTTGACGAAGACCCAATTACCATCGTGGACCATTGGATTAACATAATTACTACTACTCCTCAAGGTAATTTCTCTCCAAAACCATTCGAATCCATTGGAATCTTGTAAGCATTACCGATTTTCTACCTTACAAAACCTCCACGATGAATGCATTGACCTACAACTTCTTTGATGAATAGATTAGTCACTCGTATAAAAGGGATGCACGAACGTTTGACTTGCATTTTCACCTCCGCATCACGAGAAAGTCAACAGCCTGCATGTCTAAAATCATTCTAGAATAGTCCAAAACAAAAGTTAAGACAAGCCACAGTTCGATTGCGAGTACGAGATTTGAAATATCCAAGGTCAGGATTCCCTCTTGAGACAATAGGGTTGAAATGGTGAATATTTAAGTGAGATGAGACGCATTATCAATTTGGTATACAGAAAAAGTGGTCAATACTCCAGACTAAAATAAGTTTTTATTCGCAGCCTAGCATGTGTCGGAAATTCCGCTCCTTCATCAGGCGACAAATTTATGATTTCCAACAAACGACGTGGAAATGTTGGCACATATATCTCGCATCGCTCTGACATAAAATCAATGACCACAGTGAAGTAGTGAACAGTTTGTTAAGCAGCCTTCTTCTCACTGATTTATCATTTCACTTTCTTCTGATCAGGAATGCCTACAGTGGATAATCGACAAAAGCACGTCTCATGACTTTAGGATTATCAATGTACAGGACCACAATAGTGATGGTACAACAACTTTAGCGGCAACTAAAGAGAGACGCAATGTAATAATAAATAGGCCTACCTAAGTAGTAATATCGAAGTATCTTCAATTATAAAATCGCTCTCTCTCCTCTTTAATGCAAAAGCAAAAGCGTGTGACCCAGATGGTGTTGATAATGAATGCTGAGTCAAAATGATTGCCTACGATTTCAGTAAGGCATTTGACACCCTATCACACTCCTTGATTCAGAATACCCTGCGTACTATTGACCAGATGACGGGATATCACTATGATTTTTCAGCAAAAGCGTAGCAGAATTTCCTCAAGTAGTTTAAGGTCGCCAATGCAATGATTTCAGTAAAGTTTGTAAATCTTCTGCGCCTTCGTTGATCGATCTTAAAATAACGTTAGATACTGTACATTGTAACATTTGTAACGCTACTGAAAGATCGACCAACGAAAGTTCTAAGATTGTAAAGTCGACCAAACTACTTGGTTGTTTACTGTTCGTCAAACTGGATTGGTTTGGACAGAAACTCTGAGACTTGACCGCAACCGCTTTCAACGTTCATTTTGAGTCCTTTTTTCTTTTAGACATTAACATTCACTTTACTCTATTTCACCGTTCTTTCATTTTAAATTGTATTAGTCATATCGTAATTTTGTGATGAGTTCTCAGTCTTACAATTCTTGTGCATCTTTGACTTTTCATGATTTTCTGATTGTCATGTGTCAGGAAATTCATAACATGATTCACACATGCCGGTGGCTAATGTTAAATGCATTGCATAAGACATGTTAACAGAATACGTGTGCCAAATGGAAAATGAGAAAGCGCTAGATTTTTAGCATTTATAGTGATGTTCAACGACACGTGTGCTGCTCATAGACTTCACAGATAGATTACTCGTATATTCATAGAATTATAATGCAATCTCAAATAATGTGTTGCTGGAATCGTTCAAGTGAAAGTTGATCTCCATTTTTCGATCTTGCAGGCAACCGTATCTCGACGCAAGGCGTGTCAGAAACATTTGCAAGCGAATGAGATACAACAATTAAAATTATGAGACTCATTATGAGGGAGATTCGACATGTACATGGACTAGCATTTCTGACTACTTCACATGCGTAAATTGATTGAATCTCTATCACAGTGTCAACCGTTGCTCATTAAAAAATAACTTAGACTTTTGTCGATTGGATTTTCATAAAACCTAGTGAACAAGATCGGTGTCTCTGTGGCACAGTATCGGTCCAGTGGTCGAGTCCTGAAAGTGTCATTGGAAATCGTCAGGAAGGGCATCACAACACTCCAAATTAAAGTCGGACTGTGTCAGCACCGTCCAAGTCCCCAGCAGGGGGAGTAGTGACGTAAAACAATCATTCAAAGAGGCAAATAAAGACTGCATTTACTAAATAGAATGCATTTTTTTACAAATTCAATCTGCTATCAAATATCAATGCATAGGCTAATTGTCACATGTTGCAGAACTTAGTTGATGATGTGCTGTGATACAACATGTCTTGATTGTCACTGACTTAATTTTCAGACCGCTTTAAGCCCATCGATTGGGAAATAATCAAGGAACTTGGATCTGGTGGATTTGGGACAGTCAGCCTGTGCAAGGATAAAGAAACCGGACATAAATACACAATGAGAGAAATACTGCTGAGAACTGAAATTCAAAGGAAGGCCGTAAAAGCATTTCGTCATGAGTTTTATCTTTTCAGTAACCTCAAACACAGAAACATCATCCCCTACAAAGGAGTTCAAGAAGAAAAGAATAATTCATTAAAGTTTTTCATTGAATATATTCCTGCGGTAAGTGAAAATATTCTACTGCACCATGCGCAACTTGAATAATACATTTTCTGTTGGTGATTCAAATCTTCATGAAATTCTGCATCGGCATGGTCGGTTTTCAGCACTTGTAAATCTAAAGAATTTGATGTTTCATCCTTTTCGATTTGATACGTACGATTTTTAATGCTGAAGAAATGATACTTTTGACTCTTTGAGATTTTGGATGTCCTAACGGGTGCTAGATTCGGAATCCTCGTAGAATTGATGTAGGTTTTTGAAAAACATCGGTAGCATCAAGTTTCTAGCCCCTTTGACAAGCATTCTCTTTTCTTCAAGGTGTGGGAAATGTCTTGACTGGACTCTCCTTGTTTGATATCATCAGATTTTCTTAAAGTTTACGTGGAAACTGTGATGAAAGAACGGGAAAGAGTTCGGAATTAAGAATGGGGTCGGAGACGGGTCAATGCGGTGCAGCTTGCGGACCATCGGGTGGTGACTAGCGGCTCGCAGAAGCGAATGATGGACAAAATAAAAAGTGGCAGAAGAATACGGCACAAAAGTGATGCGGATTAGAAGAAGTGGTTAGACAATCGGGGCAATTAGTGGTCAGCATCGTGGTAAATGGACAGGTAGTAGAATAAGTGTTTCAGTGCCAGGGAGCATTCCTTCAGAGAATGAATATTGTAAAAGAGAAGTCAGAACACGGATAGCGATGTCAAAATCATCGTTTTTTGAAAGATGAGAGTAAGTGCTCCTTGAAAAAGACCTCAATCTAGACTTTAAGAAAGACTGACATCAGAAGACTAGATGCTAATAATATGTGGATTTGTAAAAAGGTAGAGAAGATTAGTTGGACAGAACATCGCGCGAGCGAGGATACATTGAGGACTAAATGAGGAGATATGCCTGATAAAAACAATCCGGGGAAGGTAGTATCAATGCCCCGGAAATGACTTCCGACATGATGGTTTATTGAGAGAGGTGATTGAAGGCCGCATAGAAGAATGAGACACAAAGGAAGCAGACAAAAAAGCATGCCGAGTTTGGTTAAGGATCCGAAGTCTTACGACCAAACGTAAAGGAATGCTGAGAAAAGAGAGTTGTTGAAGAGAAAAGAGCAAAGCAATGCCCAAAAAGTAAGTTGTGTGAAACAGCTGCAACCAAAAATGACCTGAGCCATCACCTGAGCGCCATCCGTCACCGAAATTTCGACCCATTAAGCTTAGTATCTCTCAGGATGGTGGGTCCGCAACAGCTCGTTGCGCCCAGGTCCTTAACAAAAAACTGGTACCTTAATCCATCTTTGCACTCAACTTATTGATGGTGATCTCTACGCTTTTAATACCGGCTTTAGCAAGAAATTTCCTTACCGATGGAGTAGGGAAACCGTGGCATCCCACATCAATGGGCATGAGCTCACACTTTCATCATTGCTTCCGATTCTCTTGCGCAGTTACTTCATATTTCGAAGCTTTCCTCTTATGGGCATCCTCAACGTTCTCTTTCCACAGAACGGTTAGTTCGCCATTCTTTTCCCTTCCGCGTCGATCAACAGTAGATCAGGCCGTTGGTCAGATAGGGACAATTCATCTGACAGCTTTCTATCCACTCGAACTTTCCACTTCCGCGGAATAGATCGAGACACAGGAGGAGGCTTTCGTCTCTTTGTTTGACCACCCAGCAAAGTAAAATTCCCGCTACAAACCTGGAGGGTATCACTGCATGCGAGACTGCTTCCACAATCGCTTGCAGGAGCAAACCGTGCCGGTGCGTGCACCACCCTCTCTGCAGTGCCACGTGACAACCAGAGAGGATACGGCGAAGATTGGCATACATGCCACTCAAGTGACACTGAGAGTGCGCCGGATTCCCCAACGTGCCAAATTAGGGGGGTTGGGAACACATCATAGGTTCATTGAAGCTTCCGCTTCAACTGCCAATAGCCCAAGTTCCACCAACCGTTCTTTGAGATCTTGCAGTCTTCAACTTCCCAGTTGAATCATCTTTCTTGCTACCCCTGTTACACTGGTACCTGTCTCTTCCCTTCTTTCAAGGTTAACACCTCATTCTCTCGTAACTTTCTTCTCTGGTCACCTTCGCTCATTTCTGACCAAAATTTGTCTCTCTTTTCCATACCAAAGCCTCTCCTGCCGTTTTGGACAACTTCCATCACCTCTCTGTGCTTTGCCATAGAGTTGATGGAAGAAATGACTTCCGCCAAATCCAACTTTCGGCCCACTTTCATTCAAGTGAGGTGGATCTGAGCAGATAGCCTCATCACGAGAAATTATAAACATAGACTACAGCTGAATCTTGCTGACCTTATAATATTCCTCCACAAGAGATGTCAATGACAATCGTAATCTGTTCCTCTTGCCATACAAAGCACAACTGGCAAGTATTCGCGGAACACTGAGCCACTTCCGTATCATTTTGCTCACCTTGGCTTCGATTATCTCTGTTCCGAATAGAGGACCTCATAAATCGTTATTTGCCTTATAATCCTTGGGAACACGCCAAATTGTATTATCCAAACTTTGAACTGACTTGGTAGAGATGTTCGGTTGATCTTATCCAGGTATTTCTATACTGACGTTTGTAGTTGTACACCGTGGTGACGGTCAGTCAATGGAACGTGTACCATCTTCCCAAGCTTTTCACTCATGTCTCTCGAACAGTCGGAATACGCTCGCCTCCCGGTAAGTTGGTTATAAAGTCTCGCAAGTTTTTAATTGCCTCGCATTTTGTAATTTCGTACTTTTTTCACCGATGCAATACACCAAAAGATACAGAACACCATAGGGTTTTGTAATTCGTATCGTATACTGATTGCTTTTGCCGAATACCTTTTTTGTTGCAATTCAAAGTAACTTGCATTTTATTCACGTACCCTTTCATTCTATCGCTACTAAGTTCTACTAGGTACTCACTCTTTAGTTTTTTTGAGAACTCATAAGAGTAGAAGAATACTTTATTAATAAAACTTTAAATTAAGAACTGAATAAAAACTTTAAGCTAAGAAGAATGAAGGTGTGATACTGATAAGCAAAAGTCATGAGCACAAGAATCCTGATTCACAGTGTCCGTAGATTCCACAAAGATTGGTGACGTGATGAATTCCTGAGTGAACCCGCAGTTTTGGTGAGTGAAGGGGAGCAGATATAGTCTGGTGAGGATTTTCTGTGTGCCAGAGGACACAATGACGGTTGAACACATGTCCTGTCAAATAAAAATGAGCTTCGTCAGTCCACAGTATTGACCGAAGAAGAGAAGAGTCCTGATCAAGCAACCATCCCGCAAAGTCCATCCGTCTCTTGAAATCTCCCTCTTGCAGTGTTTTAACTTTCTTGATGTGGTATGGTTTACATGCCAGTTTGATACGGAGCACTTTTCTGACAGTGGAATAGGGAATTGCAGTGACTTTTGAGATGTCTCTCACAATTTGAGCAGCAGATCTCTTATTTTCGTAAAACAATTCAACTATCGCAATACGAGCTTGGACAGCCAAATGCATCTTAAACTTGATGAATCTGCAAGTTGAATGAGCGTGTACGATAATGATTAAGGCTTAAAGATGTCTATGTCTGCTGTTTCATCATCAGTCATAGAAAGTGGATTGATTATTCATTGATTTGTGTTGGTGCGGCGTTCGAATAGGAGAAATGACTCATCTTCTTTTGTCTTTCATGAAAAAGACAGCATTGTATTTTATGAATTTAAGCAATAAAATGCAAGTTACTTTGAATTGCAACAAAAAGGTATTCGGCAAAGGCAATCAATATAAGACACGAATTATAAAACCCCATGGTATTCTGTATCTTTTGGTGTATTACATCGGTGAAAATAGCAGAAAATTAAAAAATGCGAGACAATTTAAGACTTGTGTGACTTTATAACCAACCTGTACATAGTTGGTAGTGTCGACTAAAAAAAATCAGCATGCAGTGAAATTTTCTACAATAAAAGATTCATTTTTTGCAGGGATAGCGCTTCTGCGGTATAGAAAAATATTCGATCAACTTTTGATACGCTAAATTTTCGCAAATTATTCCTGTGTTTATATACCATCGATTTGGAACCTCTATATTAGTAGTATGGAACTTGTTAGACATCAGGTGAATGAACATTTACTAGCAGGTATCTTAATTAAGCGAAAATTAACATGGTCATGACAAGGAATTTTCATAAACCTCATTATACTTCATGGAAAAGTTGAAAAAATCATTGTGCTTCTTGGCTGAAATTTGAAGTTTCAAATGATTGAAGCATTAAAGTAATAGCAACCCATCCAGCTGCTAATTTAACAAACATACCTATCCAATGTTGTCATGATGTGGAGGATTTGTAAAGTACTATTCTTCCTTCTTTATTACTGCCATGATCAGCCCGTGGTAATTTCTTCAGAACTACAAAAATTTGCTCATCTCACATTTGGTGCTGCTGGTCACAACTCAAGTTTATTTAATAAAAACGAAACTGCATGCACTTCGGGTATTTAATTAAGATTTAGTTGCCTCTCTACCAAATACACTTACTCCATGGACCTGCCATTAAGCAGAGAACTGATGATATGGCTGTGAAATAACTTTCACACAAGCGCATTTATCACAGAATTTAAAATTTTAACTTTATTTCTTCTCTACTTTATAACAGCGTTTCCTTTTTTATCTGATGTCACATTTGAGAATCGTGTGACATCAAAATATTTTGCATAGTTGTATGTCACATAATACTCTAAAACAAGCGGTTTTAATTTTGTTATATACACTGCTTTCTCGCTGTAATACAGTGCTGTTCCACATGATGTATGTTCATGGATTATGCAGTCTAAGTGAGTGTCATTTAACCGCTGTCCCACGTTTAGGGTTCTTCTGACCCGACACACGGGTTATCGAGAACGTAGATGGAAGGCTGTTATGTTATAATCCTTTTATGACTTTTCTTGAATTATTAGAGAGATTGCGCATGATAAGTTTTATGTCATTTGGATCGATTCCTTCTTGTTAAACTAGAATTTTATAGTGAAATACGCTTGACATCGATTTGACTAGAAACGTTCGTTGTATGTTGATATTTCCTCGAGATGTTGTGCTTGTTAAGTTTTCGATTGTATTTTCATACATCTGAAGTAGTCTCAAACGTTTTGCATCATGTTATTTAGTTTCTTTTAGTTGTTAACTGCATGGAAAAGCAGTCTGAATACTCCAATGTGTGGGAAAATTTCTTGCTTTTTGCTTTGAAGAATTATTTTTATGCTGATGAGTTTCTAAGAATGCATGTTAATTGAGTTACCGGCACTGTGGCCTTGTGTGTTAGCTGTGTTACCGGGATAATTTAGTTAGCAGCTTTCCTTGATAAATCTATTGGCATGTCAGTTAAACTTAGTAAAATAAGTAAAATAGAAGTCAGCCAATTTCTCAAATAATGCTTTATGCCGATCGATTTCACAGATCTGCTTATCATGTCATTAAGTATAAAGTGAGAAGAGGATACATGCATATCTACAGTATGCAAGGAAGAAATTTTTTAATGAACATAGCTTCCTTTCTTTCCCTTTCTATCATAGAAATTAACAATACCATAGAAAGCATATCATATACTTCTATGCTTTCTATCTTGGAAGCATTAGGAGATAGGTAATAGAAAGGGGTGGCATACAGGTCTTTACCACACGAAGCTATATGCTTGCACACTTTGAGAAAAGAGTAGTGAGCATTGTAAACTTGCTGTCGGTGGACGGTAATTCGACTTCTAAAACCGTCCCCGGTTTGGCCAATATAATATTCATGACAATTCCGGCATTGAAATTTGTAAATCATGTTAGACGATGTACAGGTAAGGATCTGATTAATATCAATATGTTTGGTACCAAATGGGATTTGGAATATAATGAAGGTGTCGCAAGCTTTACAGCGACTTTCATTACATCGCCGGACCCCGAAAATAGGCATTCTATTTTTGTAGGAGTGGATAGAAATCAATGGTCTGAGTTGACGAAAAGTTGACCTAAGCTCGCAATTTTGGAAGGATTTTATAAAAGGTAGGGTACAGGACAAAGGTTTGATCACTTCTTCGAAAACATCCGGATTATTTCTATTGTTCTTATGCAGCAAATAACAGCTTTGTGCGATTGATCTTTTACTTTGGTTATATGGGATTCAGCTTTACGAATAGCATCGTCTATTAGATTGTTAGCGGGTAACGTACGAATAAATTCAATAATTTTATTTTCAACTCATGATTCTTTTGTGACGTACAGACTTATCGGAGACGATGCGCTCAATACGATGAGACATGAATTGCACGAAATATTATGGAGAATATGACGTGGATGGGACGAATTGAGTGGTTCGAAATTCATTGTATCTGTTTTTACGTTAAATATATGTATGAATAGATTTTCAGTTGCAATCGTATACAACTTTGACATCTGGAAAATTCATACTTTTTCTGTCCATACTTTTAATGAATTTAATGGATGGATGTAAATTTTAAATGATGTCATAAAATTCAATCACTGTCACTTCTACAGACAATCCAACAATCATCGAGATAGCGCAGCCAAGAATGCTCAATATCTTGAGCTACATTCGGGTAGACCTCCCGAAGCTTCATATACATTTGCATTTCCAAATATCTCATAACCAACGAAGCATAATTTGGGGCAACTTTTGTGCCCATCGCAGTACCAGCAATTTGTAAAAATATTTCATCTTCAAATGAGAAATAATTCCGTTCGAGCACGAGTTTTATACTATCTAAAATCATATTCTTATTAGAACGGATAGGAATGCTGTGTTTACAATTCTCAATCCAATATTCTATGAGTTTATAAGTGAGATCGTACGGTATGTTGGTGTACAAAGACCCACGCCAAACGTTATAAAAGAAAAGTCGCTTTCAGTCGCAGGGTTGCCGTGGGGATTGATATTTGAATTCCTACCCCACCCCGTACCCACAGAAAAACCTGTGGGCATCCGCACACCCCCACAGGATAAGCACCTGATTAGTATGTTGCTCTTGTTCGTATAGAATGATTGATGTCCAATGTCTCCATCTCAGTGGAACTTCTGCACAGCATTCAACGATCCGAAGGTTGTATTTGACTCCAAAGATGCGGAATGGGAGTTCTTGAAGAAAGTCACCGCTTGCGTGTTGTAACTTTTATGACTTTTCTTTGCTATCTTCGGTATAGGCCTATTGCTCTTTAAAATTGCAGTAGCTTATTTTCTATCATTATTGAGCTTTGATTCTGACTTGCCACCTAGAAATTACTGTACCGAAAATTTAATTAAATGCTCATCCAAGTAAGGTATAGAACCCGCCATGCACACGCATTTGACTTACAAATTTACATTTGCCAGAATCATTTGGTTGCATTAGCAGATAGGTGTTCTCAATCTATCTCTACTGATTCGTAAGATTTTGTCGTCTGAGGCCAGCTTACACGTGCAGTTTACATTGGTTACTCTCATTCCGCTCTTAATTGTCAAATGATTCATGAGACATGACACCCTTTTTCCATAAAGCTACCATAACGCAAGCGCAATTCTATCTCGAAATGTTTTTTCTAATTGTATGACGACATTGTTTTTATTTCTTTGCTTTTTTAACAAATCGGTTATTGATCAGCTTGTGTTTTTCAAACTTCTCTTTTACTCACTTTGGACTTTTGGTTCACTTAACCTAGTTATTGACCATGTCGATCCTACTTCATTTTGCTACAGGATTATTTTAAGGGTAAGTAAGGTATATAAGACCGTTCTAAGACAAGCAAAAAATAAAAAAAATAAGGTAGCCTACCCCAAAAATGCAAAAATGAATATATGACCGATTCAGGACAACTAAAGAGAAAAAAAATGAATATATGACCGTTCCAGGACAAGCAAAAAAAGGTACCCCAAAAATGCAAAAAAATGAATATATGACCGATTCAGGACAACTAAAAAAATAAGATACCTCCAGAATGAGTATAGGAAATATTTCATACACTGAAAAAGAGTTTTATAAATAAAAATAATTTTAAGGATAAAATCAAAAAAACAGTTTTAAGCTCGTTGGGGTTTTTTCATATACTGAAAAGAGGTTTCAAAAATTTCACGTAGTCGAAAATTTAGGCAGTCGAAAAACATCACGTGGTCGAAAATTTAAGTTGTCTCAAAATTTCACGTAGTCTAAAAATATCACGTGGTCGAAAATTTCACGTAGTCTTTTCACATAGACCAAAAAATATCAAAATATTTATTAAAAAATGGAAACCTCAAAAGTGGAAGAAACTTCTAGGATATATCCTTCGTTATCACAATTAAAAACAAGTGAAATGGACATTGAAAAAATGAATAACGAAAAACACAAAGATAGAGTTAGGTATATGTAAGATAAGGAATCTCAATTATTATTAAGATTAGAGCATTATAAAAAATTAAGAAAGAGATGGTCTAAGGTTAAGAATGTAACACAAGGTATTGGCATCTTTATAACAGTAAGTTTAGGGGTATTCACAATTATAATAACTTCGGGTGTTTTAGTAATTCCAGTAGTTGCTACAGCTTTAACAGGTACGGGTGTTTTTACAACTTCACTTGTTACAATGTTAGATAAATCTTTAATTACTAAGAAACGAAAATCATTAAAAAATATATATTCTCACGTTAAAGAAGTTTATGATAAACTGCATTATTACTTCCAAAGAGTATGTGATAATAATGTTATCACGTCAGATGAGATTGAAAAATTTGTTCAAATAGCTAATGAAGCTAATAAAATATCAATTCAATTACAGACACAAGTTAATGACGAGAATAAACAGGCTGGTGAAATTTCTAATGAAGAAAATGATAAAATTTTTTTAGAAGAACTAAAAACTTTATTAAACAAAACTTTAGACGAAAAGATGTCAGACAACAAAGCAATAAAAAAATAATTTGTTCAGTAAAATGTTTTTGTTGTATTCCAATGTTACCACAAAATTCAAATATTATATTTTAAAAATGGATAAAATTAAAGCTGATAATCAAAAAAGAATTCAACAATTAGATGAGTTAATAAAGCAAAAAAATATTATGAAAGAAAATCATACTCAGTATAGAATGACAAAAGCTGGTATTCAATCTGATATGTTTGAAAAAATGCAGCGAACCGAACAAGTAAAAACTGATTTTGAAAAAACTATTGAACCATTTAAAACTCTTGAAAAAGAACTTGCTAATCAGGATAACCGAACAAATATAACAGATCCAGAACTTAAGACATTATTAGATGATTATGGATTGTTAGAAGCAAATATAGAAAAAAAATTACCAAAATCTATGTTATTTGAACATTCTACTTTCTTTTTAGATAAAAAATTATTTACAAGATTTTATCTTGGCGGAAAAGAAATATTTCCACAACCTTTTCAAGGTTTAATTTTTTCACCAGATAAATCTCCTTTTAGTTTAGATAGAAATTTTGTTGATCTTTTAAGAGGAGCAGATTTAAATAATTATGCTGTAGAAGATCTCATAAAATATAAAGCTATGTTAGATAGAGTTGGTGCAGTAAAATCTCTTAAACGTTATAAACAATTAGAAAATTTATTACCAACGGCACCTAAAGTAGGAAAAGGTTTTAAAACAGAAACAACTATATTTTTACCAGATGATCCACAAGAATTATTAAATAGATTAAATATTTTAATATCTGCAATAAAAGAAGGACTTAATTCTAGTTTCAATGAAATTCATGCTATATTAAAAAGACTATTAGAAAAGAAGATTATAAATGAAGAGAATTATAAAAGTATAGCTGAAATATGCTGTTTTTAATTTTTATAAAAAAATAATCAATAAAAAAATTTTATTTAAAAAATGTGTTCAGCAGATTTAGACAAAATTAATAATCATTTAGAAAATTTGACAGAGATCTTGGGTTCATCAAAATTTAGTGCGACGTTAAAAATTATGACAACTACTTCATCACACACTTGTAATTTAGAACTCATTCTACATTTGGAACAAAATAAAAATTATCAAATTGCATTGACTAGTTTCTCCACATTTAACACTATTCAAAACGTTATCAAAGATGTGAATGATCAATTTAGATATTCTACTGATAAAGGCAAAACGTGGAAAGTACTAACTTTTCTTCCTGGTTCTTACGAAGTTGAGTCAATATCAAATGAAATTAAGAGACATTTAGGTATACCATTTAAAGATAAGAAACAATTACATTTCGCAGTTGAACCAGCAGTAAATAATTTTTCTCTTACTTTAGACGAAAATCATCAAGTTGATTTTAAACATGATAGATCATTGTCAAAACTATTGGGATTTAATAAACAAACCTATAGTCAAGGTTATCATTTAGGTGAGAAGATTCAAAAAATAACTGAAATAAATTCAATTGTTGTACATTGTGACATTATTGAAGGAGGATATATAAATGGTAAATTGTCAAATTTAATATTCAGTTTTCCAGCTTTTACTGTACCCATTGGTTATAGATTAAATGTATTTCCACAAACATTAATATATTTCCCTATTACAAGAAAAACTATTAACAGTATTAACATTAGAATCACTGATGAGAAAGGACAAGAAATAAATTTTGGAGGTGAAGAAATTATGATAGATCTTTTGGTTAGAAAAGTTTAATTTTCTTCTTCTTAAAAAATAAAAAATAAAAAAAAATTTTCATTAAAATGAGTGAATTTCCCCCATTAAATAAAAAAAAATCAAATTTAATCATCATCCAAATTTATCTAATAAAGTTTTGTCAGTTATTTGTGGAAGATCAGGATGTGGAAAAACATATTTATTATTTAAAATTTGAACGACTCCAAACTTTTTGGATTATAACAATCTTATAATTTATACAACAACAGCAGAACAACCCGCCTATCAATTTTTAAAATATGGATTTGAAAATAATCTTGAAAAAACAGCAATTGCTTCATTATTCAAAGAATATGAAAAATCTGAAGATGAAGCAGAAATAAGTTCGTGGTGCGAAGAAGCAGCGAAAAATAAACAATTAGTAGAATCTAATGTAAATAAACACATAACGGTACAATTAATAGATGATAGTGGTAATATGCAAGATTCTAGTAAACTAGATAGAAGAATGAAACATTGTGTAATTTTTGATGATTGTGTTAATGATAGAAATCAGTCAGTTCAGAGAAATTATTTCACAAGAGGAAGACATAACAACTGTGGTGTTTTTTATTTAACACAAAGTATGTATTCATTAGATGGAAGTGTTATTAGAAAGAATGGAAATATATTTATACTATTTGAAGTAAATGCAAGAAATTTATGTGATTTGCTAAGAGATTTATGTATAAAAGATAAAGATGAATTTAAGCATTCGTGTAATAATGCTTGGTCAAAAGATTATGGCTTCATTACAATTAATATTGATAAAAAATACATGATAGAGTTATCGAACAATTGTTCTCTGACTAAGCTTCGCCCCGACTGAAAGTCGATAGAAAATATTTTCGCGGAGTGATCGAATAATTTATTTTTAATCTTTAGAAATTTAAAAATTAGAAAATTTAAAAGGTAAAGTAGTTATTCCATCAGGTAAAATTTTTCTTTTATCATCAAATGGATCTAATGCTAATTTATGTTCCTCTTTTAAATACATTTTTATGTTTCTTTGAATTAAGTCTATAACTACATGCTGTTTTTATTTCATTATTAAATAATGCATTCTTGTAATCTTGAAATGTTATTTGGTTAGCCACTGATGCCTTTGAAATTCCTTTTAATGTTTTAGATGTTTTATAATTTGTGTTAGAATTTGTGTTATAACAATAACATTTAGATTTTAAAAATACAGCATCTGTTTTGTACTCTTCATTTCCTTCTAATTCATCTTTTACTTTACATAAATCAGAAGTATGAATGATATCTTTTATTTTATTAATTTCTTCATCAAGTGAGGAATTATACGGTATTGTTAATTCTAAGAAAACGCTATCAGTATCTGTAAAGTGTAATTTATAGTTTTCGCCATAAGCAGGTGCTAAATAATCATATATAAATATATACATAAATAGTTTAGCTAATTCTAATATAGTGAATCCTATAAAATTAAACTTATCATGTTTTATAATGCTTCGTCTTAGATGCACTGCACATAGTTCATCACTAAATCTAGTAGTTCTTTTATATGTAGGTTCCTTGTTAAATTTTGAAACCTATCTCTATCATCAACTATTTCAATATTTTGTCTATTGCGCACATTTTCTAAAGTCTTACCATAAAATGCATTATTCATTAATTTGAAGAACACGTTTCCAAAATCATCTTTATTTCTTTTAGCTATTTTACGTTTTTCAATATTGAACTCTATATAATCTTTTAACCACCTAGATTTTCTATACACTAGTTTCCGGTGAATTTTAAAAAGAATCATTCCATGATCTAAATACCAATCTAGCATTCTTTCTTCAACAACATACTTTCCTTTATTACTTTGTGTTAACATAAGTTTTTTTGTTGGCCTGTATTTCTTAGGAATTAAAGATTTTTGATAATCTGAAAAATCTTCTATATTGGGAATTTTGTTTTCGGGACAGAAAGGATAATATTTTGTTGCGCCTTTTATATAATCAGGGTATGCTAAATCAACTTCATATATACAACCATAATTATTTTCACCATCTAATGTAGGTTCGTATTCAAGAATGGTACTCCATTCCATTTCACCTGTTGGTAATTCTTGTATCATGCAAGAAGAATATGAGCTATTAAAATCATAATATAGCAAATAGTTTTCTCGCATGAATTCATCAACTGCTGCTTGACTCTCTTCATTTGATATAAGTCCTTCTATATATTGATTAAACAATTTTATAAATTGATCTTTTTCTTCTGGATTTAAAATTTTTAAATAACCGTAATCATCAGGATTTACTTTCTTATTATGACATTTAACATATCTATTACCTAGAACAGATGAAACACCACCTCTAATTCCAGATTCCAAAAACAATGATTTATCATAAGAACTTTCTTTATAATATTTAAGTTTAACATTTGCATGTTTTAATCCTGCCAACCATGTTAAACCTGGTGTACTATATGTATAACATGGATCTATTCCATAATATTCTATAAACATATCAGGAAAGTTTTCAAAAAGATCAGCAAGGATTAACACATCTATCTGAAGATATTTCATTGTATAATCATACATTGTTCTACAATTTAACTCTTTCCAATTTTTTTCAGCTTCTGCATAATCTTCTTCAGATAGTTGTGATTGTTTTAATGTTGATTTAAATGTACTTATTGGAGGAAGTTTTTGTTCTTTGATATTTCATTTATTCTATCTATATCTCCAGTTAAATATTCGTAGGGAAAAATACCTTTTAAAGGTTTTAAATTATATTTATTTAATACTTTACATTGTTCAGGTTTCAAAGTTTTTCCCATGACCTCTAATGAATAAGGATCAAAAAATCTAAATGCATCTAATATTCTAATACAACCAAATTGCATTGAAAAATATTCTTCTTCTGTTTTACATAGTACGTTTGTTCTTAGTTGTTGCAATTTTTCAGATGAGAATAGATCTTTTATTATTAAATGGAAATCATATTTAGAACCATTGTAGAAATATAAAGGTACAAAGTTATATCTAAATTTATTAGCATTAAGATTACAAGAATTATGTGCTGCACCTCTATATAATCCATTTAGATGATCATGATCTTTTACTTTATAAGTTGTAAATTCTTTTCCACAGTAATAACAATTTTTTTCATTATCAAATTGTACTAATTGGTCATGCGTTAATGGAAGCATTGGTTTATTTGTTTTGAGCAATTGTGAAAAATATTTTTGTAATTCTTCTATTTTCTTTGTAAACATTTCTGAACTATCTTCACCATAGTATTGATAATATTCTGATTTAAATAATTCAGGATAATTTGAATGAATGTACATTCCCCAACATAATGATTTTTGTTCAAGCAAATGCTTACCAGAACTTTGTGTCATGCTAACATTATATGCTTCAAAATCACAATATATAATGAAGGGTACTTTATTTTTGTAATACCATTTATTATATACTAAATAATCTTCTTTAGTAAAAGTAATTTTAACTGCTTCATTTTGTTGACAATTCTCCAAATGTCTATTCATTTCTTCTTTAGTTCTAAAGCTCGTCATACATTGGGGACAGGGAAAATTAGCATTATCTGAAGTTTTTGTAAATATAGAAATATCTTTACACAATATGTAATGACCTTGATAATATAGTATATTCGCTTGTGCTGGTTGCATTAACTGCTGCTTTAGCATTTTTAACTTTTGTTGATATTCCTGTTGTAATATTTCTAGCTGTTCTTGATATTGTTCTTGATATTTTTTTGAAATTGTTCTTCATATTGTTTTCGACATTGTTCTTCATATTGTTCACGATATTCCTTACTTAATATATTTTTACTCATATTATATTCTTTTAGATTTTTTTGGTGACAATATTTTTTATATTGTTGCAGATTTTTTGGATGGCATTCTAGTTCATTGAATTGAGAATTACATTGTTGGTTGACTATGTACTCGTATAATAATTTTAAATATTCTTCATCTTCAAGATTTCTTTCGTCTTCAATATATTTGTGAAATAATATAGATTCTTCTTGTTGACATTCTTGTAGATATTGATTATGTAACATTTTTAACTCTTGTTGATATTCTTGTTGATATTGTTTTTTATATAGTTGCGGTAACATCTCTAACTTATGTCTATATTCTGATGATAGAGATGAATATTCTGTTTCATACTCATAGGGAAATCCACGTCCTTTATAATTATTATGATTGATCATTATTGGTGATAATGTTTTTATAATTTCATATTTTTCAGTACATATTACATTTTCTTTGTAAATAATATTATGATGCATGTAATTTCCACTTTCATTGTATACTATTTCTGTTTGGCATAAATTTTTGTTATTCAAATAAAATTCTTTAAAGTTGTTATAAACAATGTTATTGACTTCAATATCTCCGGGATATAAGGGAGTAACATCACCAATAGAAACATACTTCACATTTAATTCAAAAACAGTTACTTCTATTAAATTTTTATTCTTTTTATGAAACTTCATTAATTTATTATAATTATACGGACCTTCATCTAAATCATCAGAGAGATCAAGTTCATTTATATATAAGAACTAAAAGTACTACGAAGTACTAAAACCATCGATTTCCCCAAAAAAATCTTCACTATTAAAAACCTTTTTATATTCCGAATGTAAATAATCATCAAATATTTTTTTAACTTTTATATCAGTAGGTAATGTATCTAGATAGTTTTTGTAATTATTTAATTTTGATATATTTCCCTCATCAGCTCGATCTACATTTTGTAAATGCATTTTAGTTTTTAAATGAGATTGATAACTTCTTTTTGTTTGTAACTGTCTTTTACATAAGACACAATAAAACTTGGTATTTTCCATTATTTGTTTTTTAAAGAAAAAATTTGTGTTTTAATTCTAGATATAGACATTCTAATATCAAATGATGACACGTGGGAATAATAATTTTTTTTATTACATCTAAAAACTTACTACATCTAAAAATTTCATTATATACTAAAATTTTATTACATCTAAAAATTTATTTTTAGAGTATTTTGTCTCTAATCGTTTTTTTACAATTTCTAAAAGTTCAACATCACATTTTTTCACATTATTAATTTCTTTAAAATAAGGGATAGTATCTTTATATTCCCCGAAATTTAAATACAAGAAATGAATTACCGTTTTATCATGATGTGAAATACAATAATAGACTTCTTTATTTGAATCAGTATAAATTTCTTTTGTAACATTATTTTCATGACTAGAATAATAATTGGGATGATAATAAAATATTTCACGTATAATATCACGTTCTTTAGTTATTTTATTTTATTTATCATATAAAGTCTTATTAAAAGATAATTTAAATTTATTTTCACTAACTATTGATTCTTCATCAACATCATAAATTACACTTTTTGGTATAGGATGCCATTCCCTGATAGGAATATCTAATTCCAAATTATATTTATTATCTGATAATAATATAATAGAGAAAAATATTGGTCTTTGATCTCTGTTGGAAAATTTAATGACACAACCATAATCTGAATCATTTTTAGTTTTTATTAAAGATGATAAAATTTTAAATTGATTAGATGTGAATCCTAATTTAAATTTTGTAGACCCAACACATAGTTGTCTAATAGTATCTTCAACTACGAGCATTCCATTATTATTATTTTCAATTGTTAAAAATGAAATTTAGATAAATTTTGATTATATGTAGTATTAATATCATGTTGAGATGTAAATTTTTATAATTACTAGTATTTTTATTATTTATGTTTTATTGTATTAGAATCATTATTATCATCATTACTATCATCATTATTATCAGATTCTAGAGAATTAGTAACACTGATTCACAGGATTATTTTGATTATGATTATGATCATGATTGTGATTATGGTCATTGTTAATAGTATAAGGTGTTGTCCACTTATAAATTTTTTCTTGTTTTGCTAAACCATTAATATAAGATTTTAATGAATTAATGTTTAAATTAGAATAGAATCCCACATATGTGTCATTATCATATATTTGGGGCATTTCTAGCATTTCTCTTTTATAAACAGTATCTCTATAATATACTTGATATAATAATTCATCATTATGTTTCTTACTTTCAATATGAATATTATATTGATTTAATTCGTCTACAAATAATCTAATTTTAGATTTTGAGAAAGATTTCATTTTTTACTGATTCTCTAATGTTGATATAATTGATAATTTTAGTTTCAATCCAATCAGTATTACTAATTGGTAAAACCGCTCTAATAAACCCATATACACTATTATACCCTATGATAACCATATTTTCTTTATTCAGTTCCACATATGCAACATCATCATATTTAATTACAATATCCATAAATTTTATAAATGTATCACCTGGAAATATACAATAATTTGTTTCAATGTTAGGTAAACCTTTAGTCTGTTCTTTAAATAGTTCAGCTTGTAATTCAAACAAAAGATTGACATCTATAGATGGATTATTATTATTATTATTATCAAAACATTTATTTTCAAATCCCGATGATCTCGTCGAATAATAAGAACAAGATGATGCGGGCGAATATAATTTTTCTAAATTTCTTTTTTCCATTTTTTTCTTCAATACAAGTTTTTGACAACCTAAACATATTACTTTTGCTTTTAAACAATCCGTACACTGATATTTACTATCATAGAACTCTGACTTAGGATTCATAATTCGGCACATTTGACTCATTTCCATTTTTTTATTTTTATTAGAAAAATTATTCTTTTTGTTTAAAAAATGATGTTGCCAAATGTTGCTGGAGGTGCATATATCCCGAATAATCGTGAATCAGAAATAGAAATAGAAAATTATATCATGAAAACTGGAGACGTTTTATCTGGCCCATTACATCGTTCTATTCTTCCACAACAAAATACAGAGTTAACGAATAAACAATATGTTGACACACAAATCAATGACTTAAAAGAAAAATATATAAACGATGTTTTGGTTCCACTGATGAATGAATTAAAGTTGCTTAAACTTAATGACAAATCATTAAACGAAGAATTATTAAAACTTGATAAAAAGGATAGAGAGCTGGAAGTAAATATAGCAAAACTTTTTGAAAAAATTTCAGAACAATCAAAAGTTTTGATATTGCTTTCTATAAAGTTAAAATCTGCAGTCATTAAAAATAAACATCAGATACAATTATTGAAAGAACAATTAGAAGATGAAATAGAAAAACTACCTGAAAGAATTAAAAAAAATTTAAAGCAGTTACAAACTACATTCCAAAAAAGTGTTGATGAATTGAGTTCTAAAATTACTCAACAAATGAAAAAGATGAATAGAATAATAAATGAAGTAAACTCGCTTAATCAAAAAGTTGATAAAATGAAAACTCTTAAAATCAATTTAGAAAATGAATTAAAGAAAAATTTACAAGAAAACTCTAAAGAAAATAAAGAACAGTTAGATTCTGTTAAAAGACAATTAGATGTTCTTAAAATTAAGTTAAATGCTCTTAAAACGGCGTTGAAGATGAATCAGGAGAAAATGCAAGTTAATAGAAAAGAAATTAAAGTACATCACACGCTGCTTGACGCAATAGATAAAGTGCAACAGAAAATTAATAAAGTTATCACGCGGTTGTTGTCCATTCACACACGTGAATCTTAATCACACACGTAAATCTTAATTATAAACGTAAATATTTTTCCCAAAAGTGAAATTTAATCCTAAAAATGACTATAATTTTTAAACACAATCTTAAACATTTTGCTTCAAATAAAAAAAAAAGTAGCACATGAACCATCTATGAAATCTGTTTGCCATTATAGCAATGTAGAAACTATTCAAAAAGAAGGAGATGGTGTAAACCGCGGAGCTGGAATATTTTCTGGCATCAGTGATAATATAGGAAGTATCGTTAATGTTATTAGAAATAATAAAGATTTGATTACATCTGCTGCAAAAGGAGCAGCTGCTATAGGTAGTACAGCTAGTGCAATATCAAATGCTGTTAAGTCTCAAAACGAATTAAAACAACTAGAAACTATTCGTAAACTTAAGAATGATTCTGAAGAACTAAAATAATTTAAAAAACTCTCAGAGGAAACAAAAAACAAAATTGCTAACATAGCAGCTGATAGTAAACATGAGGAAAAAACAATTGAAGAAATAAGAGGTAATGGTTTAGCAAAATTCTAAAATATATTCTAAAAAGGAATCCTAAGAAAATTACTTTTAGAAAAAACAAAAAAGTCAAATTATTTTTTATAAAAATGTCTTCCCTGATTGAAAGTAAATTTAGATTTGAGGATCCTCCGTTCGTCAGTTACAATCAAAAAAAGAATGACTATATAAGAATTGCTATGAATCCCGGATCTTCTAGTAGAGTAAATACTGGAGGAGATTTAATCTTTGAAGTTGATAATCAACAAAGTTATTTATATTTACCTGATTCCTTTTTACACTGAATGTTCTTTATATAGTGATGCCAATTTTACAACACCATTACCAGATACCGATAATATTGCATTAGAGAATAATTTCTTTCCAAGATTATTTACACAATTGCGTTTAGATGTTGCAACACAAAATATAGAAACAACAAGTGATTCTCCAGGCGTAATGGATACAATGCTTAGATTTGTAGCAATTGGTGAAAATAATAGAAAGTATGAAATCGAAGGTTGGTTTCCAGATAATAATGATGGTATAATTGTTGATGATTTAACTCACGCTGGAAAAGATGCAGCAGGAATTGCGAAAGATGTAGAAAATATTGCAAATCATTTAAATAAAACAAAAAATACTGCATATAAAGAAAGACGTGTTTTTAACAAGAAAAGTAAACAGACAGTAAATTGGTCATTGTCTCCATTATTCTGATATGTAGATTATAATAAAATATCATGTCAATTAAAATTTAAATTAATAATTCATCGCACAGCAAATAATGAGTTATTCTTTTATGGTAAGACTGGAAAAAAAGCATATTTAAAAATTGATTGACTTGAATGGTGGATAAAACCTAAAATCATAAACCTAAAACTCATAGTTTAGAGGTTGAATTAGCTATTGCAAATAGATTAAACACTAACAAACCAATTCCAGTAAATTTTCTAAAGCGTACTGCTAGTTCAGTAACTTTTACTGAACAAAGATTTAACTGGCATTTTACTAGAACTTCGAATACTCCAAGATATTTATTACTAACTTTTCAAAGAAATAATTCTCCAAGTTTTGATAAGAACAACAATCTTTTCCATATTAATACAATTCGAAGTTTACAAGTTGCTTTGAATCAAACCCGATATCCAATTGATCCATTAAGATTCGATGATACCAATAATCAATTTATGGAAGGATATGATGCTTATCGAAATCTTTGTATAGAATTTGGAGTTGAACCACAATTAAATCATGGAGATTGGAAACATTTATATCCTGTTTTCTGTTTCCATTTAAGTGCACAATCTGAAGATATTGTTAAAAATGGTTGTGATGTAGCAATTAATATTGAAAAGAAAGATTCCACAACTTCATTAATGGCTTATGGTTTACTGCTAGAAGATGTAAAATATTCTATTGAAATTCTTAATGGAAAGATGGTTAGGATTGGTTTGTAACCTGAGGACCTTTGGTCCGATTGGCTGAAGCCTCTGAACAAAGTTCTATAGGTTAATTAAAATTTTTGGTAACTTAAAATTTTTTCATAACTAGAATAGATTAAAGTTTTTCATAATTTAAAATTTTTTTATTAAAAATGTCGCAAGCGAAAAGTAATAATAATAATAATAAAACTGTTGAATTAAAACTACGTAACATTGTTGACAAAAATACATCTAAAACTATTACGATTAACAAAAAGAAATATTATATAAGTAAACCAATGATAGAGAATATTAAATTACAAGAAGAAAGGAATGGTGGAATTCTCCCATTAATTGCAGTAATAATAGGAGGTATAGCAGCAGCAGGAAGTGTTGCAGGTGGGACAGCTGGTATTGTCGAGGCAGTAGACAAAAATAAATCAGAGACGGCAGCATTAGAAGAACAAAGACGTCATAATAGATAGTTATAGAAAGTTGCTAGGGGTGAAGGAATAGTATAAATTTTATTAGTAAATTAAATTTAGTTGATGAAGGAAAACGAGTTCTTAAAAACATTCTACATAATGTTGATGATTTAATAGAAATAAAAGAAACTAAAGATGGTTCTGGAATATATCTAAGTCCTAGTATGATTACGTAAAACATTTATTTTATTTTACCTTTGAAAATGTATTCTACAAATTCTACAAGTTCTACAAATTCCGAAAATTTAATTAAATTAAAAATTTCTAATTTAGATTTATTGAATTATCTCTTAAAAGTACATAGAATTTCAAATTGTCAGCACACCGGTGGTGATTCAACTTCGTTGCACACCGGAGGTGATATACAAAAAACATTAGAAAACTTTCCTGGATTTATTTGGAGTAAATATTCAAAAGAAAAACATCTTCCTGGTCATTCATATACCGGTCCAGGAACTCGATTAGATATAGGACTAGATGAGAATAATAATCCAAAACCAGGTGAAGAACCAATAAACAGAGTTGATGCAGCAGCTTATAGACACGATTTAGCTTATCGAAATCATGACCTAAGTTCTCGACATGAAGCAGATAAGAAAATGATTCAGGAATTAGGTAGTATTCAAAATCCTACATTTAGAGAAAAAATTGAAAGAATGTTTGTTAAGAAAGCTTTACAAGCTAAAATATTGTTCGGACAGGGTTTAGACAAAACTCATAACTCTGAAACCTACGCCTCCGAAATGTCGAATGACCTAGATCGGCATAGTGGAACTTATGCCTCCGAAATTCACAAGGAATATAGAAAGCCGAAATATCTATTGAAAGTAAAAGTATTTAATAAGGATGATATTTGGAGTGCTGATCTAATCAATATGCCGAATGAAAAAGATCATAAATACGCATTGACCGTTATAGATTTATATACACGATACGCTTGGGCAAAGCCTTTAAAAAACAAAAGTGGTCTGTCAGTTAAATATGCGTTTGAAGAAATCTTTAAAGAAAGTAATAGAAAGCCAAAGAAGCTATTCGTTGATAAAGGATCTGAGTTTTATAACAGAAATGTTAAGCCATTATTTGAAACTGTTTATTCCACAGAACATGCTGGCAAAGCTGTAGTAATAGAGAGGTTTAATAGAACTTTAAAAAATAAAATATTCAAGAAATGTACTGAGCAAGGTAATCAGAAATGGTTGAAGATATTACCAGGAATTGTAGATCAGTACAATAATAAAGGTCATTCAGGTATTGAAGAAACTCCAAAGAATGCTTCTGACGATCCTGATTTGATACGAAAGAAAATTTTCGATAATAATTATTCGAATGAGAGTAAGCCGAATTTACAGAAACGTAAGCCGAAATTTAAAATTGGAGATAGGGTACGAATATTTAAGTATAAGAATAAATTTGAAAAAGGCTTTGTTGGTTACTGGACCAAAGAAATATTTGAAGTTTGTAAAATAAATCAAACTTATCCGATTAGTTATGAAATTAGAGATTTAGATGATGAGGAAATCAGAGGCCGATTTTATGAAAACGAATTACAAATAACCGAGCTTTAACCTTTTGGTGGCGCTTCAGCTGGCTTCGTTTGAACTTTAATTACAGTAATTCGAACTAACGTTTCGAGAATTAAATTCCCTTATTCAATTCTAACATAATATCTAGAAATGGTACTCCTTTTTGTAATTTATACAAAACATATAAACATAATTGACCACAATAAGTAGTTCCTGGTGTTTGAATTTGAAACGCATTGTATGTTCCATTGCCAAGTATTTCTCTTACTTCATTTGTAGGTGGAAATCCATATGAGTCAAAATAGTAATTATCTCCATATTTATTAGACATACCTGCTGACCAATGTAATCCTTTTTGATCTGACGTGTGGAGATTTGTTACAAAATTCACTTCAGGTACATCTTTTATCAATAGTAATTCATTTCTCATCAATATGTGAAAATTCTTTTTTCCCAATTGATTAGCAGTTTTCTTTAGATCAAAATTCGTAGTTGTTTGTTTACCGTGTTGTTTTAAGAACTCAGTCATGTTAATCATTTTAAATGGAATAAAATCTATTTCAGAAATTTCTCAAAAGAATTGGCGTACATTAGCTGCTAAAATTGTGACAGCTGATAGGGGTGAGGCAAATCACAGACAATAGCGCACAATGCGGGTTGTGAAATCTCATTCACACTATAAGAACAAAAGAACAAATACAATCTAAACACAATAGACATATGAGACAGAGGATAAATGAATGAATGAATGAGCATTTCTCTTCATTTTAATTTTAACAATCATTCATGCGACATTATTTTGAATGGAAAAATACACCGACTGTCGAACCATGTCGGCACTTTTATCGACAGCCATGTCGACAAACTTTCAGACACTTTTTCTGGCTCCCAGAACGGTTTTAGTGTAAATTTTCATCAGCGTTCAAGGTCATTCTATTAAAAGCATACGGGAATTATTCTCATTGAAGACAAACAATTGTTTTAAAGAATGCATGTCACTATGAATACAATATTCCTGTAACAGACAGGATCGAGAGAGAGAGAAAGAAGTCACGCTGCTCCGTAAAAAGTTTTAATTGTGTTGTCCAACCAAACAATGTAATGGCATGATATACATATCATATAACACGGAACAACAAAGACAATGAATAGACATCAGATCACTCAGACAATTAGCCGCATCACGAGAACAATTGTCAAGTGAGATTGTGAGTTATGTCGATGAGTAAGAGGAGAAAAGATCTCATCACGAACAATTCCAATACCTTGTGTTACATTCTTAACTTTAGACCATCTCTTCCTTAATTTTTTATAATGCTCTAATCTTAATAATAATTGAGATTCCTTATCTTTCATATACCTTTGTGTTTTTCTTTATTCATTTTTTCAATGTCCATTTCACTTGTTTTTAATTGTGATAACGAATGATATATTCTCGTCGTCGTCCCCGTCGAAGTTGCTTCCATTTTCGTCGTTTCTTCCATTTTTGAGGTTTCCATTTTTTAATAAGTATTTTGATATTTTTTGGTCTATGTGAAAAGACTACGTGAAATTTTCGACCACGTGATATTTTTAGACTACGTGAAATTTTGAGACAACTTAAATTTTTGACCACGTGATGTTTTTCGACTGCTTAAATTTTCGACTACGTGAAATTTTTGAAACATCTTTTCAGTATATGAAAAACCCCAACGGGCTTAAAACTGCTTTTTTGATTTTGTCCTTAAAATTATTTTTATTTATAAAACTCTTTTTTAGTGTATGAAATATTTCCTATACTCATTCTGGAGGTATCTTATTTTTTTAGTTGTCCTGAATCGGTCATATATTCATTTTTTGCATTTTTGGGGTACCTTATTTTTTTTTGCTTGTCCTGGAACGGTCATATATTCATTTTTTTTCTCTTTAGTTGTCCTGAATCGGTCATATATTCATTTTTTGCATTTTTGGGGTACCTTATTTTTTTTATTTTTTGCTTGTCCTAGAACGGTCTTATATACATTACTACGATAGAATTTTTGCATTGCTGTTCCTTTAAAGGAAACACATTTGTATACAAATTCAACAACTACATATAGTGTATTGAAGCATACCCTGATTAAAATGTTGAGATGAAATATTAATAAGTGCATGTACCTAGTTCCGCACAACACTCGAACATTGCATAGTACGCTATTTTTATATTTCGCTATTTTGAAATTTGATGTTACTTATATTCGCCTTTTACCGCTTGCTGTTTTGTGATTCACTGTGATAAATTTTTGACAGGTGACTTTTTTGTGACAGAGTGACCATTTTGAAGTAATGGCAGTGCAGCAACATATGAATATTTTTTATTTATGTTCAACCCTGTCTTTGTATGTTGATGAACTTCCTATTATTTGAAAATAACACCACTATAAGCAACCAAACGAATGAAAAATCCTCACATTAGGAACCCCAAATACCAACTTACAGGACAGCTCAGGATTATGTTCTTACAAATGGAACACTTGTGAAACAAATGGAAACAAATGTGTGGAACAAATGGATTACTTGTGAAGCAGAATCCGATGATAGTCTTGCTTTTCTGGATGTTTTAGTGTCTAGAGACTGTACAGGGAACACTGTAACCTCCACTTATCGAAAGCCGTCTTGTAGTGGCTTACATTTACATTTTTTGAGTCATGTTCCGATGTCTTATAAGATAGGATTGGTTCGATGTTTATTTGATAGAGCCCGTAGAATATGTTCTGATTGTTCTTGGGAGGCCGAGTGTCGTTTTTTATTTGATACTTTGAAAGCCAACGGCTATCCTGAGCAGTTCATACTGAAGTACTCTACTGCAAAAAAGGAACTACCGACTTTTGGTCCCAAATATAAGCCTGTTTACATTCGTGTTCCTTTTCTGCATGATAGGTTTTCCACAGTTTTTTATAAGACATTAAGTCGTGTCACTAAAAGTGTTTGTCCTGCCATCGATCCTGTTGTAATACATAGTACGAGATCTGTTTCTGTTCGTTCTCTGAAGGATGAGTTGCCCTTCGAGTGTAAGGCCCGTGTTGTGTATAAGTTTTCTTGTGGTTGTGGATGCAGCTTCGTGGGCCGCACTCAACGTGCTTTGTCTGCCAGAGTGTCTGAGCATCTACCAGCATGGATGTACTCTTGTGGTTTTCGTCCTCGCTCAAAGTCTTTGCCAGATAGCGCTGTTACCAGGCATGTTATGTTCTGCAACCTTTTTGACAAGTCTGTTCCTCCAGTCAGTCATTTTTCTGTACTGGCTCATTCTGACTCTGTTTTTCTTCTAGCATTTTGGAGGCATTACTGATAAAATCCAGAAACAATTCATTTTCTCTCTTGCTTTGCCTTGGTAGATTTCTATGTTAGTTCTTTCTGTCCGTCATTCCGTCCTTTTGAGTTGTTGTCATTTCGCTGTGTCAGTGTCGATTGCATTAGTGTATTATTGTCAGTTAACCGGTGTCTACCCTTGAGAAGAGCCGGCGAAAACGTTCGGGTGTTAACTTTTTTCCTTTGACTTATTTTAACTTTCAATAAATTATGATTTCGAGAATAGTTGTGTTTGCGGTGTACAAATTCATCAAGGACAGACATTGCTTCAATTATTTGAAAAGTCGTTTGCCTCAATCAGCTGCTTTTCGTGAAGACTCGATTTTTACTGCAAATAATTTTAAGTGCATGTACTTGGCTGTTTTGATAGATTATATGAGAGTTTCACGTGTTCCATTTGTAAGAACATAATCCTGAGCTGTCCTGTAAGTTGGTATTTGGGGTTCCTAATGTGAGGATTTTTCATTCGTTTGGTTGCTTATAGTGGTGTTATTTTCAAATAATAGGAAGTTCATCAACATACAAAGACAGGGTTGAACATAAATAAAAAATATTCATATGTTGCTGCACTGCCATTACTTCAAAATGGTCACTCTGTCACAAAAAAGTCACCTGTCAAAAATTTTTATGTAGGCCTTCACTACATGTTAGCGCCCTGCGGTCTACCAATGTCTGTTATAGCCATCGTTTATTGTTCAGTGGATCATGCCATGTTCATAGGTGTGAATATTGCCGTTAAATAGTCGTTAATTGAATTAATGCAGCAATCGTTGATAATTCTATCTCCAGAGTTTGGCCTCTATGCATTTCAAGTCTAGAATTGTTTCGCAGTAGAAATCGACTATATACACGTGGTGAAGGAAAAAGCCTTGAATCAATCCAATCTACTGTTATAGATATAGACTTCGATGAAAATCATCCTGATTTTCTCGACTACTCATGTCACCGAATTATTGCACAAGAACTTGTGACCCATTTGTATACGGTGATGAAATGCAGCACAATGAACCCTTTATTGATGCACACTTTAGTGTACAGTTGAGGATGCATATCAGAAGAAAATGAAAGTTCTGACAAGTCGTGGACTAGTGAAAAATCTGAGCATTCATTATAACTATGACTGCAATGCGAGTAGTTGAATGATTTGGTGCGAGAAATCTTTATCACACTGTTCATGTATCCGACGAAAATCATTCAACATTTTCATGTGTATTGTTTTGTGGGCTGGACCCAACCGGTCTTCTATATCGTAATTATTTTAAAATCTAGGTTAATAAAGATTAATCGCATTTATCAAGCAGGCTTAATTATATCACAAATACTTTTATCTGAGCTATTTATACTATTAGAGTCAATATTTGTAAGTCTCCATTCGGCTCTGCAGTAAAAGAGACTTGCAGAATTCTTCCACTTCAGACGTCCTTGACACACCTGGAGCTATCATTCAAAATTATTGAACGGGTGTTACCAATGTGAAAATGATCAGCATTGATATTTCATGCATATTAAGTAGTGAGATGGGTAGGCTGCGTGATACTTTGTAATGCAACATCGAAGTTGACTGTGTGATATGATGTCAGTTCTGATTGCTTCTAGGAAATGTCAAAAACCTTCAGAATTCCCAAAGTATCCCCATAGAAGCGCTATGGGAGCTGTGGGGATGGCATCAATAACCATTCCCACATCATAGCCATGGGTATCCCCACAGAATCCCCATACCCACGGCAAACCTGTTCAATCGTCTTGGGTAAGATGTTTAAAAATTGGAAAGTGTCCCTGCGATGACTGCTGATATTAAGCAGAATTGACCTCAGAATTTCATTCAATAAATTACTGGGATGACTGTTAGGAGAGTAGCAACTTGAGATTATAGGACGGACCTTGAGATCTTAACGAGCTGATTTCGAGATACTGCCATATTTATCAGGAATCATATTAGAAAAGTTATCTATCTCTTTATGCAGCTTCGGTAACCCGTACATACACGGTAATCTAGGATGAAACTTAGTTAGATATTTTATTTCAGTTGAGGTCAAACACATTATTTTGCTTGCAAAATGAAAAGATTTCGTTTAAAGTGGTTTGACAATTATATGATGTGACCTTTAGTTTTAGTTTTCGAAGACGAATTACCGTCCACCGACAAGAAGTTTACAATGCTCACTACTCCTTCCTTAAAGTGAGCAAACATATACAGTATTGGCCATGGCATTAGAAATTTTCTGCAAAATACGATTTGGTAGAGATATAAGGTCATTAACATCTAAATATAACTCTCATAGTGTCTGAATCTGCTGGCTTTCTATGACGCTCTTTATTCAAATTCATATGCTGATTCATTAGAGAAGAAATGTCAGCTTTCTATGGTAATTTGTAGATTTTTCTTTCATGCAACCTGTAGTGTTAAGTAGGTGAAGCGTCACAAATTCTGATACATCGACGAATTCTCATTGACATGGGTAGGAAAGCAGACATCAGCGCAACTTAAAAAGCTCAAGTTCTTATTTTACACGAAGAAGGTTATCGACAAAATGCAATCGCCGATCGATTGTTATTGTCTTGCTCTTCAGTGAATCGCATTATCCACGGAGTGATTTCTGAAGAGCGCAAAGGTCCGAATAGAAAAACTACCCGACGAGATGATGCTCTTTTGAAGCGATTGGTGAATAGTCAACCTTTCATTACATCTTCTAAAGTCAAAGCTGTGCTTCCTTCGTTTTCCAACGTGTCGACACGCACCATCAGAAGATTACAGGTTGATCTCAAGCCCTTGATGCCGAAGGCAGCTGTGAAACGCCGTATTGAATTTTGCCGAAAATATGCTCATTGGACATCGGAAGACTGGGCAAAAGTGCTATTTTCCGATGAGAGTACTTTTAGACAATTCAATAATGTGCGGGGCCTTGTCCGTCGACCTCCTGCATCAAATCCCTACGATCCGCGATTTGTAACAACGAACGTAAAGCATTGCCCACAAATTATGGTTTGGGGATGTTTCTCCTACGGTGGCCGCGGTGGTCTCTATTTTGTCCCAAAAGGTCAAATGATGAATTCTCAACGATACCAGAATGTTCTGTGTGACAAAGTGCCTCTCTGGATGAATGTCCTATCATGCGAGATATTTCAATACGACTCCGCACCATGTCATAAAGCAAAAACTGTAACTGAGTGGCTGAACACCAATCAGATCGAAGTGCTTGATTGGCCGAGTTACTCACCCGACTTGAATCCGATTGAAAATTTGTGGGCGATTATGAAGGAAAAAATATCAAAGATTGAAATCACATCCCTCAGTCATCTTGAGGAAGTGATAAAGTCTGTTTGGTGCCGTGACATCAGTGCCCAACTGTGCAAAAACCTGGTATTTTCAATGCCAAACCGTATCAAAAAAGTTTTGAAAAACAAAGGACACGCTACGAAGTATTGATTTTCCTGTATTGATGCTCCTTGATTTTCGTGTTACACATTGTTTTCCGATATTTTGTAATCAAATAATCGATGATGCATGTGCATATTTTGGTTTAATGATGATTTCCCTCTTTTTTACAAGATAATTAAAAATTTCTAATGCCATGGCCAATACTGTAGCTTCGTGTGGTAAAGATTTCTATGCCAACCCCTTTCTATCAGCTATCTCCTAATGCTTCCAAGATAGAAAAGGAAGCTATGTTCAGCAAGCTGCGAAGATTGGTATTGGCTCTGAGTGAACCAGTGACACTCACATCAGGTAACTGCTTCTGACAATAATGCACAGCTTTCTGGCTACATGCACTGAAAGGCAATGTTAAAATCATTTTATTCAAACTATTCAGCTCTTTATTGATTCCGCTTGGGTGGAAGGAATTTTAGTGGTTTTGTCGATTTATTTTCTTTTTTATTTATTCTATATTCTCTATTCTGTATATTCTGTTATATTATATATTCTGTTTTATTCTCTATTTTTTCTTTTATTTATATATATATATATATATATAATACCGTGTGAAACACACTCTTTGACAGTGCTCAACTTATGAAGGAGCAATTATACCGTAATTGAAAAAAACAACTTGTACCGGTACTCAGAGTTTCATGTATTGTGTCCAATACAATCGTCAGCCAGATCTAAAAGACAAACATGGAATCATTGCATTAAATGCTGAAGTGAATAAAAGTCAAAAGTCAGGTCTTTGCCAGTAAATGCTTATTGCGATGTCTACATCTCGAAATCAATTCGCTCCTCTTGTTCAACAGATTGACATTTCTATGCTGCAGAATAAAATATTTCTCGCTAAGACAGAGGTCACATCGCCTGATCATTGGATTGTACGGCTTTCAAACTTTTTTGATTTGCCAAGATATTTTAGGGGTCCCACCTTTTTCTTTGATACTCCAGTATTCCTTGGAAAGTTCCGTCTCGCTTTTATACTTTTCGTGAGAGAATGATTTTTTATGATTGCCATACCGCAGTTTGAAACTTCCTTCACAAACACCGAAGTACGTCTTTTGATGCCCATCGTTCTTGCTATCTGAGATTTTTGCTTCATACACTATACTGGTAGAGAGGCACTTGTTATCCAAGGGGCAATTTTCCTTATTTTTGCAGTTGCATTCCTTTTCTTTGCTTTTTAACATTTTTCTGTTGTGACCATTGATGATAGATTTCACATTTGGCATGCAACTGTAACTGATTTTTAGGGTATTTCGGTTGAATATTTTCCTAAGTCGGCTGTTAATATGGGAATGCTTGTCGATCGCCATCAAAAAATATTTCCCCACGTTCGTTGAAACGTTCTTACTGTAAGGAGGGTTAAACCAAATGACATCTCTAGAACGTTGTCTCCTTCCTCCAACTTCTGCGACGCCATTTTGATAATTCAATTTATAATTATATCCGTTTTGTCTTAAAACTTCCTGATAGTAGTGGGCAGCTTCATTAAATATAGACTCATTCGATGACAGTTCATTTATTCGTTTCTCTATCGTAATTGGAAGCTGTTTGATTATGTTTCTTGGGTGGTTTGACTTTGTGTTGATGTAGACCGTTTCCTGGTCCTGCTTTCGGTATGGCCGATACGATCCATCATTTAAATTCAAGGTAACATCTAGAAAATTTACCACTCGCAGGTTGCATTGAATCTCGACTTCGAGACCAAGTTGCCTAAATATTTCGTGAAACTTCTTCCTTGCAACATCTGCCTGCCTACCAGATGTATTTCTGAAGTAGACCAGACCATCATCTCGATACAGACCGATATACTCCTTGTTGAAATCCTTGGCTAAAGTATGCAAGATGTAGATTCCAACTAATTCGCATATTTCAGCTCCGTCGTAAGCTCCCATTGAAACATCGAAATTCGCGTTATTTCTCTTGACCCATGGCTCATTGTCTTTGAACAGCATCCATTTTCGAGAATGACGTATTGCTTGCAGATCCTTCCAATCCAATTCAACATAACTTGAAGCAAAGTTCAAAGAAGTTTCCAATAACTCGTGCGTTATTGAAGGATAAAAGTCTTTAACATCGAAAATCATGAATTTACCATTCGATTTGCGCTCCAGTCCATCAAACCATTTTATTACCTCATTAGTGCTTCTCCACTGACATACCCCAATTTGAGCTCGTAACTTAGAATTCATGTTTTCTAATATTCTCTTACTGATTCGATCGATTTCGTTTTTTGAGGGATTGATTAGCCGAGTTGCAGGGTTATTCATAAAGTTTTCTTTGTGGTCCTTTATGGTAATGAAGCATTCATTCCGGGAATTTCTATCCATTCTGTCCAGTACTTTAAAGTTCGATGCTATCGCCTTTGCCTCTCGGGCTACGGCTTCTTCAATTTTTTCATCCGATTTCTTGTATGAAGTCGTGACTGAGTTGTTTAGGAGGCGTTTGTATTGATCTGGCGCCATCTTGTAAATGTTCGATGTTTTATCAGCTGAAATGAACACATCCTTCGCCTTCCTGATTTTCATCAAATCATTCTTCATGAGGTTTTGGAAACTGCATTTAACAGAAGAAAATTTGATTTTGTTTAGTAGATCGAACAGGTCTTTCTCAAAGTCGGCCAAATCTTTTATTGGAGGAGGACAGTTTGCAGATGGTAATCCATAATTATTTTTGGGCATGGTCGCATCACTACCATTGTCAAAGTAATAAGCTTTCCATCGCATTCGCTTGATAAAAATTTCGATTTTGTTCAATAATTCCATCTTGTATTGATCTTCAGTTGGCAGCGGGATGTTCTTCTGCGAATAGTTCAAGTTAAGTTAATACTCTGCTCCCGCTTGGTTGAGCACTTTTGACGAATCTACTCTTTCAAATGGATAAACTTAACTTGAACTATTCGCAGAAGAACATCCCGCTGCCAACTGAAGATCAATACAAGATGGAATTATTGAACAAAATCGAAATTTTTATCAAGCGAATGCGATGGAAAGCTTATTACTTTGACAATGGTAGTGATGCGACCATGCCCAAAAATAATTATGGATTACCATCTGCAAACTGTCCTCCTCCAATAAAAGATTTGGCCGACTTTGAGAAAGACCTGTTCGATCTACTAAACAAAATCAAATTTTCTTCTGTTAAATGCAGTTTCCAAAACCTCATGAAGAATGATTTGATGAAAATCAGGAAGGCGAAGGATGTGTTCATTTCAGCTGATAAAACATCGAACATTTACAAGATGGCGCCAGATCAATACAAACGCCTCCTAAACAACTCAGTCACGACTTCATACAAGAAATCGGATGAAAAAATTGAAGAAGCCGTAGCCCGAGAGGCAAAGGCGATAGCATCGAACTTTAAAGTACTGGACAGAATGGATAGAAATTCCCGGAATGAATGCTTCATTACCTTAAAGGACCACAAAGAAAACTTTATGAATAACCCTGCAACTCGGCTAATCAATCCCTCAAAAAACGAAATCGGTCGAATCAGTAAGAGAATATTAGAAAACATGAATTCTAAGTTACGAGCTCAAATTGGGGTATGTCAGTGGAGAAGCACTAATGAGGTAATAAAATGGTTTGATGGACTGGAGCGCAAATCGAATGGTAAATTCATGATTTTCGATGTTAAAGACTTTTATCCTTCAATAACGCACGAGTTATTGGAAACTTCTTTGAACTTTGCTTCAAGTTATGTTGAATTGGATTGGAAGGATCTGCAAGCAATACGTCATTCTCGAAAATGGATGCTGTTCAAAGACAATGAGCCATGGGTCAAGAGAAATAACGCGAATTTCGATGTTTCAATGGGAGCTTACGACGGAGCTGAAATATGCGAATTAGTTGGAATCTACATCTTGCATACTTTAGCCAAGGATTTCAACAAGGAGTATATCGGTCTGTATCGAGATGATGGTCTGGTCTACTTCAGAAATACATCTGGTAGGCAGGCAGATGTTGCAAGGAAGAAGTTTCACGAAATATTTAGGCAACTTGGTCTCGAAGTCGAGATTCAATGCAACCTGCGAGTGGTAAATTTTCTAGATGTTACCTTGAATTTAAATGATGGATCGTATCGGCCATGCCGAAAGCAGGACCAGGAAACGCTCTACATCAACACAAAGTCAAACCACCCAAGAAACATAATCAAACAGCTTCCAATTACGATAGAGAAACGAATAAATGAACTGTCATCGAATGAGTCTATATTTAATGAAGCTGCCCACTACTATCAGGAAGTTTTAAGACAAAACGGATATAATTATAAATTGAATTATCAAAATGGCGTCGCAGAAGTTGGAGGAAGGAGACAACGTTCTAGAGATGTCATTTGGTTTAACCCTCCTTACAGTAAGAACGTTTCAACGAACGTGGGGAAATATTTTTTGATGGCGATCGACAAGCATTCCCATAGTAACAGCCGACTTAGGAAAATATTCAACCGAAATACCCTAAAAATCAGTTACAGTTGCATGCCAAATGTGAAATCTATCATCAATGGTCACAGCAGAAAAATGTTAAAAAGCAAAGAAAAGGAATGCAACTGCAAAAATAAGGAAAATTGCCCCTTGGATAACAAGTGCCTCTCTACCAGTATAGTGTATGAAGCAAAAATCTCAGATAGCAAGAACGATGGGCATCAAAAGACGTACTTCGGTATTTGTGAAGGAAGTTTCAAACTGCGGTATGGCAATCATAAAAAATCATTCTCTCACGAAAAGTATAAAAGCGAGACGGAACTTTCCAAGGAATACTGGAGTATCAAAGAAAAAGGTGGGACCCCTAAAATATCTTGGCAAATCAAAAAAGTTTGAAAGCCGTACAATCCAATGATCAGGCGATGTGACCTCTGTCTTAGCGAGAAATATTTTATTCTGCAGCATAGAAATGTCAATCTGTTGAACAAGAGGAGCGAATTGATTTCGAGATGTAGACATCGCAATAAGCATTTACTGGCAAAGACCTGACTTTTGACTTTTATTCACTTCAGCATTTAATGCAATGATTCCATGTTTGTCTTTTAGATCTGGCTGACGATTGTATTGGACACAATACATGAAACTCTGAGTACCGGTACAAGTTGTTTTTTTCAATTACGGTATATATATATATATATATATATATATATATATATATATATATATATATATATATATATATATATATATATATATATATTGCAGCAAAGTGTACCCAGTCTCTTCATTGATATGTGAAAGATAAAAAACACTGGTTCCGGACTAGTTTCGATTCATCTATTAAATCATCCTCAGCGGTCACAAAGTTATAAAATTGCATAAAATTCACATTATATACAAATTTACACAAAGTCGATAAACGCTCGAAGAAGGAGCCCTTCATACTTGAAGAAGATAGATTTAATCGGAAACTTCAAAACTTAAAATCAAAGAAGCTGATAAATGATTCGCTTTTTAAGTTGATGAAAGCTTGTGGTTCTCAACCAGCGCGGCTCTATGGACTCCCTAAAGTCCATAAAAGTGAGACGAGTCCGCCCTACCGCCCAATCCTTAGTATGCGCAACACATACACTGCTAATTTAGCCAATTGGCTTGATAGCCATTTGAAAAAATACATTCCTACCCAATACAGTCTGAAAGACACTTCAGTTTGTCGAGTCTCTCAAAAATTTATCTTTGCCGCAAGGTGATTTGAAAATGTATAGCTTTGACGTGAAGAACTTATTTACTAATATTCCCGTGAGAAAGACAATCGACCATATTTCCTCATTGATCGACTTTTCCAAATTTCCAGTAAATGAAACAGCCTTCAAGTCTCTTATGGAGCTTCCATGCACGAATATTCTTTTTAGCTTTAATAATGATTTGTATTATCAATTTGAAGGGATGGCCATGGGGTCTCCTTTGGGGCCCACAATGGCTGCTTTTGCCCTCGATATAATTGAGAGCAATTTTAGTAAGTACGACGGCAAGTTGCCAATCTACTATCGTCGCTATGTCGATGATTGCTTCTTGATCTCTCATAGTGACCAAGAGGCTAAAGGTTTTTTGAATTTTCTAAATGAATTGGATCAAAACATTCAGTTCACTTGCGAAGAAAGTGTCGAAAAGTCTCTTACTTTTCTTGATACTAAACTCACTCTCAAGAATAGCAAATTTGAAATTGACTTTCATTTAAAAGACACTAACACGGGAGTCTATACTCCTTCTGTTGCATATGCACCAATCAGTTATAAAACCGCAGCCATTCGCTCTTTGTTTTATAGAGCCTTAAGAATTTGCTCAGATAGCCATTTGTATGAAAAGGCTGCTTCTCGTATTCGTAGCATCTTCAAATTGAATGGTTTTACGGACGATCTGATTGATCGCATCAAGAAGAAAGTTGAACAGGGTGTTCGAAATGCATGCGAATCTGAAAAAGAGGATAAAACTAAAGTCTATTGGTCCATTCCGTTCATTCAAGAAGGCTCAAAAGAGCTGCAGTTTAAAATTGAGAAATTGAACCGTTGTCTTCAAAATTCTGAAATAAAAGTTGCATATAAAACTTCTAAATTAAAGGATTTCTTTCATAACAAAGATCATGTCCCTTGTGGCGTTGAATCGAATATTACTTATCAATACAGTTGTGACCGCTGTTCCATGCGGTACGTCGGTGACACTAAGAAACAATTCAATACTCGTATGAGTGAGCATTTGCGTGGATATCCCAATGAAGTAATCGCTCCTACTATAGGAGCATTAAGATTAATGGATTTCTTTAAGAACAGTCGAATTATAAAAGCATACAAACAACCCAAAAACTTGTATAGAATATTAAACAGAAATAACAAAGAAATCATAAACGGTATAACGAAGTGTGGTGAACCCAGATGTAGTTGTTGTAATTGCTTGGTTGTTGGAGAGAGTGTCGATTTTAAAGTAGAAAACGTTTTAAGAACTTTCAATATTAAATCGAATCTTAACTGCCTTTCATGCAATGTAATTTACGCTCTCTTTTGCAAAGGTTGTCATCAGTTTTATATCGGCCTAACTGGTGGAATGTTTAGGACGAGAATAACGATTCATAGGCAACATATATTACTGTACATCCGCATTATGCCATCCTAAACGTAAGCAAGCACATAGCATCTTGTGCTACTGAGCATGAGGTAAAATTTATGGCTGCACCGATATATCAATTGCCTCCTCAATGCAGTAAATACCACAGAGAGAAAAAAGAAGAGCTTTTCATTTCATTTCTATGCTTAAACCTCCACTGAATAAGAATGAACATTAAAATATCCATGCATATTTTGTATTATGTTGTTTGATTTAAATATATACATAAATATATAAAAATTATATATATATATATCTCAGCAGATGGTCCGGTGGCCTTGTGGTTAGAGGGTATGCTTGCATGTCCTCTAGCTCCAACGTCGCTGGTTCAAACCTACCCACGACTGATGAGGCCCAACAGGCCGAAACATGTCTCGTGGTGGTTACATCTGTTGAGATTTGATAAATATATATATATTATATATATATATATATATATATTATATATATATATAATATATATATATATATATATATTATATATATATATATATATATATTGATGATGAATTTTGCCATTGGCCGGTAGAATAAATAAATGAAAAGAAAGACAAGGCCAATAAATAAGATCTTATTATGACAATATTTCGACTGTCTCTTTTACAAGTCTGATGGTAAAAAAAATTCTATCAACACATTGATCACAAATATCACAAATGACAATATTACTTTTACATTTGAAGAGCCCCATCATTCGCAAATCTCTTTCTTAGATACAACTGTCACATTAGAACAATCTAACTTTTGTACGAAATTCTTTTCAAAACCCTTGCATAGTGGTCATATGCTACCATGGGACAGCCATGTACCCTTGTCTAGAAAAGTCAACATTCTTAAATCTGAGAATCTTAGAGCTCATCGAAATTGTTCACGTTTCATCAATCTTTTGGATGCTATAACTTTTATCAAAAACAGATTTCGAAATAACGGGTATCCTGATTCAATCATCGATAAGTATGTCAACATTGAGAAACCTAAGGTGAAGCAACAACGAAATGATAGAAATAAAATCTTCCTTAGAATTCCATTCATAAACGAAATTCAAGCTAGAAAAGTTCGAGATGAATTGAGAAAAATAACTGTAGCCAAAATCATACCATCTTTTGTAACACCCAAACCGTTGACGAGACAATTAAGAACGACATATAATTTCCAGTGTCATAACAACTGCTATTGTAACAACGAGAAAATCTGCTTTATGAAAAATACGGTTTATCAAATAAAATGCAACATTTGTAATGAATCATATATTGGCGAATCTCAATGTACTATAAGAAGAAGAATACATCAACATCTTACTATGAAAGAAAGCAATGTGTATAAACATTTCTAAAGGAAACACACCTCCATCTGTTTAACATCTGATAAGCTCAAAATATTAGTGCTCCAACACAATTTTTCCAACAGCTGTGAACGAAAGACAGCAGAGAAATATCACATCAAAGTGAATTCACCAGCTATGAATGTAATGCTCAATCAAAATCCATAGATGTATAAACTTCTTTTCAAATTTTGTATGTTAATGTGTTAATAGAATTTTTTTACCATCAGACTTGTAAAAGAGACAGTCGAAATATTGTCATAATAAGATCTTATTTATTGGCCTTGTCTTTCTTTTCATTTATTTATTCTACCGGCCAATGGCAAAATTCATCATCAATATATATATATATATATATATTTAAATCAAACAACATAATACAAAATATGCATGGATATTTTAATGTTCATTCTTATTCAGTGGAGGTTTAAGCATAGAAATGAAATGAAAAGCTCTTCTTTTTTCTCTCTGTGGTATTTACTGCATTGAGGAGGCAATTGATATATCAGTGCGGCCATAAATTTTGCCTCATGCTCAGTAGCACAAGATGCTATGTGCTTGCTTACGTTTAGGATGGCATAATGCGGATGTACAGTAATATATGTTGCCTATGAATCGTTATTCTCGTCCTAAACATTCCACCAGTTAGGCCGATATAAAACTGATGACAACCTTTGCAAAAGAGAGCGTAAATTACATTGCATGAAAGGCAGTTAAGATTCGATTTAATATTGAAAGTTCTTAAAACGTTTTCTACTTTAAAATCGACACTCTCTCCAACAACCAAGCAATTACAACAACTACATCTGGGTTCACCACACTTCGTTATACCGTTTATGATTTCTTTGTTATTTCTGTTTAATATTCTATACAAGTTTTTGGGTTGTTTGTATGCTTTTATAATTCGACTGTTCTTAAAGAAATCCATTAATCTTAATGCTCCTATAGTAGGAGCGATTACTTCATTATAAATATTCGGATAATTTTTGTTATATGTCGTCACAAATGGGATTAGGTTTTCATGGTTTTGTACGTTTTCTTTTTTGTTAGTTTCTCGTGATGCGCGCTCAAATGCGCTCTCGATCAAATTATTTATTTAAGATTAATGGATTCCTTTAAGAACAGTCGAATTATAAAAGCATACAAACAACCCAAAAACTTGTATAGAATATTAAACAGAAATAACAAAGAAATCATAAACGGTATAGCGAAGTGTGGTGAACCCAGATGTAGTTGTTGTGATTGCTTGGTTGTTGGAGAGAGTGTCGATTTTAAAGTAGAAAACGTTTTAAGAACTTTCAATATTAAATCGAATCTTAACTGCCTTTCATGCAATGTAATTTACGCTCTCTTTTGCAAAGGTTGTCATCAGTTTTATATCGGCCTAACTGGTGGAATGTTTAGGACGAGAATAACGATTCATAGGCAACATATATTACTGTACATCCGCATTATGCCATCCTAAACGTAAGCAAGCACATAGCATCTTGTGCTACTGAGCATGAGGCAAAATTTATGGCCGCACTGATATATCAATTGCCTCCTCAATACAGTAAATACCACAGAGAGAAAAAAGAAGAGCTTTTCATTTCATTTCTATGCTTAAACCTCCACTGAATAAGAATGAACATTAAAATATCCATGCATATTTTGTATTATGTTGTTTGATTTAAATATAATTTCATTCCCTTTGACAAGCTCTAAGAGTGAGCAGAAACGCGTCAGGGAATAAGATTTCTCAGTTTTCCTTGGAACTTTTTTTGGAATTTATATATATATATATATATTATATATATATTAAAATAAGGATAAACTCAAAATGGGCCAATTATACGCCAAAAAATACACTCAAAGAAAACTCAAAAACTCAGTAGCTTCCCAACCGGTTTCAGCTCCTAGAGCCTTCTCAAGGGAGTGAATATATTTTGTTTGAAAATTAATGGAAGTAAAAGACATAGACTTACGAGTACAGGAAAGATATACACACTGTTTAATCAGCGTCTGTTGCTTTTCATAGCAATAGAATTATGGTATTCTCTAGGCCTACATGCCCGCCAATTAGGACAACCAGCTTTATGATATTGCCTTGTGTAACCGTTTGGAAGCAGATAATTCATATGATTGGAGGCCTGTCTTCTAGCATAACTACTCCAATTGCTTTGATGAAATTTATTGGTCATTTTATTGTGGTGATGGTCGGGATGCATGTTTTGTATGGGCCTGAGATTACATTTGCAGTTCTTATTAAACGATTTATAAATTTGTTTTGGACCACAATTATTTCCTTGATAAATTTCATTTCTAATATCATTACTTCTATCTTTCTTTTGAAGCTATCGATCGAAATTAAATGTTTATCGGATGAAAAGAATTCACTTTTTTTCTCCCAAACGTTTCTACTTAACTCCTCCTATTTTTTGACTAAATTATTCCATTTAAGGAGTTGAGCATTGAGTTTTTCACCTACGTTCACATTACGTAGTTGAGCATAAATATCTTCATCGATCTTTTTAACATATTATTTTTTTAATTCTGCTGTCATAATGAGTCTTTTGATCTCGTGTTCAAACTCCTTCATGCACAATTCTTTTCTTAAATCATTTTCTAAATGTGAATGTTGAGGAACAGGATTTCTAAAGAATTTTCGTGGAATTTTTGGAATAGGATCACGTAAACAGTCATTATGAATATTGGCTAAGCATTTATTACGATATGCTTCATATTGACAGAACTTTCTTCTGTTCAATGCTTTTTCCCAATCAATTTCATTGTGGTTGACATGTATGTTATCAACAATTTTAGTTGAAAGTTCATTTATTTCACTATTCATACGCTTCATACTTTCATCTATCTTCTTTGTTTGCTCTACATTTTGTAGCTTCAAAGTCTTGCATTCTGTATTTAGTATATCCAGCTTGATGTTCATGCTTCTCAACATATCCTTAACACTTGCCACTTCCATTCTTAAGTTTTCGAGCATTCTCCGAGCCTCCATCTGCTGCTTCCAACGGATTAGGAATTATCTGCTTCCAAACGGTTACACAAAGCAATATCATAAAGCTGGTTGTCCTAATTGGCGGGCATGTAGGCCTAGAGAGTACCATAATTCTATTGCTATGAAAAACAGCAGACGCTGATTATACAGTGTGTATATCTTTCTTGTACTCGTAAGTCTATGTCTTTTACTTCCATTAATTATCAAACAAAATTTGGCGTATAATTGGCTCATTTTCAGTTTATCCTTATTTTAATATAAAATTCAATCAAGATATATAATGTATATATATATATATATATAAATTCCAAAAAAGGTTCCAAGGAAAACTGAGAAATCATGTTCCCTGACGCGTTTCTGCTCACTCTTAGAGCTTGTCAAAGGGAATGAAATTATATTTAAATCAAACAACATAATACAAAATATGCATGGATATTTTAATGTTCATTCTTATTCAGTGGAGGTTTAAGCATAGAAATGAAATGAAAAGCTCTTCTTTTTTCTCTCTGTGGTATTTACTGCATTGAGGAGGCAATTGATATATCAGTGCGGCCATAAATTTTGCCTCATGCTCAGTAGCACAAGATGCTATGTGCTTGCTTACGTTTAGGATGGCATAATGCGGATGTACAGTAATATATGTTGCCTATGAATCGTTATTCTCGTCCTAAACATTCCACCAGTTTGAACCGACTGAAGATACAGTGTGAAATTGAAATGTTCAATGCATAATTGTAGATTGTGACTTGAGGCTTGATAATAAAAATTTTCTTCGATGTCTACACTTTGAGACGATTTCATTTTTCTTATTGAGGAGATTGCTTTCTTTTGAAGTGGCTCTAAAATATTTCTCTGAGAGAAAAGTATTGCAATACCGATCACCACAAGAATGGGGCTTGCTATGATGTACTACTTTCCATTTAATTTCATAGTTTACACTTTGGTCATTGAGAGTCCATACATATTTTGATAGTGAAGTTTCATTCATATAATTGATATTCGTGAACGACTTCTTATGATTGCGATATCTTGTCTTGAAATCTCCTTCGCACATTCCATAGTACTTTTTTTCTTCTTGTCTTTCTGTAGTAATATTAGCTTCATAAACCATTGATTTGTGTAGACAGTTCCGGTTCAATGGAAATTTTTCTTTGATGCGGCAGTTACATGAATTTGAATTTTGTTTTCCATTTTCTGTCGCTTTATGTAGAATTTTTGAGTTGTGATTTTATATTATATTTTTCATGTCACTCATACAACTGTAACTGAGTTTCAAATGATTTTTGTTGAAAATTTTATGATATTTGTGATGTCGTGGGAAATGTTTCTGAATTAATGACAAAAATATACTTCCAATATTCGTCTTAATGTTGACACTGTGTGGTGGGTTAAACCATATAACATTTCTTTGTCGGTTCCTTGAAGCACTTTCATTTGTCTGGTAGGTAATACTGTGTTTATATCCACTACTATTAAGTGCAAGTTGATAATAAGACTTTGCGTTATTAAATTCGGTTTCATTGGAGGATAGATTTGATAGTCTTTTTTCAATTTTTTTTTCGGAATTTGCTTGATTATTGTCTTTGGATGATTTTATTTCGTGTGAATGTATAACGGAGTATTGCCGGGTTTGTTGTAGGGTCGATATGAATGATTTCTTAGATCAAAGTATACATCTAGAAAATTAGTTGAATTGAGATTGCACTCGACAGTTATTTTTAATCCAAAATCACCGAAGATTTTTATCATGTCTTTTCTTGCACGATCTTTCATTGGTCCAGAATGATGTTTGAGAACGCAAAGGTCGTCATCTCTATACAAGCCTATATTTTCCTTTCCAAATCGGACGGCCATTTGGTGAAGAAGAAAAAGTCCCACAAGTTCACATACCTCAGCGCCATCGAATCTGCCTTGAGTAACATCGAATAAGTGGTTGCTTCTTTTTATCCATGGTGTCTTCTTGCTAAATAATAACGATTTTCTCGCATGATTGATTGGACATCTTTTTCGGAAATGTTGGTTAAGGACTTGGCAAAGTCAATACTTTTTGAAAGAAGATTTTCATCAATCGATGGGTAGAAGTCAACAATATCAAGCTTCATGAAGCTGGAATTATTCCTGTGTGGAATGTTTTTGAACCATTCAATAACCATCGTTGAATTTCTCCATTGTAAAAGTTCTGTTGAGTCTCTGATTTCATTATTATATCTTTCTAAAAGCTGCTTGCTGATTTTTCCGATTTCACTTTTTGCTGGATTCAGAAGTCGACATTTTACATTGTTTCCGAATTTTTCCTTGTGGTCTTTCAAGGTGATGAAAGATTCACGCGGGGCGTAGCATTCTACACAGTTAGATAAGCGATAAGAGTCACTGATAGTTTTGCTTCACTGTTTACTTGTGATAAAGTTGTATTTTTTGTTTTCTTGTATAATTTAGTTATGTGTTCTGCAAGTAATTTGTTATATTCATTCGCAGAAACTTCATATAGGTTTGTTGTTTTGTCAGCAAATACAAATACATTCTTTGACTTTTGAATTTCTTTCTTGTCCTTGTATAGCTTTCTCAAAAATGGGTTGCTGTATTGTCGGAATTGAAATTCTTGAATGAATCGCATTCTTCGGATTAGACTTTCGAATTTTTGTATCAAAATTTTTATATAATCAGCTTCAGATGCAATAGGTATATTTTTCATTGAGTGTCCCAGATTATTCTGTTGAAAGTTCATTGTTTTGATCTAACTGATTGAAAACTATTATGTAAAACAAGAGTGCTCAACAATAGGAGCAATTGATCGGAGTATATCAAGTAGATGATCTATGCCTATCAATCTTTCTACATCTATTCCTTGAACATTTGAATTTCATAGTGTATCTTCAGTTTTTTCTGTAGAAATTTCTTCTCGTTCACTGCGGTCTGATGATCGGTTGTACTCCATCCGTGAAATTAATATAGTAGCATGCAGTGAACTTGATCTAACTTTCTTGAATTTATAATGCTCTATTATTGCTAATAGTATTGAGCACTTTGAAAACAATTAATAGAACAACATCTACTTGATATACTTCGATATATATCGAAGTATAATGTATAATGTATGTAATGTATGTATTAATATGTATTAACACATGTATAATGTATTTATGCATCAATATATATATATATATATATATATATATATATATATATATATATATATATATATATATATATATATATATATATATATATATAATAGTATAAAAGAAAATTCAGAAATGGATAAAAATATAGAATAAATTAAATCCCACAGGTCATCAAGAAAAAAGCCTTGATTTCTTTCAGCGCCCGACCGGTTTCACTTGGTCACCTCCAAGCTTTTCAAGGACTATACTTATAATGAAATCAAATAATCATAACATAGGCTACACATACATAGTAAGTGAAATACATAAATGTCATGGATGAAAATAAAATTGAAAATACCACAGACATCGTCAAGTGTAGGTGAAAATCATTGGTCACGATTAAGTGAAGGTCTTATAACACAAATGCACCATTTTTCTTTATTTTCCCTATAAGCTCAATCACAGTTAGGGGGCAGCTTTAATATTGGGATTATGTATGCTGAAGGGAGGATCACTCAGTGAGCATGAAGAGATGTGCTTGCTTACAAATAGCACCCTATAGTCTTCACTATAGTCACCCTATTCAATCCTTCACTTGTTGCCTGTGAACTCGAGTCCTGGATCTCAATGTGTCACCCGTCTGGCCAACATATAGGGCGTGGCAACCTCTACATTGAAGCACGTAGATCAAGTCCTTTGAGTTACAGTTCATGTTGTGTTTAATCCAGAAAGTTTTCACTTCGTTGTTGCGTTTATAGTTGAAAGTTGTTCCTTTTATAATAGAATTACAGCATTGACAACGTGAATCTCCGCATTTTGCTACACCTTTCAGCATTGTACGATTAGTGTGTGATAGAATTCGTAAAAGAGATGGAGGCTGACGATAAGACATTCTTGTCTTATAATCCCTGAATGTATCAGTGAGCTTCAAACTGGAAAACGAAGGAGTTATCACATTCCTGTAAAAACTAGGGGTATTTGGATTGTATGTTTGGATATACGATATTATTTTTGATTCGTCGTTACATTTTGGAGGTGATGTATTCGGGGATTTTGATTTTCGAATTGCGTCATTAATTAATTTGTCGGGATAATCCAACTCTTTCAACCGACTTTTCATTTCCTTCAATCTGACCTCCTTCACAGTCTGACTTGAGACGATCCTGTTGATTTGATTAGCCAAAGCATAGGGCACATTCTGTATTACGTGTCTTGGATGGCATGAATGAAACGATACATATGCGTGACTGACGGTAGGTTTTGAATAAATATTTGTTTCAATTTGTTGACCATTTCGATAAATCAAGACATCCAAAAAGTTCAACTTTTCTTTTCCAATTTCAATAGTGAATTTAATTTTGTTATTCAGTCCATTAAGATATGAGTGAAAGTCTACTACGTCTCCAAAGTTTTCATTCCAAACAATGAATACATCATCCAAATACCGCAACCATGAAGAGCAGAATGCAGTGGCGGCTCTATGGATTTCTGTTAGGTCATGCTCTTCAATTTTTTCGCATCATGAGGAAAAAAGTATGTGTGACAGCTATCATATGAGGATTTTTAACCATGCAACTGATGTAGCATAATGTAGCTTACTATCATGCAACTTAAGAAACAGTTGCGAATTCGATGAACAAAATTTTAATCTCATTCCATTTGCATTTGCCCTTTCCTAATTATAATTCAAACATGCAAGCCGCCTACTTTTCACATCAGGTAATCCAGTGAATATGGTGTAGGGCTAGGCATAATTCTAATGATCTACATACTGTATCAGCCAAAATACGCTTAAAATAAAATTCCAGGCGTAGGCTACATGATTTGTATGTTTGAGTACATCCGATGATAATCTGATGCATGCATAGCCTATTATACTATTTGCTCCTAGACATATCTACATATGCAAGCATGTAGAAGACCACGGCTAAATTTAATCACCAGATAATTTATATTAAATAATATTCAAGTTCTAGTTATTTGAAGCATGCATTTAAGATAGTAAAAACACCGTCAATCGCACAAAATCACAAGCTGTATTAACATTGGAAGATATTGAATTACTTATAAAGGAAGTCAATTCGATGGGGTTTCAATCGTGCAACTGAGACTCGAGACATCTCATGATCTCACTACACCGATAAAATCAGCAGATTGCCGTCCAATCAGCTACCGTTAGTTGGTTGAAACGAGCTATACGTATCATTTGTGCTTCCCGTCCACGGCATGAGATGGAGTATGAAAATCGTCATCCGCAGATTTTGCTATTGTTCTCCCGTCAGATGATCCGGCCAATAACAAATGAGGTATGCTCGAATTGACTTGCGTTCCCCTGAATTTTTTAGAACAAGTTAGCTACTTGATAAATCTTAATTGAGTATGACCTTAATGTCACAGCAACATGATCTGACATAGTAATCAAATGTTGTCAAATGTAATCAAATGATGTTGGAAGTTTTTTTGTTGATTCAAAACTTTCCCTTTCTTGTGGTTGACATCGTTGATTTGTGTGGAGGAAAATTAGACAAAATACTTCGTCATGCTGAGCATGAAGGGCATGATCGCTAAAGCCGCCACTGGCAGAATGTTTGAAATGCAGTGAGAGAAAGAACTTGTTCTGCATATGCATACATTTTTTCTTCCAGGAAGCCCATAACCAAGGTTGCGTATGTTGGCGCAACATTGGTTCCCATTGCAGTTCCGGAGCGTTGTACATATGTGTTCATCTCAAAACTGAAAAAGTTGTTCATCAATACAAGATGTATGCCTTCAATAATAAAATCATTGCAGAATCTTTCAATTATAAGTTCTCTTTTTTTGGAAAGCCAATATTTAATTGCTTCTAGTCCAATGTCTGAATTGATGTTGGTATAGAGGGATGTCACGTCGAATGAAACGAAGCTCTCCTGATTCGATACCTGTTCTGGCAATTTTGACAGGAAATGGAACGTGTCCTTGACATAACTACGCAAGGCTGGAACCAGTGGCTTTAATAGCCCATCCAGGAAATAGCTCAAATGGCTTGTAGGGGCGTTTCGGCTTGATATGATCGGGCGAAATTTTAAATTACCCGGAAAGTCAATCATCAGATAGCCATATTCATCCACAATCTTCGACGATAGCTTGTCTTTCATTTTGTGGATCTTCGGTAGGCCATACATGAATGGAGTGGAGGCATTAAATTTCCATATGAATTCACTCGCTTTTTTAGTCAATGTGGCATTGTATTTCTTGCAAAAAGTTTTAAGTTTTCTTAAAGTTTCTTAAGTCTTATCGTCAGCCTCCATCTCTTTTACGAATTCTATCACACACTAATCGTACAATGCTGAAAGGTGTAGCAAAATGCGGAGATTCACGTTGTCAATGCTGTAATTCTATTATAACAGGAACAACTTTCAACTATAAACGCAACAACGAAGTGAACACTTTCTGGATTAAACACAACATGAACTGTAACTCAAAGGATTAAACGCGGGTAATAAGATGCGTGGAAGTTTCTCCGAAATAGACGTAGTTGCACCGTCCACAAGTGTACGAATAGACGGTGCGACTACGTCTATTTCGGAGAAACTTCCAGGCATCTTATTACCCGCGTTGATGAACATTTGAAAGGCTATCCTGTTCCAACTGAAATTTCTACGCATCCACACCCTATAGACAGGAATAATTTTAGAATAATAGCGTGCACTAACAATCACAAATTACTCGAATCAATTTTAATCAAAGAAACAGTAAATGTAGTGTAGGGACGGATTCATTCCTTTATTGTTGAATTTGTAAATAGCTAATGTATCTTTTGTCATATATGCACATCACAGCGTCTAATGATTGCTACGACAATTGATTCTATTGATTTTATTTGCACTGCTGTAGATCGCTGTTGTACATTTTCATATCATGCCATTTTTAAACTGTAATCAAATCATCCATCTCATATATAGCTTTGCTCGGTCAAGAACCTGACTAGTCATTGCAACAGCAAGAAAGTCGTTTCAACAGAAAAAATGTCGCTTCAGGATCAAGCGCTATCATTACAAGTGAAGCATTGCCATCGCAAAATGCACAAAATCAACGTTATACCTATTCAACTGAAGGTTTGACATCTCAAATGCAGAAAGTGCCATTTTTCTTGTGAAAGATGATTATTTTTAATGTTAAGATGTTGAGACATACGTCTAAGTTGTACATGTAAAATATAAGCTTACATGTGTATTATTTTTAAATTTATTCAAATTGATTTTACTTGTGCTGATGGCTACTTTGTCCTATACCAACTCCACATACCATAAATACTTGGCTGTTTATCAGAACAAATACTTCCAAATTTCAAATGTATTTTGTGCTCCATTACAAAAGTGTCCGGATCTGTTATATATATCTACATGAAAATGTCACTCACTTGAAGACACTGGGGAATGCAGCTCTGCATTCTGCGGAATCAAGCCTCTGCCATTGGTTGCTCAATCACACTTGTGTGACTCTCCGCGAGAGTAGCCAGGATACCCATTCTTTCGTTATGCTCCATTGTTAGAAGATTTGACCGGGCTTCTTCCAGAGATCTCTTCATAGCAGCTTTATATGTGCTAATTGCATTTTCTACTATATTGAGCATTGGTTAATAAGGAGGAAGCATGCGAACCATTTGCGCATCACGAAGAAATTATCCAGCAGACTCTCCTAGTCTGTGCGCCGATGCGTTGTCGAAGATGAATCCAGCGTCTTCAAAACTTAATGAGGAGGTGGTCTGTAGAAACTGTACAAATGTCTCGTGATTCATACCTCCTTCAATGAGCTCATGATGTAGGAGTCCTCGCCTGTTGAAAACAGCGAAGCAGATTGCAAGGTTTCTCCCACATCGGCCGTTAACAACACGAACGGCCCGTAGCCCGACAAGAGCGCGACCGCTGGTGCGAGCGCAGTAAAGATTGATATCCGCCTCATCAATGTACACCAGTTCCTGCCGTTGTACTTCATCATTTAACAGCCAACTCGCAAAATCTCGGCGCAACGTCTTTGTTGTCTCGCTGTTCCTTTCGGCGGGAGCTGTTTCTAGTTTCTTCATAAACAGGAACTGACCGAGAAGGGCGGCGTTCACAGTTGTTCTTTGAATATGAGGTTTATTCGGCAGTCGCAGGCGTAATTCTTGATTAATTTGATTCACTGTGTAGGCTGGATGTTCTTCAACGATATCTCGTAGTACATTTCTCATTTCATCATCCACCTTCACCAGTCTTCGTCCACCCCATGTGTTTTGCCTTGGTTGTTCCATTGATCTGCGTATGACTGAATAAGCATTTGACCGACTTCACATTAATGTTCAGTTGCCTTGCTAGCTCGACATAGTCACCGCCTTGCTCATGTGCTCTAATCAGACGCTCCCTGTCCGCTTCACTGATTCTTTGTCTGGTGGCCGTCATTATGCTGTTGTAACGACTAGATGGCAGTTGATTTCACTTTTTATATCGTCTGGGTCTATCACATTGACTCCTAAATATTAGTGTTCTGGGCAGGAAACCCTTCGGACAGGTCGCATAGATATCTACATTAAACATTGTGCTGTTGAAACGTCATCTTCTCTTGACGCGGCAATACAGGTTTTCCTACACGACAACGGCAACTACCGAATCAAGAGCAGCACTTTAATTTCTAAAACGTTAAAAGATAAAATATTACGTCATTTCACAATTGAGAGCGACAACAATGAATAAACTGCAGCAAAATAGTTCAATTGTGTCTCTATCAAATTAGTGAGCGGTATTTCACGTGAAGAATAAATGATATCTATTCGGTTTGATCCAAAGCCCTATATAGATGTCTTCACATCTGCTAAATTAACTTATCAATATGGAGCGCCAGCGAATACCTTCTGATGTTAAACGCAGAATCATTATGGCTCACGAAGCCGGAAATGGTTATATTGAAGCCGCTCGAGTTCTCGGTGTAAAACGGGGTACTGCGTATTCAATAGTACATCGTTATATACTTGAAGGAGTCATTGAGCGTCCCAGAGGAGGAAGACGACACCAAAAGATATGGCAAATACTGTGGTAGAGATTGTTGAATCCCAACCGGAATTCACGTTAGCCCAAATCAAAGCTGATCTACAGGCGCGGATGCCGGACAAGCCATCTGTCTCAATTCAAACTATCAGCACATGTCTGAGAAATCGTCTTATCATCTTAAAGAAAATGGAGACTGTTCAAGTCAACCGCAATAGCCATGACGTCAAAGTGGAAAGGGCCGAGTATGCGAACTGGTATCTGCACACGATCAACGCAAACCCAAAAGCCCAAAAGTAAACAATCTAAACTTACTTAGGAAATATCCCAACCGGTTGCGTCCCTTTCTGGGACTTTTCAAGGGATTAATGATTTTTATTTGAATTTTGCATATTATAACTCACAAGATCATAGTTGGTACATAGACCTGAGTTAGTCAGTTAGTAATACGTATGTCCTCTGTGTGCATATGAACTGTGCTGGTCATAGCATGAAGATAATCTTTCCATAGAATTCGAGTTTCTGATGTTATACCTATAGATATACCTATCATTGTCCTCTCTATTCCGCCAAATACATTTTTCTTGGTTATTGAAATGTTTGAAGTTATTTCGTTCCTTAATTCTCCAGTTGTTGCGATAAAATCCTCCGTAATTATTATTGGGATCATCAGGTTTTCTGTTGATATTCATTTGTTGTTTTCTACAGTGGTTGCAGTTTGCATTTCTCTTTGTTGCAAATTTATTTTCACTATTCATTGATATTAAATGCTTATCCGATTCAAAAAATTTTCGTTTATTATTCCAAATGTCAATACTTCTTTTCTGTTCATCGCTACATATTTCATTCCATTGGTCTTCACGAGGCTTTGCTTCCTTGTTATTATAACAGTCTTTCAGATATTCCACCATTTCAGAATCTATTCTTTCCACGGTTTTCGTCTTGATGTCTGCTATTAATCTTAATCTTTTAATTTCAAATTCACATTGATTAATGCATTGTTGTTTTCGAAGCTCTCTCTCTCTTGTTCATAATTTTGAGTCACAGGTATTTTGAATAATTTCTTCGGGATTCTTTGAATATCTCCTTTTAAAGCATTTTCGTATATTTCGGAGATTGACTTATTTCTGAGGGCTTCATAAAAAGCAAACTTTCTTTGTTTGATTTTCTTATTCCAATCTATTTTTGAAATTGATATTCGTGATAGCTTCTTGTTCATATCAGTCATTTCCACCTTGATTTCCTCTTTCAAACGTTTCATTTCTTTTGTGTCATTTACAATTCTGTTCAAATCTAATTTTATATCTAACTGATAGGCTTTTTATTTATTTTTATTGCTTTTTATTGAGAAGAACTACTACTTATTCACAAACTGATAGGCTGTTAAAAGTTCATAAATTGAATGTGCTACATTCGTCAATCCATCAAATTTGTTTTCTAGACTATCCATCTTATCAAAAAGAACTTGTGCCTTGTGCTTCGCATTAGATTGTCTCTTCGAGGAATCCATTTTTGAAGTAAAATAATGAAAAAATAGTAATAAAAGCCCAAAAGAAAACAGTCTAATCTTAGGAAATATCCCAACCGGTTGCGTCCCTTTCTGGGACTTTTCAAGGGATTAATGATTTTTTTTTGAATTTTGCATATTATAACTCACAAGATCATAGTTGGTACTATGAGAATATCAATTTCAAAAATAGATTGGAATAAGAAAATCAAACAAAGAAAGTTTGCTTTTTATGAAGCCCTCAGAAATAAGTCAATCTCCGAAATATACGAAAATGCTTTAAAAGGAGATATTCAAAGAATCCCGAAGAAATTATTCAAAATACCGGTGACTCAAAATTATGAACAAGAGAGAGAGAGCTTCGAAAACAACAATGCATTAATCAATGTGAATTTGAAATTAAAAGATTAAGATTAATAGCAGACATCAAGACGAAAACCGTGGAAAGAATAGATTCTGAAATGGTGGAATATCTGAAAGACTGTTATAATAACAAGGAAGCAAAGCCTCGTGAAGACCAATGGAATGAAATATGTAGCGATGAACAGAAAAGAAGTATTGACATTTGGAATAATAAACGAAAATTTTTTGAATCGGATAAGCATTTAATATCAATGAATAGTGAAAATAAATTTGCAACAAAGAGAAATGCGAACTGCATGCAACCACTGTAGAAAACAACAAATGAATATCAACAGAAAACCTGATGATCCCAATAATAATTACGGAGGATTTTATCGCAACAACTGGAGAATTAAGGAACGAAATAACTTCAAACATTTCAATAACCAAGAAAAATGTATTTGGCGGAATAGAGAGGACAATGATAGGTATATCTATAGGTATAACATCAGAAACTCGAATTCTATGGAAAGATTATCTTCATGCTATGACCAGCACAGTTCATATGCACACAGAGGACATACGTATTACTAACTGACTAACTCAGGTCTATGTACCAACTATGATCTTGTGAGTTATAATATGCAAAATTCAAATAAAAATCATTAATCCCTTGAAAAGTCCCAGAAAGGGACGCAACCGGTTGGGATATTTCCTAAGTAAGTTTAGATTGTTTACTTTTGGGCTTTTATTGTTGTATTGATTGACCATTTTTGACCTACTATTTTTTTCATTATATATATATATAATGAATCATCTAATAAATAATGAATCTAATGAATCATAATTTTCATTATAATATATATATATATCATAAGAAAGAACGATTGCTTTGACAGGACATGTTTCAATCATATAATGACCATCATCAGCGGAAAGTAACATAAAAGAGACAGATCTTTCTTAAATACGTATTCACACACATTGAAATCAGTTCAGTTTGCAAGGCACGTTGCATAGAAGACAGTAAACAGATAAAACTAAAAAGACTTATTTACACACTACTTACAAAGTTGGAAGATAATATCTGTATAAAGGTAAAACTATTTACAGATTCAAACACAAAGTGTATGAGCCGTTCCTTTCATTAGCGAGATTTTGGTTGCTTTTTATCAAAATTGATTCAAGAATAAATGGCTGTTTACATTTACCAATTATAGAAAAATTTTCTTTTTTAGGACATTGAGGGTGAGTAGATACTTCAGTTGGCGAAGGATATCCTTTGAGGTGTTCTTTAATCCGAGTGTCGAGGTGTCGCTTCGTTGCGCTGACGTACCGCATTTCGCAACGGTCACAGACGTTTCGGCTGTCTATATGCAGTCATAAATTTGAAAATACTTCAAATACTGCTGTTCAAAAACTGCAAATTTATGACTGCATACAGACAGCCGAAATCTATTTTATCTCATCTAAGATCAGCAAATCGAACAACGATAACTGGCGTTCAAAAATGTGGGGAGAAACGATGTAAATGCTGTGAAATTATAGAATGTGGAAAAACAGTGAATTTTAACGGAAAAACATTTGAAATAAAACAAAACATGAATTGTTATTCTTCCAACATAATTTACAAGCTCACCTGCATTAAATGCAATCAGTTTTATGTGGGACAAACAGGTGATCTTTTCAAAACCCGAATGACAGTTCATAGACAACAAGTTCGTAATGAGAGATATTCCATCTTAAAAGTAAGCCGCCACATCAATAACTGTGGCAAAGGTTTTCGTGCTATGCATTTTTTTCTTTTAGCACCTGAGATGTCTCGAGTACAGAGAGAGGCTAAAGAATCTCATTTTATTAAGATGTTTCATCCTTCATTGAATTCCTCTTGAGTTAATGATTTGTCCTATGTCTTGGTATTTTGTGTGCTTTGAATTTGTATACTCCATGATTTCAATAAACATTCATTTTAGTGCTTTGACAAGTTGACTAAAGTCAACGAAATGCATCAGCACTCATAAGGTGGTTCATTTTTAATTTGGGATTCTAGTGTTGGGATTTTAGTTATATATATATATATATATATATATATATATATATATATATATATATATATAGATATATATATAGATATATATTATACATATAAAATATGTAAATAATACTACAAAAGAAAAACAACTTTTATCAGCTGCCGATCGATTTCAGCCGTTTCTGGCTTGTCAAGGCAATCAACTGATTTATTCAACGAAATTGTACAGAAATTTCAGATATCATATCTAAATCAAAGAAATCAAACAGCGTTGAGGCAAGGATGAAATAAATTAATGAACATAGCTTCCTTGGACTCACGGTCCAAGCGATTAGCGTCCGGGGACAACTGAAAGAAAGGAATAGCACTAAAATGACCGCCACCACAGCTCGCTATGTGTTTACTGACACTTAGTACTGTCTTTGATTTGCTGGCGATGTACCGTCAGCCGATGTCGAAATACATCCCCCGTTTGGCCGATGTAGAATTTTTTACATCCTCCACAAATCATTTTATAAATTACGTTTGCTGATTTACAATTCATATTTTTTCGAATGTTAAATGTCTTTATGCGCCAGATGAGGTTTCGAAATCAACTTTGTTGTCTTCAATTATGATGCTGCAACACTTGCATCTTGGCTCGCTACATTTCGACACTCCACTAATTGTCATCCGGTTATTCTGTGACAATATAGATTGAAGAGATCTAGGTTGTTTGTAGGCTCTCATGAAATTACAATTTTGGGAAGGAGTTAGAAGATTTAATGTATTTGAAATAGGACGTATAACTTTATTATATATGTCTGGGTTACTCCTGTTGAACTCGTGTACAAATGGAAAAATGTTCTTTTTGTTTTGCTTGTTGCTATTGCTGAAATCAGAAGATTTGGCTTTATCAATCGCATCATTGATAAGCGAAGAAGGATAATTCAAAGTCAGTAGACGAATTTTTAATTCATTGTAACGGTAAGTTCTTGTATCTTCATTTGAAACTATAATCTTTATGCGACGTGCTAAGTTGTAAGGAATGTTTTTGATAACATGAAGGGGATGAGCGGAATGGAAGGGAATATAACTCATTGTGTCAGTTTGCTTTCTGTATATGTTTGTGCTTATTAATCCATTGACTGTGTCTTTTGTAACCATCACATCAAGAAAATTTAAAGAATCCGTGTTCATTTCATAAGTAAATTTGATAGATGAATCTAGGTTACATACTATACTTTTGCATAATTCTAATTCGCCGTATTTCTCATCCCATATGATCCAGCAGTCGTCGAGAAACCTTTTCCATGAGTTGATAATTAATTCACATGTGTCACGAAAAATGGTTTGAACAATGGAGTACATTTTTTCTTCGAGAAAACCCATAACTAACGTGGCGTATGTGGTTAGTCCCCATTGCCGTCCCGGAGATTTGAATATAAAAATCGTTTTCAAATGAAAAACAGTTATTTTCAAGAATCAATTTGAGTCCTTCAATGATAAATGAATGACTTATTCGATTTGGTATGATTTCTGGATACTTATCTAGCCAAAAGCCAATCGCCAAGTAACCAAGATCGTTGGGTATGCTGGTGTAAAGGAACACCACATCAAAGCTGATGAAAATAGATTCTTTATGGATAGTCTTTGGTAAAATTTGAAGAAATCGCATGTTGTCTGAACATTTGGGTGATACATCAACCTATAAAAAAGTATATAATTACGATAATGAATCCATCGGGAATATGACTAGAAATTTATGCAAACATCACAAGACTTCTTTTACAAATAAAGAATATAAATATCTAACGAAATTTAGATCATCAACCCCATTTATGTATGTTTTGCCGAAATTGCATAAGCATGATGACTATTTCAAAAATGTTTTTCCTGACAATCATAAATGTATCAAAATTATGCCTCCTCATAACTTAAAATTTAGGCCTATAGTTTCTAGCCGATTTTCTCCAACTAGCAGACTAAGTGCATTTCTAGATGAGCTCTTAAGTTATTTATTCCTCAAATTAGAAGTTATTGCAGAGACACTTACCACTTTCTTCAAATTTTACCAAAGACTATCCATAAAGAATCTATTTTCATCAGCTTTGATGTGGTGTTCCTTTACACCAGCATACCCAACGATCTTGGTTACTTGGCGATTGGCTTTTGGCTAGATAAGTATCCAGAAATCATACCAAATCGAATAAGTCATTCATTTATCATTGAAGGACTCAAATTGATTCTTGAAAATAACTGTTTTTCATTTGAAAACGATTTTTATATTCAAATCTCCGGGACGGCAATGGGGACTAACCACATACGCCACGTTAGTTATGGGTTTTCTCGAAGAAAAAATGTATTCCATTGTTCAAACCATTTTTCGTGACACATGTGAATTAATTATCAACTCATGGAAAAGGTTTCTCGACGACTGCTGGATCATATGGGATGAGAAATACGGCGAATTAGAATTATGCAAAAGTATAGTATGTAACCTAGATTCATCTATCAAATTTACTTATGAAATGAACACGGATTCTTTAAATTTTCTTGATGTGATGGTTACAAAAGACACAGTCAATGGATTAATAAGCACAAACATATACAGAAAGCAAACTGACACAATGAGTTATATTCCCTTCCATTCCGCTCATCCCCTTCATGTTATCAAAAACATTCCTTACAACTTAGCACGTCGCATAAAGATTATAGTTTCAAATGAAGATACAAGAACTTACCGTTACAATGAATTAAAAATTCGTCTACTGACTTTGAATTATCCTTCTTCGCTTATCAATGATGCGATTGATAAAGCCAAATCTTCTGATTTCAGCAATAGCAACAAGCAAAACAAAAAGAACATTTTTCCATTTGTACACGAGTTCAACAGGAGTAACCCAGACATATATAATAAAGTTATACGTCCTATTTCAAATACATTAAATCTTCTAACTCCTTCCCAAAATTGTAATTTCATGAGAGCCTACAAACAACCTAGATCTCTTCAATCTATATTGTCACAGAATAACCGGATGACAATTAGTGGAGTGTCGAAATGTAGCGAGCCAAGATGCAAGTGTTGCAGCATCATAATTGAAGACAACAAAGTTGATTTCGAAACCTCATCTGGCGCATAAAGACATTTAACATTCGAAAAAATATGAATTGTAAATCAGCAAACGTAATTTATAAAATGATTTGTGGAGGATGTAAAAAATTCTACATCGGCCAAACGGGGGATGTATTTCGACATCGGCTGACGGTACATCGCCAGCAAATCAAAGACAGTACTAAGTGTCAGTAAACACATAGCGAGCTGTGGTGGCGGTCATTTTAGTGCTATTCCTTTCTTTCAGTTGTCCCCGGACGCTAATCGCTTGGACCGTGAGTCCAAGGAAGCTATGTTCATTAATTTATTTCATCCTTGCCTCAACGCTGTTTGATTTCTTTGATTTAGATATGATATCTGAAATTTCTGTACAATTTCGTTGAATAAATCAGTTGATTGCCTTGACAAGCCAGAAACGGCTGAAATCGATCGGCAGCTGATAAAAGTTGTTTTTCTTTTGTAGTATTATTTACATATATATGTAAATATATATATATATATATATCGCATGAAAAAGTGAAACAAAAATGTCAAATGATATAGATAAATCCAAATACGTGGAAAGTCGAGGAAAAGACGTGTTGGTTTACAAGTGAAACCGGTCGGGCATATGTAATGATCTTGGTATTGATTCTGGATATAGGCAAAACGAGCGTCTTTACAGCTCCATTTACTCCACTCGATCAACTCAAGTACAAATCATGTTATGGATATCAATTCAATCATAGAACATAGTATTGAGATCTAATGTTTATGAATAATCTAATGATCCAATGATATGAAATAAATAGATATCTAAACACGTCACAGCATATACTTTCGTGCTGTTCACAAAAATAGAATAATTCTGTTGTAGCAAGATTAAATGTTCAAGCTTGTGTACATTCCCATGCTTGAAAGAGATCAAACATGGACTACGGCAGATCATTTTTAGTGGTTGTGCAAGCTATGACTTGTTATGAAATAACAGTATGCGCACTACAGCACCATCTTTGAACAAAAGCCATTTCACAAGAATATAATATTTGATCGAGCGTTCCACAGAAATAGAATATATCAGTGCTATTTAACCTTTTTCAAGCCACGGCACCCCTTCTAATCAATATATGCACTCACGGCACCCCAGTGGCAAACCGCAGTTTTGTGCCTCTGTCATCCACTAAAAAACGTGGCCGCATTATTTTCCAAGAACTGATTTGTGATCACAATTTATTGCTGACTTCTTCTCTAGACTTAATTTCTCAGCCGTTGAAATGCATCTAGAAATTAGAACAATTCGTGCATTATGTCAATATCAGTATATCTCTATTATATCACAGCAATTCAATGAAGAACACTTTGTCTTCATCTTTTTGAAATCAGGGGCAAGAAAGCGCAAGAAATTCCAGTCATGATAATCAAATTTAAGTTTGAATTCGCTTTGTCAATTTGCTAAGCATGGACATGTATTTTTGATTTAACAGCAGTAATGCTAGAATTATGATGTAAATCCTTGACCATGCTAGACGAGCAGTGATCAAATACTATGTCAAAATGCCTGTCCAGCTCTTCTATATATGTTCGTGCGTCAAACTCGGTCGCTGCAAGAGATCCTACTCTGGGTCCTCCTTGCAGAAGACTATGCTTCCAGCTTGTCTAATGGAAATCTCCCTGACGTGATTCCTTAGATCTGACCACGCCAGGATTAAGTGAGAGATTTGTGGAGAAGGGCATGTGGACTGAAAGCTATTACACCGCTACAGCTGAAGTCCAACTAATTATAGTCTATCAAAGTCAGAACCGCCCAGAACCTGAGAAGGGAAACGGTGACACAAAATTCATTCACTCAATTATGAAATTCTCGGCACTTTCTTTATATTGGAGATCACTGGGAAAAACTATGCCAATTTCAACAAATCAAAAGTTGCACTTCAAAAACAAAACATCAATGTGAGCGTTGCTTGCATGCTATCGGCCATCAAGCCGACTCGTGGGGTTATGTCTGTTTCCAATGCTCCGCGCATCAACTCGTCGATGTCTCTTAAGCAGTTTCTTTTACTTGTTTTGATCGAAACAAGAGTGGAGAAGCCTTTCTCGCAGAGGTATGAGGTCGGCATTGCTACCAATAGACTTAGGGCTCTCACAGCAGCGTCTTCATATTCCGGGATTCGAAGGAGACCAACCCAGAAATTTCCATAATAATCGCAAGCCTTGAAGTTCACCCTCTGCTCCAAATCTTCTCGCAGATCAGTGAGGAACTCTTCTTCGGCAACAAATGGAATAATGATCCAAAGATTCTCCTCCAGATGCTGATGTTCTTGGGACGGAAAATACTTTTCTATGTTGCCGCGAAGGACATCCAGGTGCTGAAGAATCGATTCAGACATTTGTTGCTCGAGGCTAGCATCCGTGAGCTCCCATTTTGAGCTCAGCATGAATTGATGGAATTCAGGGAAGTCGATGAAGTCCTTTCTCTCTACTTATTTCATCCAAGACATGTCTATTCATTCCTTGGTGTGGATTAGTAGAGCGGGTGCAGTGGTCACAAGTCTACGACGGTAACATGGCAATTAGAATGAACAAAGCATGAAAAAGTTACTTCATCTTTTTGCACATTAACAGATGGTCATTCAATACCGAGCTACAGATATTCCTGGATAAAACATTTCTATTAAGATTTATATTCGCATTCTTGGCTAGTGTCGGGGTGTTGATCATGCATTGATCAATATCTGTTGATTGATTGTTAGCAATAAAAGCTGACCACCGCATTAGCGGCGTCTCAACTTGCAGCACACGTCTTCGTTCTCTGGTCTTACACTGGCGTCGCGACGAGCAGGCAATTGATCGAACCATGATGCGCATGTTGGAAACACACAATGACTTTGCCACTTGGAAACTTCAATTTCTATCATTCTGCAAGCTGAAAGGTGTTGAGGAGGGTAAGATAAAGGACATTATTGCTGCATTTGTATGCGAAGAAATTCTACAGATTGTTTCGCCGTGGGACGACCGTGCGACCACACATACTGTCTTCGAAAGAATACGACGTGCTTGGCTTGAGCGAAATCGACCTGTCGATCCTGTTTCGAACTTTGAGAACATCAAATATTCTGACAATCTCATCGAATTAAGTGCTGTGATCAAGAAAGCTGCAGTCTACATTGATGCCAGCGAGGAGACTCAGCTACGAAAATTCATTTCGATTCTTCCGCCTTCGCTAAAGATGGCTGCTTGCCAGTTGATTCATGGAGATTACACGACACCATTGAACACCGTTGTTGACCATTTGAAGACACTTCCCACAGAGCAGCCCAGTGCGCCTCAGACAGCTGCTACGTCGTCTGTTCAAGTAGTCGACTTTGAACAAGTCGCTGCAGTCTCAAGTCGTTCAACCCAGTCTGACACCATAATTTGTTACAAATGCGGAGGAATAAATCATATAGCAAGATACTGCACTGCGCAAAGCAACACTCAGCGCGGGCAACGTGGACAGCGTGGTAGATGGATTAATAGAAAATCGTCAAAAAACTGGAATGGGAGTTACTAGTTGGCGGTACTAGTAATTCGACAAGAACAGTTACCGCTTCAGTGACTATCTTACCGTGCCATTATCGGACTTCAGTGCTTCTTGATTCTGGATCACCGAACTCATTTGTTAATGACAGTCAACTCCTGCACCACATTCCTCTATCGTGCTATGTAGAGAGACACATTCAGCCAGTCCCATTTAGAACAGTGCTCAAGCGTGCCACTTTCGTCGTTCAAAGAGAATGTGAAGTAAGCTTCATGCTGAATGGTAGAAAATTTCGCCATTCCTTCTACGTGATGGATGATGACAGCGATTTCCCAGTTATCTTAGGAAGAGACTTCTTGGCTCAGAATGAAGTCGATCTCTTGTTTTCTGAGGTGAGTCCGTATTCCAATTCATCTGTATCTTCGGTTCACGAGCAGGTTTTTGACATCAACAAAGATCTGAAAAAAGACCATGTTTGTGAGATTACAAATCTGCTTCAACATGAATTCCTCGACCGATTTTCTGATTCAAATTCCATCGGGAGAACCCACTTAGTGAAGCATGCAATACATCTGAAGGATCCATCTCCCCACAAAGTTCGACCTTTCAGACAGCCCCAATATTTGCAATCTCATATTGATGAAGCCATCGAGGATATGCTCCAGAAAGGTATTATCAAAGAATCAAACTCGGCATAGTTGTCACCATTCTTCCTCGTGAAAAAGAAGGATGGTGGTTATCGGTTCGTGGTTGACTATCGCAAGCTGAACGAGAAAACAATATCTGATTGCTTCCCCATTCCACTGATCAATGATGTGCTAGACAGGCTAAAAGATTCCAAATATGTTACTACCTTAGACCTCAAATCTGGCTTTTGGCAAATCGAACTCGAAGACGAATCAAAGCCTCTCACGGCATTCCAGGTCAATAACAACGTTTATCAATTCGAAGTTATGCCGTTTGGCTTAAAGAATGCCCCGGCGTCCTTTCAAAGACTACTTCAGACCTTATTGAAGGATATAGGTCTTATACCATTTGTTGATGATATCATAATCGCGTCTAAAACAATGGGTGAGCATTTGATTACCTTGAGGAACGTCCTATGGAAGCTACGCAATGCAAACTTGACTCTAAATCCTCGGAAGTGCAGCTTCGCCTATACATCGATCGTGTACCTAGGCCATCTTGTTACAGCTGAGGGAATCCGTCCTGATCCCAATAAAATTGACAAGCTCCAAGGCATATCTTCGCCAACGAACAAAAAAGAACTTGAAAACTTTTGTGGATTCGCTAATTATTTGTCCGAGCATGTTCCCTATTTCAATTGGATAATGACACCTCTGTATAACGCAAAGAAGAAATTCGAGTGGAGCAAGGAATGTGAGGAAAGGTTCCAGCTTGTGAAATCTCTTTTGGCAAAGGACATCTTACGACGATATCCAAACTTCGATGAAACATTCTGTATTGACGTCGACGCAAGTGCTCTTGGAATAAGCGGTATTCTGTACCAATCCAACGGGCCAATTTCAATTTTCAGTCGAACTCTGACAAATGCGGAGCGCAATTACTCTACTACAGATAGGGAATTTCTTGCTCTGGTAGAAGCCATTCGTCGTTTTCGCAACTACGTATTCGGAAGGAAGTTCCAGGTGTTCACGGACCATAATCCCTTGATATCAATGGTAAAGAAACCTCCTGCGAACAGCCGTCATGCTCGCTATCTATTAGTCCTCGAAGAATTTGAATTTGATCTACTGTACAAGCCTGGTAAGGACAACATTGGTGCCGATATTCTTAGTAGGCTCTTGCCTACTGAAGCAGTGAATGCCGTGATGATTTCAAATGTCGATGAAATGCCAATCTGGAAGGACGAGCAAATGGTCGATGAACAAACGCGAAATCTGATAGACATGGTAAATCGGAATGGTCGTTGTCCTGGATATTCAATTAATTCAGATGATGTCTTATGTTATTATGGAAACATTGTTGTGCCGGACTCAAAAATAAAAGAAATGATCGAATCTCATCACAATAGTGGTCACTTTTCGGTGAAAAAAGTACGAGAAAGTATTCTCAACTCAGGGTACTGGCTCCCTCGTATGCGAAAGCGAATTATCGAATCTACTGAAGGCTGTCCAATATGTGTGAAGAAGTCAGGGTCAGGATATCGCCCAAGAAAAGTGAAGTTACCAACCTCACCCGATGTTCTTCCCTTAGAAATGGTAGCTATCGATATAATTGGACCCCTGCCAGTACAACGAGGTGGTCATCGCTATGTCTTAACCATGATGGATCACTCGACGCGATGGATGGAAGCGGTGCCACTCACAAATATCTCAGCCTCTACGTGTGTTCGGACTCTGGAGAATGAATGTATTCTACGCTACGGACCTCCAGCAACGATACTATCCGACCGAGGTACGCAATTTGCCAGCAGTATTATGAAGGAACTATTACAACGCCACAAAATTACAGGACAGAAAACAACCGCTTACAACCCTCAGGGCAACAGCGCCATCGAAAAAGCTCATCGTACCCTCAAAGATAGACTCATTGTGTACGGAAATTGGCTTCAGAATTTGAAACGAGCTGTCTATGACATGAATAGGACTGGCACAACTCTTCAATCGTCACCTTTGCACCTTCTGTACGGTCGAGCAGGAGTTCTATCGAGTGATTGGCCATCAATCCGCAGATTCCGAACAACAGCACATTATTCTGGACCTCAACCAGGTCAATTTGTGGCTATCCGAGCGAATACACATAACTCATTGCAGCCTCACTTCAGCGGAAGATATCGAGTTATCAGTCGACCTTCATCGAATGTGGCAAGATTAGATACTGGAGACGTTGTGAACATCCGCAGACTTCGCAGGATAAATTAATCCTTGTAATTTCGATTGTCATGCTGTTTTTTTGTAACTTGTTATATAAATGTTTTTTGTTGAGGGGGTAGTGTCGGGGTGTTGATCATGCATTGATCAATATCTGTTGATTGATTGTTAGCAATAAAAGCTGACCACCGCATTAGCGGCGTCACAACTTGCAGCACACGTCTTCGTTCTCTGGTCTTACAGCTGCCACTCCCAACTCTAAGTGAGCAACGAGAAAAACAAGTTTGAGGTTCTATAACTTTTATAACTTCTATCGTTGAACAGTATTTTCCACAGCATTAATGACCATCAACATCTCATTATAAACGCTCTTCGCTGGATCCGGGATCCGGGCGGATCTCATACCGGATCCGCCGGATCCGGATCTTGACCAGCTGCAATCCCTGGTCTGGAAGCAAGCTTAATGTCGGCAAAGAATTGAATGTGCCTCATGTAGGCTACACTCGTTGATGGGATTGGCGAGTGCGTTGGTGCGAAGAAGGAGAAGTTGTAAGACAGGAAAGATTTCGAAGACCAAAGAAAACAATTGCAGTCACAGATTGAAAGTTGATCATTGCAGCAGTGGGTTTCAGAGTGGTTCGCATCTGGCAATAGGCTGGAAACCTGCTGCTTGTATCAACAGTTGCACTAGAACTGCATATCGACGTTTGACAGACGAGGGCTTTAAATCCTGCAGACATGGTGCGCATACCTCTAAATTATCCTTTGATTTTCAGTGAATTTATGCGAGCCCTTTCCCTAAGGAATGAATGTCTCACAGGTCTCGAACAAAAAAACGAAAAAGAGCAGAATGGTGCGAGCGACACTCTATAAGCAGCCCTGATGAGTGGCATCGTGTGATGTGGACGGAGTAAACGGTTCAACCTCGATTTCCACGAAGGAAGACTTTGTCTGATGAGAGATACACAGCCTGTTGCATTTCAGAATATGATCGATTTAGCGGTGGTGACGTCAGGATTTCGGTCGGTATTTGACACGTTTGATGAACGACTGCCTTGTGAACAATTAAGCACCTTGGATGGCAATTGCTATCTCTTGGAGGTTGTAACTCCTTTTGTTGTTCCAACAGTATACCACCATGTCTCATCATCCAAGATGACAATGCGCGGTCGCACAGTTACACCAGCCAGGTGATAACAGCTCAGCAGTTGAGTAGGCCAAACTCCCACGGCCTTTGCGAGATCCTGATCTGTCACCGATCGAGCTTGCGTGGCATGAGCTTGGTGAAAAAAGATGACAGACTCGTATCCACATTCTCTCATCAATATCGAAGCACTTTCAGAATGATTATGGTTGAAGAGCAATGTGGAATGTGGATGCATTGAGCAACTAAATTGGTTGAGGCTAACCTCCGGTAGATCATAAAGAAAAATAATAATACTATAGGCCTAACTAAAAACTGAAAGAAAAAAATATAACCTACTACTGCGTTTTAAACAAAATTATAAATCTAACAACTTACTTATGACATTAGCGTCTAAAAAGGAGTGATTATAGACATGACACTTGTGTGTCTGCTTATATACTTCAAACTTTGTAACTTATCTAAATCCCAATCTGCTATCAGTCAAATACAATTACAAACAGACCTGTCATTTCTAATGCAGATAACTGGTCAACCACGTGTGGTGTTACGCAAATGCTTCAATCGAAGTGAGAAGATGAAGGTGAAGATAATGAAAAGTAAAGAATTTGATCCCTCCAAAGGACCGATCTGGCTTTCCCACAGGTTACACGAAGTGCAACTAAAACAGATAATTGATATATGCTGTGATAAAGTTGATGAGGACAAAAGCAATAGAGATCATCAGCAGGAACTTGAGCAAGATTCACGTTTCGGCCCCTTAATTCCTGTACGTTCAAACTCGCTCAAGCGGGGCCCTGCTTTAAAGAAAGCAGCCTCGAAAGAAAAATCTCGGACATGTAGTCAGATACATTGACTACGCCATCGAGATGATTCGAACTGACTAAACTGGAAATATGGAAAAGGAACTTAAATAAAGTTCGGGCAGTTGTCCAAAAGTTGCTTAGCGGAGAAATAACCGTATTTCAATAAAGTCTCTCTGTGTTTGTGTAACTGCTTTTCAGCACTGCGCTTAAGATCAAAGCGATTATAACCTCTCGCAATGAGGGTGGTGGAGGTACGATTTATTTTTTCAATAAAATCGCTCTCATGTGTACAGATGCGAATATATCTCAAAACCTGTCCCGCGAAAACTTTGATACCTATTTTGTAAGGCATAGTGTTTTGAGGAAATGTTAAGAGCGTAACAGGAAAATTGAAGTTGTCAACCTTATGAAATACAGAGGTAACCGCTTCTGTATTAGTGATTTGCATTTTAATGTCTAAATATTCAATGTTGTTATCATTATCTCCACTTCTACTTGCCTCCAGACTTGGTGGATAAATTTTAAGAATTAAAGAAGCGAAATGTTTATAATTAATAATACACAGATCGTCTATATATCTAGAAGTATTCGATAGAAGTTTAGCTAGACCATACTTTTTACTTTTCATAAGATTAGACATGAAAATATATTCGCAGTGTAAAAGAAAAAGGTCTGCTAGCAAAGGGCTACAAATACCTCCCATCGGTATACCTTTTATCTGTCGAAAAACCTGTCCACCAAAAGTGACGTAAACTTCATGAATAATGAATTTAATAGCATCCTTAAAGTTATCTTTAGTAAAAACACTATAGCCTTGATACTTTTTACTAGCTAAAAAACATTTTTCATAACCGATGCATAAGTATTTCCTATTCGAATCATTAAACACCAAATCTAGCAAGTCAGAAATGTGATGAATAACATCGTCATGATTCAAGTTAGTGTACAATGTGGAGAAGTCAAAAACTTGCACGTTATGTATATTGATGTTTTGAATCTTATTTAGGAATTCGATCGAAGATACTATACTCCAAAAACAGTTAATTCCGCTATTTTTATGGATAGCGTTACAATATTCCTTAAAGTAATTTCTTATAACGGTTAGGCCTTTATTAATCTTAGTCGAAAGTTGTTTAGTAGTGCATTTTTTAGCACCTGCTATGAAGCGAAATTTGTAAGGGTTTTTATGCAATTTAGGTATCCAATACAATCGAGGTAGTTTAAGATTATCTTTATTACAAATAGTATGAAAGGAATTACTAGTGATCTCTTTATGATTTACAACTAAACTATTGATCTCTATGTTAACAGGTATGTATGTACTATTACCGAAAGGAGTTAATGTCTTCAAATCAAATCCAAGTTCCTGTAATAAAACCAGAACATAGAATTTCTTGCAAATGAACGCATAATTGCTATTAGCCTTATCTACCGCAGTAATAATGAAGTTATCATGATAATAATGCAGTAACTTGCTAATCTTGCTTAGAGAATTAATGTTTCTATTACTCATTGTATTCTTGCTATTGTTACTGTTTTGGTTCTTGAGCTTATTATTATATAGCTTGTCTCGCACTAATTTTAAAATCTTATTTCTCCAATCCGAATAATCAGCTCTTAAAATTTTTTTGTGCTTCCTACACATCTTAGCTATGTGCTTATCGAGCGAAACTGTGATACTGTCTATAATATTTTTATGATTACACTTCCTGGGTAAACGATACTTCGTTCCTAGAGCAAGCAATTCTTTAAACTCAGGTTCATTAATAAAATTCAAATCACCTGTGAAAACGTGTTTGTGATAATCATTAACAAAAGAAGGGTGATCATTACATTTACACTTAGAATTTAAGATATCATGCAAATCAGACTTATCTAGCGTTTTCAAAAATTTGTTATAGTTGCAGATTTTCAAAGAGACAGGGCTATTCAATGTAAAATAAGTTTTCGGAGGATAACAATCCTGTACCTGTTCTGGAACTAGTCGATTAATACTTCTGTCATGCAGAATACTACTGATATCCACTTTGTCCATAATTTTGTTTTTGAACTCAAAAGTTATATTTGTTTTTACATCGCTAGACTGCTTGGACTCTGAATTACATATTATATTGTAATAATATGCAGAAACTAAATGCGCAAAGTTACTAGACTCATGATTGAGTTTCTTGTTAATAATATGCAAAGTACTGTAACTCAAAGACCTAAGACTTTGATAAAACTTAGCAAGATTGCTGCCGTTAAAGCAGTTTTTCAAATATGCTATCGAGTCATCAATATTATTGGTCTTATTGACCTTTTTCCTATTTCTAACGCCATGACTAAGTTTGCGTCTGGGGATAGGACTGTTGAAATAGCTACCGTAATCAACAGTGCCTTTTGACACGCAACCACCTCCGGAAACTCTATCATTAAGTCCTAAGGGGTGCAAAGTATTTAACGTGCGTATATAAAAATCTTCGCTTTTATTAAGTTTTCGAACAACATCATTTTTATCTTTACTGTCATTATTAACATCTATAATTTGAACAGAAATGTCATTACAAGTATGTCCTACTTCACGGAAATGATTAATAAGAAATGTATTCTTAGTGCCTTTACTAATGCTATTACGATGTCCATTTAATCTGCAGTGTAGAGCCTGAGTAGTCTGACCTACATACTGTAACCCGCATTTTTTGCAAGAGAGTAAGTAAATCACATTTTTGGTTTTACAATTGAATTTACCCGTCTTATCGAACGTGAAATTTCCACCTGTACTAAAACTAGTGAACGAAGAGGAAGGATTGAAAGCATTACAGCATAAGCATCTATTGGATTGACATGACGCAAGCGAGGCTTGAGTGGAGGGCGCTACCCATTCCATCGCATCAACGCTAAATACTTTTTATGCATAATTTCCATAATGTTAAGAGAGAGAAAGTGGTTGTGAAAACTACGAGTATAACATACGTGTAAGTCACTGATATTGTGAGTACAGGACAATTAATTAAATGTGTCATATTGATTGTCAAAAAGAAGAAGATAGCTTAACGTGAAAAGCTGTAATGAGAATTAATTAGATTAGTACCAATAGGTATAGCACGAAGGACAGTGTCCAGCTAGTAGCGGTCAGAAGGCGGGGAACTAGTCCACCATCAACTTCAGACATACTATCAAGATAATTAAATTGGTTGAGGCTAACCTCCGACTGGACCAAGAGAGATCGAATGGACTATTAGTCCGGGAGCTAGCGTGAAGTTGTGCAGGGAACGAGGTAGTACATAAAACTTTCACATAGCATAGTACACCTCTAACCTACTGCAAAACTTCGCGTCTGCCGGATCAGATCATTTGCTTTTCAGAAATAGAGAGGATAACACAATCCTATGTATTTCCAGTGGTAAAACTGTGACATCTGAGGTGTTGACTCCATTTTTTCGAATTTTTGCTCATAAAAGTTACACAAATTGGTATTTTGTTGAACTGGTTATTATAGAAATCATCTACAGATCATGATCTTTCAAATGAGTTATCATTCAGTGACAGAGGATGAAGTAAAGTGTACAAACAGACACTTTTCGTTGGTGTAACTGCAAATTTTAACATTGAAATTTCAGGAAAATTGTTGATATACTTTAACGAAAAGTATCTGTTTGTACACTTTACTTCATCCTCTGTCACTGAATGATAACTCATTTGAAAGATCATGATCTGTAGATGATTTCTATAATAACCAGTTCAACAAAATACCAATTTGTGCAACTTTTATGAGCAAAAATTCGAAAAAATGGAGTCAACACCTTAAATGTCACAATTTTACCATTGGAAATACATAGGATTGTGTTATCCTCTCTATTTCTGAAAAGCAAATGATCTGCTCCGGCAGACGCGAAGTTTTGCAGTAGGCTAGAGGTGTACTATGCTATGTGAAAGTTTTATGTACTACCTCGTTCCCTGCACAACTTCACGCTAGCTCCCGGACTATATATAAACTGGGGAGAATTAGTAGAATTTGAGTTTCCATTAATCCCAATGGTGTGAAGTAATTTTTTATCATTTTGAGTTATAGTTTTGATTTACTTCATTTATGAAAATAATGAATCATGTGTTTCTAAGAGTTAAGATTTTTTTGTCACGCAGTGTAGTTTTGAGCTACTGTGAATGAAGTTGATAAAGAATAGGGTCTACTTGAGAAAAATATCTAATGAAAATAAACGCAGTATGTCACTTTTAATGAAAAATGAAAATTTTTTTGTACATTTACTAAGATGTCGGCTAATATGAAATTCCCCTCTCATGATTTACTAAGATGTATTCATTGTCTACGATGTCTCAGATTTTCAATAATCTTCAATTTATTCAGCAATGCGTGGAAATACTCGGTAGGGTGCACCAGTTGATTCAACTTTGACTTAAATTCGTAGGACAATGAATGCTGTATAGAAAGTAATATTGCATTTCACGCCAAATTAAAGATCGACAAAAATATTCCATAAAACCCAACCGATCGAGTTGATGATGTACTGGTATAGGTCATACGTGGGGCATTGTCCAAGGGAGAGATGCATAAGCCGGCGAGCCGACGGCAGCTTGGCTTGAAATAATCTGCTCACGGCTCGGTTCGACTTCATTTCTTCGGGCCGATTGGAGCCGCGGCTCCTCGCCTCTGCTTGACTTGAGAAGTTGTCATTGGAAGTCGACGGAAAGGGAATCGATCTGGACTGAAATTATCACAATACTCAATCTAAACTCCCAATATGTAAGTATTGTCATCAAAGCCTCATCCTGTCAGGTAGAAGTCACGTCAAAAGTTTCATTCTTTCATTCACGTTTTCTTTATTTCATCACATCTTGCACGTTAGTAATGGACAATCGTATGTCTTATCAACAGTTTAGTACTAGTTATCAACATATCAGTAAAGTCTAGACCATTTTCCTTTAACTCGAGATAAAGTCAAGAGGCATTAGTGAAATTGTCGAAAGATTTACAGTGATTTGTTGCATTCTTGTGCGGTTCATTTTCAGCATGATAGCAATAAGGAACCATCTATAATGGACGTCCGACACTATTGGCATTTTTCAGCTCCCCTTGCCTCGTAAATTCAATCTCGATCTCAATTTCGAGTCCAAATTTGTCGACCTAATTGTAAGTACGTAGTCTTATTTGCAATTTAAATTACAACTATAACATGAATCTGAACAAAATTTGGTATTCATTAATACAATTTAGTGTATACAGGTCGCAGAACAAAATTCTTGCAGCTGAGAATTTTTTTCCTGCCGCAACAAAGTCACCTGTATTCCCAGGCTGGCATGACGAAAGATCATCCGTGTTGAATTTCCTCGCATCCTAAATATGGGTAGGCTATTAAGTTGCCATCATAGAGTAAGCATATAGTAGGTGGAGTGTCGACTCAAAAAAAGTGTGTACACAGTGAAAATTTTTATGTCAGAAGATTAAGTTTTTTGCAAAGATCACGTTCCTACGGTCTAAAAAATAATTTGAGCAGTTTTCAAAAAGCTTAATTTTTGCAAATTTATATAGGCCTACTGCCGACATGTACCCCCTTTATAAGTAGTATGAAACAAGCTATGTGAAACCACATTATAATGGAAGTCTTCATGAAAAAGTCGAGATCTTATTTTGCTTTCTTGACTGAAAATTTCAAGTTTTTCATTCGATTTCCATCCGTATATGATTTTATGATTCACCAAATTTATATGTTCCACCTCTTCAATCTGAATGGTGATGTGGAACTTTACATCTTTCAAAGTTAATTGAAATTATTGTCTTTGATTATGTTGTTTTTCTCTACCAGTGGCAGGTTGCCTGTGATATGATCACGCTTTAGAAAATACTCTTGAGGTTGAGCACGAAAGTAATAGCAGCCTATCCAATTGCTAATTTAACAAACATTACCACTCCAAGGCTGTCATGACACGGAGGATCTGTAAAATACCATAACTCCTTCTGTATTACTATCATGATCAGTCAATTCCGTGGTAATTTCTACAAAACTACAAATATTTGCATATCTGACTTTGACAATAATACCCAACTGTATTCATCTCGAATTCATTTAATAAAATCGAAAGTGTATACACATTGGGGATTTAATAAATGCGGAGTTACCACTCTACCTAATATACTTACTCTATGGCTGCCATTTTTCCTTTTGTGATTACAGTTTATCAGTGGCGGCTCGTGCAGTCCTGCTCATGTGGGGCGCAATACAAACGTCTTCATCTTAGCCCATCATCTACTGCGGTCTCTGCTATATTTCATGTACGCCTATGTAAATGCCTGTTTATGACATGATGGGCCTCAGTGCAAATATACTACTGTGGTCCTTCATAATGACATTATTTTCGGAAGCCTACTTAAAAGCAAAATCATCGCTCGAACACTTCCAAGTTAAGTAAAGAAAGAAAAAAATTGAATTTGATAACAGAAACCGGCATCAAATGTAAAAACGACTTCATTTGTCATTTTCATTTATTCACGATTTATAAGCGAAGTCGACTCTTCGCTCTTTCAAAGTTTGAAAAATATCAATAACCTGTTCGTTAAAATTCGGAATGCTTCGGACAAGGTTTTTGTCAATAGCAAGCATAGCAAGAGCATTCATGCGGTTATCTGTCATGGTATTGCGAAAGAATGTTTTTATGCGCTTCATGGTTGAAAAACACCGTTCAGCTTCAGCTGTTGACATGGGAGTTGTCAGAACAATTTGGAGATTCTTATAACTTTCGTCCAGTAGTTGCGCGATGTTGTTCTCTCCAAAAGTTCCAAGTTGATAGGCAGAAGCAAGATGGGTGCGAGACTGTTCATGTTGCTGTATTCTGGACGATAGGTGTTTCCAGTCCTTGTATCCATGTAAAGTCCAGCGATGATCACCACCAAATAGCACACAAGGAAAACAAAATACAGCTTCCAGTTCATCTGATCCACAAAGCCATTCACATCTCGAATACCATTCTGTATTAAAATTTCTCTTGTAGTTTCGTCCTCTGTCGCTTGAAACGTGAGCTTGGCTGCCGTTGAGTCGTGGCCTTGGCGGACCGAGATTTCTAATTTCAATTTTTTCTTGTAGGGAATGTTGAGAAAACGGCTTTCTTAAAAGATATGCAATCTGATTCATTTTCAGTCGACACAGTGAGACACAGTTATGATTGAAAGTGCTTCGCCAGCACAGATTTAGAGAGGGAACAGATGAACTATTTACACAACTGCGTGAAGCCGGTAAACACAGGACGGGAGAGACGCTGATGTGCGATAGACCATGGATTCCTTAATAGTAGTGGTAGTAATAGTAGTTTCCCATCCCGGCCACTACTATAAAGGAATCCATGGATAGACAGGCAAGAAACAAATTTCAACATTATTACAGCGGTGACTTTTGCAGGGTAAACATACTTGAAAAACTATCATTGTCATGTTGTCAAATGATTTCTTTGTCAACAAAGTAAGCAAACTCAATGAATTGTGTCACATACTTATCAGTTAGTGAATAAAATACCCAAGATATTGAACCTCTTTTAAAAGATTAATTCATTTGTATCTAACTTTAATTCCTATTCATCGTAGAATAATTTTTTTGAATGGGGATATATCCATACTCCAAGATTAGATCAGACACTAGACCAAAAAAAATAAGAAATATAGGATTTTTTCGGAAGATATTGAAGAAATATAAGATTTTTCCAACAAATTATCGGAAAGCATGGGATTTACCTCATGCAAAGTAAGAAAATAAAATTTGTTTTATTGAAAAATTTTTGATCCTCACAAAGGTTAACAAAATTTATTAATTTTGTTTTCCAAATGATAATAGTTAAAAGTTACGGTTTGCTCAATTGTGTTCTTAAGTAGCCGATGCCCATTTTGAATAATACCTAAACATAGGAGAACTTACTGAGGTTATCTACAAATCTCGAATATATACATGCATGAGAAAAAGAAATAAACAGGAATGGTGCAAAATTCTCAAATGTTTACAAAATATCTATAGAAAATAAACTCGATGTAAAAACCACAGTAGAAACATGCATCTTGTCTGTAAAAAAGCTACTCTCTTCGGTCTGAGTTAGCGATAAGTTGGTTTCATAATATGAACTACAATCGATTTGGTAACAAAAATTTATGAGCAATCAACAATAATTACAAAATGTTGGTAACAGATAAACTATAGGAATAGAAGATATCTACAGAATAATTATTGGGAAAAACAGTTGATCAAATATTAGAATATATTATGGAAAACCAGGAAAAGAAACGTCTATTGATACAACTTGGTGGGAACATAAATCACGTTTAGGCTATTGTTTCAATTTAATCTCTAGATTTCCCGTGTATGTAGGCAGATATCATAGGTATTTTAGAACTCAGATTATCTTCATCAAGATTTTAGTAAATTTCTAAACTGCTGTATAAATAGACAGACAAATTATGAAAAGCGATAGGTTAAATCAATAAAACTAAGAAGCTTCTTCGATATCTAGAAGTATCATTCAGGATGGCCAACGTTTGGGTTTCATAGATGTTAACGTATGTACTTTATCATTCAAATTCATTTATACACACTAAGCTTTTAGTTTTTATTCATTTAACTCAGAAAAATTCGGTATTGAGATGTATACAATCAGGAAAGTTCAAATCATGAACCTCCTTTAAGAAAAGATAGATTTTAAGATGAGTTGAACTTTAAAATATGTAATATAGAGTTTCTTTCTTTTTGTCCAACTTTCTGCGTTTACTCTGTTTTTTCCTATTTTGGATTGAACGACCCTTAACTTTTCGTGAGCCGTTTCCAACATTGATTGGGCCACGCTCACATCCAAAAACTCTTTATCATTGCATGTTTTCTTCAATTTTTCGTTGCCGATTTGAAGTAAAACGTTAGCCGTTCGATACTCTTTTCGTACACTGAGGAACACAACATGAAGTCATCATTGCTTTGGAATTATAATGAAAAAGTAACAGGTCAGCTTTAGGGCAGCCCACTTATTGCGATATCTTAAGTAAACATCTGTAACGATTAAAGACGGACTTATCATTTCAGTAAATCTAAATTCCCTCTAAGCAGCCCCACAGAATTGCTGTAAAATGATGCCTGTCGACATCAATTTATCTCAAAATAGACTTAACATACAGATATGTCACATACATGAGCATTATCATCAAATTGTCAAAAATGTGAGATATTATCTCCTCAACGCGATAAGCATCCGTTCTGACCAACACATTTCTTGCCTGTCTATCGCAAATTGTCACCAAAGTAAACACCGATCGGCGGGCTTCAACGCCGTCAGCGTGAATTGCGGAAAGCAGTTCATCTGTTCCTCTCTAAATCTGTGTTCGCCAGTCCAAGGTTTGTATACACGCATCAGAATAGCATAAGTTTGACCAGAATCTGACTTCCTAACGCACGCGCGGCGTTACCTAATCAAAATGTACGAAAGCGAACCAGAGGGACTTTTTGAGAGCGCCCCATCCATGCATTGTTTACGCTTGCGAAGCTGCTAAAAATCTTCGATGTATGCAGATGTATGATCAGCAAAACATGTATGAATCAAGGCGCACAGACTGTGCGCCCCATCCGGTAGAAGAGAGGGAGAGTGACGTCTGAATGAGTCACTGAACCACGCTTCGAATGTGTTTAGCAGTAAAGGTTGAACCATTGATAGTTCAATTCAGTCTATCAGATCAGTTGCGTTTCAGCGCAATGTTCTGTGTAAATTTTCTTTGATGTAAATAATTTTTAATGGAGGGCTGCGCCCCAGGCGCCCATATGGACGGGCCGCCACTGCAGTTTATCATTAATCCATTTGTGTAAAAATCAAACACTTACTGAATGATGCCACACTTCGGTTTTGCTTATAGTCCAAATACTGATGGATGACCCATATTTCTCGTTTTATTGCGACGCCATGCCACTGTCCACCCCGACGACCGATTACTGAGGCCATGATTCTTCATCTTTCACTGCACCATGCTCTTTTTATATGTCAAATTCTCTCTGTCAATGCCGAAACGATTTGTCTGAATATTCGGCGCACACATTGGCTATATACAAATGTTATTTATTCATCAACATGTTTTAATTACATGTGCATGCAAACTCTCTTTTAAGAAAGGGTGATCAGTGAAAAAAGTGAGAAAGCTCTTGAGATGTGATGTGGGAAACGCGTGGCATTTCAGTCGTCACAGACGGTCATCTTCTATGATGAAATCTCGACAAAATCATTTAGGCCGGTAAAGATCTATTGAAATATCAGAAAATGATGATCAATGATCAGAATCAGATAGAAGAGCAATAAGCCTTCCCATGGAAATATTTAGACGCAACGCCGAGCTGACATATTTATTAACTTGGAATAACTGTTCAACATCTATGTTCAACGCAGCTATTCATGGATGACTGATAACCACAGTTGCGGTCATTTAAAAGGCAATCCAAAGGCACAGTCATCCAATATTGTGCACTTTCAAAAACATATCATTCATTAGCTTTCAGATCTGTACAAAGGTCTGCGAGCGTATTTATTAATCAACATGATGTAATTGCATATAATCTCAAAAAACAATTATTTTGCAAAAATCAATTTATATCTGAAAATGATTATCATGGTTGTTAGAATTATATGTCGGAGAAGTAAACCCTCCCAAGGAAGGCAATAATTAATTAAATGTAGCTTTGAGTGGACAACTTTATTGACTTGGAGTACATACCGGTAATTGTTCAGCATCTGTATTCAGCACAGCCAACATAGATAGCTCTGCTAACATGCATGGCTGACTGATAACCACAGTTGCGGTCATTCAACAGGTTTACAATCATTAAGTATTGTGCATCTTCAAGACCAGATCACTCATATTTTAATTGACATGTGGGTGTGGGAATAGTCAAGTGAATTTGTCCTTAACCAATGAATGTCCCAACAAACAATTCAACGTAGCATTCAACGTTCATTTTCATTCACAAGTGTACAGCAAAAAATCTAATCTCGAATAGTCGAGATCTCGGTACAATCTCGAGACCTCGGACGCCTAGAAATGGTCTCGAATTTGAATTCACTAGGATGAACAATCCTTATTTGCGTAAATACAATGAGAATGTTTCCCAAGATTCTATACTTCATTATTTCAAGTGAAAATAATTCTGTTGATCTGAGTTTGGGATAGGATGGATGACTTTTGCGTTTATATACAGGAATAACCAATGCGCGTTTCCAGATATCAGGAATGAAACCATGCAGCAATGACTTCTCAAATAATATTGAATGGAAAAGAGAAATTTCGAGTGCAATTTCCTTAAATAGGTAAACCGGTAAAAAATCTGTAGTGGTAAAGTTTTGGTCACAGATTCATCAAAGCTTTCGAGATTTCAGATATGGGAAATTCTACCGTACTGAGGAAACACTGACCAGTGGTTCTGGACAGAAAACGGGAAAATCTTTGTTATCTTTAGAAAGAAACTGGATGAAAAGTGACTGCTCATAACATTTGCTTTATCAAATTCATTACTCACATGTTCATCAGATTCATTGTTGAGAGTTGGGTTGGCATACTAATGGTCTTTCTAGACTTCTTGTTGATGTAGGAATAAAACGAATTCAGGTTTCTGCTTTCTATGATGTCGGGTTCTTTTTCAATAATTAGTCTTTTTACTTCGCGGTCATACTCTTTAGCGTATATTTGATATATTGATTCGTCTCTTTTGTACCTGTCTTTTCCTTGTGCAGTAATTTCCTCAATACTTTAGGTTTCTTGCGTCACAGCACGTCCAGGGATATATTTAATAATGGGCATCAACCATGACAGAGAGAGAGAGAGAAGTCCCATATATCGTTGGTCGATTGTCGAAGGATGGGTCAACATCCTTGGAAAAGTACTCAAGAGAGAACATCCAAGAATGCCACGGAACAGATCGCAAAAAGGCTTTCGATCTTCCCATTAAAATCCCTATTCCGGCAATCATGAAACGTTTTCTATCCTGTACATTTTTGAGATTGTTTATGAACACTCCTCACGTTAACTTGGTTTGTAAAAAGAACAACAGAATGGTCACATGTAGAGAAAAAAGGATCGGACACTTTCAGCCGAGGAACATGAGAGTCTTTGCATGAGATGGATTACGAGTGACAATAATGTCAATAGTTGACAATTGACGAATAGGAACATCAACCAACTGGATAAGACCGTTGCGATATTAAAGCAATTTCAAAGAATATGTCATGCCCGGCATCCCCAAGACTTTCGGGGACAACTCCACTGATTGATGGGACACTTTCAGCCGAGGAACATGAGAGTCTTTGCATGAGATGGATTACGAGTGACAATAATGTCAATAGTTGACAATTGACGAGTAGGAACATCAACCAACTGGATAAGACCGTTGCGATATTAAAGCCATTTCAAAGAATATGTCATGCCCGGCATCCCCAAGACTTTCGGGGACAACTCCACTGATTGATGGGAAGTTGAAATCACCACATATTACCAGAGAGTGATCATTCATAGCCGATTCGACGTTTAAAGGAAGAAACTCAAACAGAATTGGTCCTAGGAGGATTATAAACGGCAATTACATGTAGTCTTAGACGGTCACATTTTGGAAATGATAGATCAAGCACACTATCTCGATATTATATAATCGCTCCAGAGATACTTTAGTAACTACCAAATTTGTCCGGGAAAAATTGTGACTCCACCATAATCATCATGTCTATCGCAAAAATATGCATTAAACCATTACAAAGTAGGGAAAGGTGCACAGTCTCTTAACCAAGATTCCGTAAATATTAAAATGTCATAGCTCTTTGATGAAAGAATAGAATGAAAATTGGGGAGTTTATTGTTCAATGACCTAGTGCTGGCCTAGATCACACACTGGCTGAAATGCCGCGCGAAAACCTCGTACTCTTTCGCAAAATATTTCGTCGTCAAAGCGAATTCGTGAAACAAAAATCAATATGCTACTGAACATATTTTTTCTCCAGCATTTTATAACGTAAGAATTTCGTATTCCCAGTTTTTCTTAATAAGTCAAATGATACAAAGTCTCATCGAAATTCATGGATCTACAGGGTGGCGCACGTAAACCGCCGGATTTTAAACTTTTATTACTCCTCAAATGTTCATCCGATCGTCATGAAATTTCGACTCATACTAGTTTGGAGTATAGGATTTATGATGATTATACCTGTTGTACTGAGAATTGTCAGAAAATTCTGATTCTATTGACCAAATGACATGTAGTAAAATTGACATGCCAACAATGTATCTTGACATGTAAAATTTAACGATAAACTTTTCCCTTTATTTCCACCACGTCTTTATCAATAATGACCAAAACGAATTAGGGTAAATGTCATAGAAAACATTTATTAAATGAAAAACACAAGAAAAAAGTCTTAGTAGCCATCGAACTTCAACGTGTCCTCCTCCATTCTCGAGGACTGATTCGAGTCGCTTTTGGTAGGCCAGAGCAGTTTCTCGACACATCTCAGTTGTCACTTCTTGAAATGTTTGTATGATGCGGTCCTTCAGGTCTTGCATGGATGTTGGCCGTGTATGGTAAACCTTGGACTTGACAAAACCTCACAAGAAGAAATCGCAAGGCGTCAGGTCAGGTGAACGCGGTGGCCAGGGCATGTCAGGAGATCCACGTCTCATCCATTTGTTAGGCATCTTCTTGTTCAACCACTCACGCACAGGAAGTCCCCAGTGTGGAGGTGCACTATCCTTCATGAATATTATGCTCCTGCCTCTTCTGTCGGACTGCACCGCTGGCCAAAATTCCTCCTGTAGCATCTTGAGATACCGATCCTTGTTGACGGAGGTGTCGAAGAAGAACGGTCCGTAGATACCTGATTGGCTGATTGCCGCCCAGACGGTGGTGCGTGGCGAGTGTATAGACTCTAGCTTGATCCAGTGAGGGTCCTGGTTGGCCCAATAACGACAATTGTGGCAATTCACACCACCATCCAGATGGAAGTGAGCTTCATCGGATCAGGTTAGTTCCACTAAATGGCTCGGGTTGGCTTGAATGTGCTGTAGCTCCTGTTTTGCGAACTCCATTCGGTTTTCCAGATCTTCTTCGTGTAATCGCTGCACCACCTGGACCTTGTACGGATGCCATCCATAGTCATGAAGGATGCGCTGGATAGTGCGGCGACTCACTTGAAGGGCATTAGATGCACGACGGGTAGATGTGTTTGGGTCCTCCTCGAAGTGCTGCACAACTCGTTCCACATTCTGCTCCGTTCGTTCAGAAGATGACCGGTCCCGCTTGACAGTCAACACACTACCACTGGTCAACAGGTTTGTGTGCCACCGCTTTATGGTACGGGCATCCGGTGCTATCGCGTTCTTGCCATACTCTGAATGATAAAGCCTTTGTACCTCCACTGGACTCTTGAACCATTCGTACCAAGCCATGCATTTTGCTCGTTCTGCAACCGAATAGTCATCCATTCTTCTGTGTTCGATTCTTTTCAGATAGTGATTTAATCGTCGAATGGTATTTTATATGACATGGAACCAACTGAACAATATTCACTTCAAGACTGCGTACAATTTTGTCCGGCAGCCAGAACGAGATTCTGCAGGGAGCGAGGCCGAAAGTCAGACTTTCACAGAATGATGCACACGCTATGCCTACCACGAATCTGCACGTCTGCCGAGTTCTTATGAGTTCCTCTTCTTGTCAGACAAGATCAAAGAAAAACATATGTAAATCCAATGGGACGCAGATTGCAGTTTTTAGCTAAAATAAAATTATCTATGTTTTCTCTGATTAAACGAAAAGTACTAAGCCAAGAGTCATAATTTTTGGTACGGAATGTCTTCAGGTCATTTCCTATGATGTACATGTGCTTTTATCGTGCATCTAATCAGCTATGTATGTGAGAATGTGGTCGAATGTGGATAAAGTAGCTCAAAATGTTTGTGTTTGCCGACAGTAGAAGGCTGGCCAAATCTAAATGCGTTTAGCTATATAGACAGGGGTGCATGAAAATGAAAGAAAATGACCTGAAGACGTTCCATGCCAAAAATTATGACTCTTGGCTTCGTACTTTTCGTTTAATCAGAGAAAACATGGAAAATTTCATTTTAGCCAAAAACTGTAATCTGCGTCTCATTGGATTTACATATGATTTTCTTTGATCTTGTCTGACAAGAAGAGGAACTCACAAGAACTCGGCAGACGTGCCGATTCGTAGTAGGCATAGGGTGTACATCATTCTGTGAAAGTCTGACTTTCGGCCTCGTTCCCTGCAGAAACTCGTTTTGGCTGCCGGACTATATTCGTTGTGCAGAATACGATTCATGTTAATTAAGTTAATTAACTTGATCTAGATTTTCGATGTCATTTGGTCAATAAAATCAGAATTTTCTGACAATTCTCAGTACAACAGGTATAATCATCATAAATCCTATACTCCAAACTAGTATAAGTCGAAATTTCATGACGATCGGATGAACATTTGAGGAGTAATAAAAGTTTAAAATCTGGCGGTTTACGTGCGCCACCCTGTATTTCGAAAAACCAAAAATAGGAGTCGTTGTCAAGGTGCTGTTATTGTTCACTAGAAGTAGATGTTTAAAATTTGATGAGAAAAATAAATTAATTTGATTTGGAATTCACAAAAATGGGTGTAGACCTATTACATATGTTTTATGTCTACATGCACAAGTGCACAGATGCCCTATATGGTATGGTTTTTATTTCGTATAGATGTGTTTGTAGAATTCCATTTACCTGATTCATGGCAATTATTCATCAGCTGTCAACTTCACCGTCGATTGCAACACCGCGCAGTTATTTCTCTTTCGCATCCTATGTGTTTTTCTTATATTTCTGTGCACTTAGTCCACCGATTTACGTCGTTGAATATTCACCGTTTCCGTTGTGCTCTGCTCTATCTCATCGTATACGTCTCACCGACCCTGTTCAACCCGTTCTCATTATATTTGAGAAAAACAGTGTTTTACTCTCTGTGAAGTGAGTTTTGTTCGTTTGTAGTTTCCGATTGTGGTGGCATTGATATCGCGCTGACCTTGATATCGTCGTGCAAAATTTTTCTTCTTTCTCGGACATATCCTAATCTGAATATTTACTTTGACAGATGTCAGTCTGGTGCTTCGGTAGCAATTCCGATTCACATACCGTAGAACGAGGTTTGAGTCCGTCTGCCAACATTTTTGTGATTTATCGTTTAAGCATTTATTATGTCTCAGTACAATTCTGAAGCTGATTTTTGTAGCAATGCTAATATCGATTGTCCTAAATGCAAAACTCACATTTCTAGAAATGAATATTTTCAATGTTCAATGTGCAACAGCAAATATCACAAGAAGAAAGATTGTAGTGGGATCCCTGCGAATGTCCTGAAAACCTGCAACGGAATTGATCAGGCCATCCTCATTTGTGAAATGTGAATTGACTTTGCTTTTGCGACGTAAACAAATACTAGAGGATAAGTTGGATGATTTATTGAAGCTTGATATCAATCGTAAAATGCCGTCCGTAAAATCTATAATCTCTGATCATGTGGTCGAAACAGTTGCAGAGTTGCAAGAAATTGAGAAAAAAAGTGACAAGATAATCATTTCTGGATTAAATGAGTCAAATCAGGCGATAACACTACAGTCGCTGATCATGATTTAGCACTGCTCCCAGATTTAGCTTCGTCCTTGAACATCACAAATTTCGAGGTTCAATCATATTTTTCAACTTGGAAGGAAAATTAATCCTCGTCTAAGACCGATAAAAGTAAAATTACCAAACCGCGACTTTATGTCTAAATTGTTGACTGAAGCAAAGCGTTCGAAGTCCATGAATGATCGATGGCCGAAGGTCTATTTCAAGCCTGATCTTATAGTCCGGGAGCTAGCGTGAAGTTGTGCAGGGAACGAGGTAGTACATAAAACTTTCACATAGCATAGTACACCTCTAACCTACTGCAAAACTTCGCGTCTGCCGGATCAGATCATTTGCTTTTCAGAAATAGAGAGGATAACACAATCCTATGTATTTCCAATGGTAAAATTGTGACATCTGAGGTGTTGACTCCATTTTTTCGAATTTTTGCTCATAAAAGTTACACAAATTGGTATTTTGTTGAACTGGTTATTATAGAAATCATCTACAGATCATGATCTTTCAAATGAGTTATCATTCAGTGACAGAGGATGAAGTAAAGTGTACAAACAGACACTTTTCGTTGAAGTATATCAACAATTTTCCTGAAATTTCTATGTTAAAATTTGCAGTTACACCAACGAAAAGTGTCTGTTTGTACACTTTACTTCATCCTCTGTCACTGAATGATAGCTCATTTGAAAGATCATGATCTGTAGATGATTTCTATAATAACCAGTTTCACAAAATACCAATTTGTGCAACTTTTATGAGCAAAAATTCGAAAAAATGGAGTCAACACCTTAAATGTCACAATTTTACCACTGGAAGTACATAGGATTGTGTTATCCTCTCTATTTCTGAAAAGCAAATGATCTGATCCGGCAGACGCGAAGTTTTGCAGTAGGTTAGAGGTGTACTATGCTATGTGAAAGTTTTATGTACTACCTCGTTCCCTGCACAACTTCACGCTAGCTCCCGGACTATTACTCTAAGGCAGAGGGAACCCGAGAAGACTCTACGTGATGAGCTCAAACGTCGCCGAGATGCTGGTGAAAATCCTTCATTATGGAAATGCTCCTTCATTATGGAAAAATTGTACAACGAACTGGTGCAACTAGCACATCGAATAACTGACTAAGCAAGTTGTCTTTTGATGTCATAGTAGCAAATGTTCGTTCAATTGTCAACAAATTCACTCATTTGAAAGCTATTTTGGATATTTAATGACCAGATGTTTTTGCTGCTGCTGAGACTTGGGGTCGACAATCTCTTCTAGATTCAGTTATCACTCCTTCTGAGTATTGCTTATTTCGCTCAGATCGCAAAAATCGATTTGGTGGTGGCGTATTTATCCTGATCCATCAGAGACTTCACCCGGCGTCATTTAATTTATCAGAAGATTAACTCAACTCGTCAATAGATTCCGTATATTGTCAGATTCATGTTGATAATAGTCGATCATTATTGATGGCATGTATTTATGGACCACCTAACAATCCTGACAATCAAGAGGGTATTCTGATAGAGTTATTTGATTATGTTTGTTCACGTCAGTTAGATTTCTTACTTATTTTTGGCGATTTTAGTTATCCTAATATTGACTGGCTTAACCTGCATGCATGCTCAGCAAGTAACTCAAGCATTTAAGGAATGTTTTTTGGCGAATTTTCTCACGCAAGTGGTTACATCACCTACTCATGGAAGTAACTTACTGGATCTAGTGTTTTTCCAATGGCAATGATGCATCTATTTTTGAAACTGAAGTTCGTGAACCTTTCCCTTGTAGTGACTATAGGTCTGTTCTAATTAATATCTCAATAGATGTCTGCGATCGCTTTTCTACTTTGAAGGATGCCTCGACCTTGTCCAATTTCTCAAAAGCCAGCTGGAATCTTTATAATGACTTTATTTCGAGTTTTACATGGGATGATATTCTTCGGAATAGGCTACTGATGTAGACATAATGTGGTATGCTATTAAGTCAATTTTGCTAATAGCAACTGAAAATTCGATTCCTAAGAAACAGAAAAAACAGATGGTTTATGGTATTCCGTTTGTTGGTCAAGTAATAGGAGCTGAAGTATATATTTGTCCTACTACATTTGAAGCTTACTAGTAACACATCACAAAGTGATGAAATCGACATGGTGAAAGAAGATTCAATATTAAGAAGATAAACACACATCTGATGTGATTATGTATTGGCATGGAAACACCGTTTGTTGATAAACGTCATCCAGTAATAGGCTATCTCGAGTTGCCAGACATCAAGGTAAAGACTCCTCTCAAACATCACCTGGTGTTAAGGGGAATGCTATAGCTCTCTTATCTCCTAATGATTTGTTTGCTGTGTCGATAAAGATAAGATGAATGTTTTGCCAAACAAATTGCATTCCGAATTGCACGTTTTGTGTAAAACCGATGAGTTTGTTGGTAAGTGCAGCAGGGTTCTTGATTTTTCTGATGTTTTTCCCACGACTGAAAAGTTATTCAAAACACTCACCACGTGTCTAGTTATGGTTGTGAAAGATCCTTCTCTACTCTCTAAAGAATTAAAAGATTTTCTAGGACGAGTATGTCCGATGTCGATTGAAAAAGAACTCATAGCCCGTATGATAAAAAGTGGCCCAGAAAAACAGCATTCAGATGCTCTCGATCGACATTTGAATTCAATGTTGGATTGGAATTTTACCTCATTTAGAAGGTGCAAGTGTACGGATGCTGTACCTATATACTCGCATGCATTTTAAAGCGATATGATAAAAGGCGACAATTACATAAAAGATCTGCGTTGGCTATTGATTCTAAGTTTACTAGGTTTAGGTGTTTATCTGGGAATGAGAGACAATCAGTGGCGTCGCGTGCTCCCAGACCATAGGCCTTCGCTCGGCATTGGAGTCCTATTTCTATACCAGGCATTTTTATGTTATAACATTAATTTTCATAAAAGATGAATATTACTAACAATTTCCCCGAACATTTTTTAAGGCCAAATGAATGTGCACATGAGAAATCGATTGCTCATGCCGCTTCACCGCCTTACTCAGGGAACTGAGATTGTTATACCCCCTCTGTGTTTTCCACATTTGTCCACATTTCACTCTGTGAGACCACATTTTCTCGAGAAATAGGCGGCAAGGCCAACATAATAGTTTCTTCCGTTTCTCACATGTTTGAAATTTTGATGCATTAAAATGTCCTGTTTATCCTAATTCTTTGTCAGTATTTTTTTCAATTTTTATATCAAGTGTAGGCCTACCTTGCTTGACGGCTGTCATCTTTTCAGTATATTCCCTTCGGACGAAAGACGTGGTTATGAGCTCATCTACAGTACTAAACATAGCGTCACACTGCATCAATCACGTAAAATCAAATTCTGGAATCCGATGTATGAGTCAGATGCATTACTGTGCCCTAATTGCGAACGCACATTATCTGAACGCAGTCGTTGTCTGAACGTCATCATCTGTTATTGTTGACGGTGTGGCCTCTCTGACAAGAAAACGAAGACAGGAACAATTGTGTTGCGCTTCCCTCTCTATATTTAGGTACCGCGCCTCGATCAAGAATTGCAGAGAATTTCATTGCAAAAATTGGAGAAGGCAAAGCATTATGTCTATTGGGAAAGCCTATATTGGCACAGGCGTGAAATTACTGCCTCACACGCGCACAACTCTCTTTCACTCTCTCTGAACATCACTGCTACGTCTAAATTTTCAAAGATTCGAGCACGCGCTGCAGAACTGTTCACTCTGAGATTTAGCTCTGATTTTGAGACGGAAAGCTGTACACAGCTACCACGAGAAGCTATCGAATTTGCATGTAATCTAATGAATCATGACACTTCATTTTCATAAATGTTGGTAAATTATTTTTGGGTATGCACCGAAGGCCTCGGAGGTACGGAGAAGACGCCACTGGAGACAATAATCGCCGTTGATAATAATTGCCTATGATAAGAATTAAATTTCTAAAATTTACTTTTGGAACGAATTGCTCCATCCTTAAGAATGAAACGGCAAAAGTTGGTTTAACATGATAATTTGACAGTAAACACTGTTTACCTTCATTACCCTGAGAAATCGCCACTGGTAAATTGTATTAACGTTTTCGTGGTTTTAGATCGTCATTTGCAAATTCCCTGAGGAAAAAAGATGACGATGATCTGCTTTTTCTACGATTTCCGTTACTGATGCCAAGCGTTCCTATGAACGATTTATCTCTGCGTCTTGTGAATTATCACCAAAAACGTTTCTGGAATTACGTGAGAAATGCTTTTGGTTTAAAGCAAAGATTATCGTCGGTGATTAAGTCCGATGGATCACTGTCCTCCACAGATAGTGAGACTACAGATGCCTTGAACTCATATTTCGTTTCGTCTTTGATAGAGGAAAGTAATAATATCGACTTGTCTATGACGCCTATTCATCCTTTTCAGCTGAGTGATATCACATTCAATTATGAAAATGTATCTGATGCCCTGAAATCTATTCGACCTTTTTCATCTCCGGGTGCAAATGAGGCATTCCCTTTAATGGTGATGGAAAGCGGTCCATGTTTAATTCACGTACTTGTGGAATTCTTTAACATCCTTCTCCGTAATGGTTGCATCCCTTCTGAATGGAAAATGGCAAATGTCACCCCTGTTTTCAAGAGAGGCTCGAAATCAGACTGCTGTAATTATCGATCTACATCTTTGACTTGTGCTTTGTGCAAAGTTTTGGATCGAAATATTAAAAATCAAATGGTGGACTATTTCCTCAAGTACATGTATGACCTTTTGAATGCATCTCAACATGGCTTTCTTTCAGGCACATCATCATTGACTGCTCTATTTGAATTTTTGGAATATGTGACCCGTGAAATTGATCTCAAGAATGTTGCTGATGTTGTATTTATTGATCTGAGTCGCGCCTTTGATTCAATGCCCCATGATAAACTTCTTATGAAATTGCATTATTATAGTTTTCGTGGCAACCTTTCGAATTTGATTTCATTCTTCCTGTCAAGTAGAGAGTGACTATTTCACAGTCAGCATCGCCTTGGAGAGATGTTGCTTGTGGTGTACCGCAAGAGAGCGTGTTGGGCCCGTTGCTCTTTCTCATTTACGTAGATAGTGTTGATGATATAATATCAAATTGTCAAGTTGTCAAATTTGCTGATGACATTAAATTATTTTCAACAGTTCCTCACTTTGATAGTGGCATTGATTTTCAAAAATGATCTAAATCGCTTTATCCGCTGGTGCAATACGTGGTGCTTAAAGATCAACATCGACAAGTGGGAATGTGTTCATTTCGGCAACAGAAATCCTCAACTGTGCTATAACTTCGGTGGTATCGACATAAAATTTAGTGATTTTCATAATGACCTTGTTGTTACATCACAGGACCTAAAACCTTCGCTGCATTGTATAAAGGCAGAGCTGCTCGTGATCAGCAAGTATTAGACTGCATGAAGATTTGTTATAGATTTCTGGATCCCTCAGCATTTTTTCGCTTGTTTACCTAATGCATTCGATCGACATCATTACAGCTCAAAATATCCAAAGACGAATGACCTGAATGTTTCCCGATATTCGACATCTGGATTATCACATTCACTGTTCGATTCTCGGGATCAAGACCTTGCAAGCGAGGCTTGTGCGCTAAGACCTTATCACCGTTTTTAAAATAATTCATGGTCATATTTCTGTTCAGTTTGATGTGTACTTTGATGTTTATTCGGAAAGTCACACGCGTGGACATAAATGCAAATTAAAGAGGCAATTATCAAATTCATTTTGCCGATGTATTGGGCTCGCATGTCGTGTTGTTCCCTTTTGGAATGATTTGCCTGCAGATTGCGTCGAGTGCACAGTGCTTATCTGTAATTTGTGACATTGCACGGATTGCTCCGATTGGAGCATATTGTGAAATACAAATCTAAATTTACGCAGTCATTGATGAAATTAGATATTTTTAAAAATAAGAGCAAAATTACCTCTTGGGCATAGTGGTGCACCTTCATAAAACAAGTTCCTCTAAATTTTATTTCAGATATAACACAATATAATGTAGCCTATGTCTTAATTGGACTCTAAAACAACGATTCATCAAAAGAAAATATAAATTGATTGCGAGAAAAATATCTGCGCCCTAAAGGATTAACAGTGAATGGCTTTGACTTTTTCTTTATGTCTACACACTTCATAAAGATTTCTGAATAAAAGTATTTTCAATAGTCTTCTGAGTTAAAAGTCTGTTGATTTGCTACAATAATCCTCAGAATGTAAATATCGACATTAACTGCGCAGTTGTTTCGTCAGCTTCATTTACTGATTAAGTCATTATCTCGTTTGTTTTTCACGATGTTCAAATTTAATAGACATCATTTCGCAATTCATCATCGGATTAATTATTACGAAAGCTCTGATCTCAGATTGAGAATACGTTGGCGATCTGTCGCTTCCTAGTTTGTTATGGACCATTGCAAGGCCTCCCATGATGCTGTTTGCTTATGCAGGATTTAAAGCCAACATCTCAATACTCGATTATCTATTTGAATCATCAATCTCTCTGTTGGACCGATCATCACTCGTTGAGCAATGCCTCCAACAGGAGGAATTCGCAGATTGTGGATTCTACTTTTTTTATCATGCACTTGCCAGGGAAAGTACAATTTCTTACCTGATGTGCTCTACACTTATCATTTCGAATCGAACACGAATGAGAAGACTATTGGAGATATGCGTTTTACAGGCGTGGTGAGTCGCGTGAATCATCCCGATATTTTGGACATCAATTTCAATTTTCGTATTCCTCAGAGTCAAAATGAACACAATCATTAGTCACATAAATTCAACAAGTGCATGGCCGTTCATGTTGTTTTAGTCAAGATATTCAAACAGTTAGAATTAACTACAGTAGAATTCGCATATTTCGGCGGTTCGTCTATATCGGTGGTTTCTTTTTGTCCCGGCAGAATTTCCTATCTTTTCCATATAATCGAGTTCGCTTATATCGGCTTCGGCTATATCGGCGCATTTTCGCTGTCCCTGACAGAAAAAATTCGTTTATAACGGCGGATTTCCTGGAAATCCTCAAGCGATGTGTTTTGCCTAGAAGAGTCACTAGAATAACAGTATATGTGGACGCGGATGGCTGTAGATTCTGTTAGGACTATCCGATTCTAACTATTCTACTGGCATGTGAAAATTTAGGTCTTCTACAATTCATCTCGATCATGTTTGGGGGTTTGATCAAAATTGTAGAATCTAGCAGCCGAGGAAAGATAAGTAGGCTTGCCACTGTATCTCACTGATAATTCTCACATAATTAGTCTTTCATTCGACGTGATGATTGCATTGTTAACGTCTTCACCTACGATGCTATTGTCAGACCTAACTTAGTGACTGTTGCGTCATCAAAGGAGCACAAGCTACCGTCGAAAACATTGTTGAGTTCGATGCATGTCCTCTCTCTAGACAGAAAGCGGCTCGCCACCCCATCCATCTCTATGGTTTCGCCTGCACGTGACTCTTAGCAGCGTCTTGATTGACTTAGATTGGCTGGCTTCGCCTGCACGTGACTCTTAGCAGCGTCTTGATTTATGCATACTCTTCTTTGTTCTGTGCTTCATATAGCAGGTAAGCATGTAGGCATGAAGAAGCTTCAATCTTCTTGATTCAAAAAGCATACTCAGGTTTTGACAAACATAATGATATCCGGCTTGCGATACTTACGTTGCAAGCATCAGTTCAGAAAGGCACAATTTTTAGATATCTATTGAATACATAGACACAATTACATGTGCATACACTGTATATGTTGGACAATAAGTCAACATGTACATGTATTTAAGTATAGCAACGCAATGATTCATGAGTCAATACACGTATATACATTGTATGATGCATGGCATGATCTCAGAGCTCGTGTAGATTTCACAAAACTTCAAAATTCAGGGAGTTCGCATATATCGGCGGTTCGCGTATATCGGCGGTTTTCGTCTGTCCCTTGAGGCGCCGATATATGCGAATTCTACTGTATATGCCGTGTAATTTGAAACAAATATTCCATATACGCACATATAATGCACATGCTCAAGTACATGAACTGTTCGCATTACATGAATAAAGTAAAGTGCCATTACAATTTTCCCAACAATCTGTAGCTAGAGAATAAACGAGCAATGTTCTCAAAGACGGCAAATTTTGAATGCAATAATGAAACACATTTATTGACAGAATGAAATATAAGCAACGAAGACTATATTTACTTCATAATTTACTAAAATGAATATATTTGCATATCAAAAGATGTCCAAACTTTTCATTCGAAATCGAGAATCACGACAAGATGAAGCTAGAAGATGTCAATGCTGCCACTATGAAGCGAGAGATGACTTCGCTTTCGTTAAGGGTTAGTCTGGTACCAGATTGTCTATATATTAGAACGGACATGCACATTGAAGGCAATGCTGAGTCGTGTACATGCGCTGTTATGACAGCGTTGCCATCCGATGGTGCTTCCAGTGAAGACATCTAAAGTCAAAAATCAGTGAAAGATTTTTGAATTTTTAGGTCATCCTTTTTAACGTTGTATCTGCTTGATAAGGCCGTCTTAACGGTGAAAATTTGCCACTATTACTTTTGGCAGTTTGGCTTAAGCCCTTCAAATCTGTATTCAATAGCATTATCAACTTTCAACTTTCATAACATTGTGTTTTATTTGAGTATGGTTCAGCTTCGAAGTCGGAATCTGCATATTTGATAAATCTAATTTCAATAATTTTCAAGAAAAAGGATATCTGATTTAAATATGCGGAATATTTAAATGGCTGCACCTTCCACTATACTTGAATAACATGCATAAAATTTCCGATTGCTTTGATGAATGAATGACCCAGAAGTTGAATGGAAATGCTTGGAAAATTCTGCCACTTGTTCAATTAATACGCGCCTGATATGGCATAAGACATGCATGTATTTACGCACACCTAAATTATATTTTCAATGTCAGCAGCATTCTAGAATATATTCCATAGTTACACTACGGTCAAAAAAATTCCAGCATAAAAGGTGCCCTTCTGATTTGGTGTCCCTGTCCCTTTCATCGTCTTAAGCCCTCCCTGACTCGGAGGGCCTTTTAAGGCATCTGTAACGAATAAAAATAAAATAACGAATTTCTGACAGGCGTTTTGTTCCTTTCTTAGACACTGCAGTACATGTTCCATCTGACTGCAAGCATTAGAATAATCAACCTTTCTATTTTAACCGTCCTGGATGTCTACGGTGTAGATAGTTTGCCTACGACGTGATCTGTTAAAAAGTTGATCAATGATCAGAGACCGACATGAGCATATTAGTCAACAATGAGCTCTGCTTTGTCAGATTCAAGTGCAATATGTTCTTTGAATAGCTTTGGTGCAAGTAATCAACTAGTTGATGTTAAGCCTACTTTGCGCCAGCAATCAATTGACAACGCCTGCTCATGATAAAATTATTTTATTGTATTACGAAGAATTGAATATTCTACTGGGTCATCTTTGCAGAAATGAGACTTGTGAATTTATCTACAGATCAATCTTCAAATAGTAAAAGAATGGAGCGATGGGAAGGAATTACTTCTAAATGTACGCCGAGTGGACATCGTCTCGTCACGAGCTACAAGTAAGTCTGACAACAAAACTTTCCCTTTCCTGCAGTTCGAAACAATTCGACCATTTCATTGAACATTTATTGCAGTGCATCACTGCTGTGCATGTTACAACTAGCACTAGAAAGAGAAAAATGTGTCTGCACCCCTTGTTTGGTGTAAAACTCTTATTAAGATAAACAAAAACGCGTCGGGTGAGTATCTTTAAAAAAATGAAGTTTAGCATCGAACAAATGGAAGGATGACATTATTTCTTTCTTTCGAAATGATTTCCAGACGACTTCCCAAATCTTTTTGCAGTCGTCCAGATTAATTGTTTTGATGAGCACTGTCGTCCGTCTAATTTTACATCAAATGCGCAATGTAAATTACAAGAAACAATGTAATCTAGAATATAATAAGGATACGGCTTATTACAGCAGATTGTGCAATTAATAACTCCTGCAGTCCTAGTAATTTGAAATCTTCTTTAGGCAACATTAACTGAATCTCAGATCTATTAATTTTATGTGAGCTTTACGTATAAACATTTCCCGTTAATTTCAAAATATTTAATGATGTGCTTCTCGTTTGCACTGATCTTTGTACCTACACTTCGCACTGACCTTTCATTGAGATAATATTTCAAAAGTAATTTTATATGAAAGCAACGGCATAGTCCAAAAAGCGAAGAAATTACTAAAGAATCATATTTCTGTATCAGGCAAACGTGAGCTACAGCCTCTTATATTTTGACTATGAAAAACGCTCAATTGAGAGAAGTTGGGAAATATTCTTATAAAAAGATCCATTAAGAAAGAATTAATGCGAGACATGAAACTGGTTGTGCTTCGCAGAAATAGAACTCAAATCTGAATTAAATGTGGTCTGCAATTTACATTATAAAGAACATATTTGATTTGATCGATAGTGAAATTAACTACAAGGAAATCATGTCAGAAGTCAGAAACGTTTATTTCTCAAAACTGAAAACACTGTTACAATGAATACAAATTATGGATGAATACAGATTACAATGCACATGGCAATTTGTGATGACTTCTATTTACAATTTCGAGAATGAGACATTGAAATACAAGCTAAGATGAAATGAAATAATGTGTCACGCTGGAAGGAGAGGACCTGCAAATGTACAATCATTCATCATTAGATGTATCAATGTCTAATAATGGTCACGAGATATTACTTGGATAACATAAACGGCAAAATGAAGTTCGTGCGTGTTTTATTTAAGCATCAAGAGTGGTAAATGCCTTTCCTATCCGATTTGCTAAGTAGGCCTATAATAATTATTATCTATTTAACATGTGAAGCGTCAGTTTCTCTATCACAAGATCTTTGCGGTTCGTGAAAATGAGTTTGGGGCCGACTTCGTAGTTTACGCAAATTCATTGATGGTATATACCAACAATTCTCTGGCCGACGTTGAACAACGTCCTTTCAAAAGGTTTTTGTTGTGTCTTCAATGAATACTTGAAAGCTGTTGTTTCACCGTTCAAATGCAAATACACCGAGACGATATCGCCAGTTTTCCGAAAATATAACGTCCAAATACATCTGCTTATACCATAACTGTACATTGGTACCTGATATATTAAAGTAGCTTAATATTGATTTCACTGATCGCATTGATGCGTACTTGCTTGAAACGAATTCAATTTGATCCTACAGATGTGCTCTGTACGAAAGCAGTACGTTGTGCATTCTCGAAAGTTGCGATTATTCGTTTTGAATGTTGTTATTCGATGATGAAATATATTTCAATGCCGAACAACCAGGGCTGTGGAGCCGATGCGTTATCTCATCGGCTCCGGCTCCACGACACTGATGTGAAAAGCTCCGGCTCCGGCTTCAAATTCAGGTTCTATCTATGCTGGTTATCCTGGATCCGTTGAACGGGTTTTTTGGATAACGGTGTGGCCTTTAGAGGCTTGCTACAATCATCAAATTAGTTTTCATTAACAAGCAACGACTTAAGTTAATAATAAAAATGATAATAGCCTAATATAATGACAAATAACATACTTGTCATATATTTTTGCATGAATTGACTATCTCTGAAAGATAAAATAAAGTTATAGCCAGGATTGGTTAAATTAGATAAAGATCTCCCGCACTGGCTAAATATAAATTGGCCTAGCCTGCAACCAGTCTACTACGAGGCTACATTAAATAAGACCACATGAGTGATGATGATATACCTAATTAGCCGTCACAGGGGCCGAATAGTAGTATAAGCTTTTTAACAAAGCTTGAATATGAAACTGGATAGCGTATGCCTCTAAATAGCTTATAGGGCCTGTATCTACTCGAACATGGAAAGGGTATCGGCTATATAGCCAAATATACCGTATCAATAAAGATGTCAATTGCTTTATTGAATATTAAAGTGTATATAGGCTAGCTTAGGTTGTTATTGTTATTTGTTATTGCCTTTATTCAATAGTCTGTTGGTCCATGAATAATATGATCGGTGGGTAGCCCACGACTCATCATCTGTAGAAATTGTAATTTAGATAGCCTCATTGCAGTGTAGGCTAGAAATGTACAATTGAAAATTATAATTAAAAAAATTAAAAATATCTAATTTAGGACAAGTTTTGTAATTCTATGCAGCATACTTAATTAGTTAAGGCCTAACTTACATTATATTAATTTCGTATTTTTCATTATGGCGTAAAGTTGCACTAAATAATTCATCAATGATTCATGTATATTATTATATTCAATTTATGTATAACACATTAGCACTATTCCTCTGATGATGGTTAGGCTGATGAAACTGAACTCGGAGTATCACACAGTATGTTGCAGGGTGCTACTATGCATAATAAAAATTTGACTGCGAGCACCGAGCAGAAATCCCATCTACTTTGCTAGCTTTCAAATGCGCGTGCGGTTTAATGTCACAGACAATAGAAAAGGGAGGTCAAAAGGCGCCTTTATTGAGAGCGTCTCAGTCTTTTTTTTATTGTTTACATATAAGTCAGCATGATATCAGCATAAAGTGTTGACAGACGGAAAAAATAATAATGAAAATTCTTGAAATCCACAGGTCTATGACATTTGGGGAAATATCATTACACGATACGGCTCTTGTGCAGTCCTCCCCCCCCCCATTTTTCTCTGGTCAAAAGATGCAGCACCATTGGATGTCCGTTTCAGCATCACCGGTTTGAGTGAAGCATTCCGTACTGTTGTAAAAATCTACGTGGGTAATTGCGATGTCATGGTCGCAAACTTCGTCAGCAAGTCAACATTGTAATTTGACTTCGGGTTTTTCGCATTGAAATATACCCTTTGAATTTTGAAGTCAAAGGAAATTCATTGTGAATGAGATACCTTTAAAATAATAGGGCGCTACTAGAAGTGGCTGGGTCGCTTATTGCTATAGCCATGTGAGGACTTGTAGTCAGGTCATTCGTGTGAGTGTGAAGACTTATCCCTCCAATCAAAATTGATCAAATTGAATAATCGATTGTTTTGAAAAATGTAGGTGGGGGGACTGCACAAGAGCCTATAATACAATCTAAGGAAATTGGCATTGTCACAGATGCCAGTAGCTTCTGCCAGTAGCCATACCGATAGATGATAGCCTACATAGTAACCGTATTAGATTTAAGACATTGCGCAAGAAATGTAGCTATATTATCTTTGCTGACTGAACTGGAAATGTGTACATAAATGACTGGCGACTTGTCTCTAGGAATCTACAATCATCTAGTTAGCATGCATATAACAAGTCTTCAAATTAATGGATTTTGGAGAATACGTTGTCAATATGGAAATTAGTCTTACGAAACATATGCAATAAAAAAATATTACACATGTGTGTAAATATATAATAAATATAATACAAAAGAAGGCGGCAACTGCAAAGAAAGATATCGTGGAGGACAGATCATTGGTATACTTAAAAGAAATATCTTTAGATTTCAAATGATTTAATTTTTTTATGATGCCAATTAATAACTTTCAAAATTCTAGATTTATATCAAAGCTCAAACTATCGGAGCCGGAGCCTTTGTGATAAATCGGCTCCGACTCCGACCAAAACCATCGGCTCCTTAAGGCTCCGGCTCCGGCTCGACTCCGGCTCCACAGCCCTGCGAACAACCATATTCTAAACTTAAGCATTTTTATAATTGTTATGAACAGATCTTCAATCCGAAATGACAAAGATGTCATTTACTTATAATAACCGGCCATGGAACCCTGGACGGCGATGCTGCGGTCTAGCCAGGTTCTCTGATCATAGCAAGTATCATCGACCTCCTCCTAGATCGCCTAACCCAAACACCTTATATGAAGTTCTACATTCTAGCTGTGCTATAGTCACAGATATGCAGTAAATTTGATCTCAAAACCAGTTGATATCAAAAACATGAATTCGACTTCAATTCTGATCAATATAAATTGTTAATTCTAATAACCGGGAGGGGTGGAGCTTCTTGACACCCTTAGACATTTTTGATGTTATTCCAAAGCCATAAACTTCATTTTTTCTGATTTTCAGCTTCTACGCATTTCTTGCAATCAGTACAAACTTTATCAAATTCGGCATAGGAACATCAAAATTTTTGCCTTTAAAAAAGTGCTCCTTGAAAATCGAGAAATTTTGAACATTTCTTGCAGAATTAGGCATCTTAATCAATTTAAATCACTTATAGATCATTGACGAAGTTCATATGAAGTTATTATAAACATATTGATTCATCCAGAAATTCATCCATGTGATGATTGCATGAATAACAGCAATATACCTGAAGCACTACTCATAAAACTCTATAACCAATAATGTCAGTTTTGTGCAACAAGTAGTGGATCCCAAGGAAAATAGACTGATTACCATGCCTCACAATGTGTTTGGAATTCATTCATTTGGATGAGCAGTCACTGCAAATACATGTAAAACGTTATTCAGATACACAAATTTTCAAGAATCTCTGAACTACATGCAGTCAAGCATGTCCCCAACATTGTCTTAAGACGATTTCAAGCGCATCGTTTACCAAAGTCATCTGCCATCAATTTCCAATTGATGCTCAAACATCAATTTTTCAAGCAAAAGTGGAGTTCAAATTTTGAGCTCCTTTAGCAAGATAACTGAGTTGGTAGAACCTGATACCACTATTGCAACGATCACATCATAGGAACAACAAAATCTGAATAAGGGGCTCCTGGAGCGGTCGTCTGAAATTCGACGGTCCCGTAGGTATTTGCTACCAAACCTTAATGCAACTACCAGATCACCTGATATTTAATTGGTAAATATCTAATTTCTTTTGTCATAGTTTCGCAGCAATGATGGTTCGTTGACCGGTGATCTGGTACCGATTCAGTATATACAGTATAGTGTTGAATATTACTGGAACTTCTCATATTGAGTTTGTTTTTGAATATTTCTTACATGTGTCCTGAACAGCAGTAGATAACTAAATATTTTCATGCAGCGTTCATTTGCCTTTTTAATTTATTTTGAACGATTATTTGAAAGTCAAGAGATATCGAAGTCACCTCTACCCAAATGTTCACACCCGCTCCTGAACCTATATCTAAGTGCCGAGCTTACAGAGATACAATTACAATTGCACGATAATTACTCTGTATGCATGTTCGCTTATGTGTGTCAAACATAAACTAATTATACTTTACGAAATTAACATGTATTATCATTTCGAACTGATTATGACATTAATTTCAAAATTGCTTAGTGTCAGTGTTTTTGAGCGAGCGAGCGGTATTTTTTCAGGCTTTTGATGAGCGAGCGAAAAAATATTCTGTGAGCGAAAATTGAGCGAGCGAGCGATGATTTTTTGTCGTGAGCGAGCGGTTGAGCGAGCCATTTTTAGAAAAAAACTGAAAAAAAGATCAAATAATCAAAAAAGCGAAACATTTGAAAAGTTTTTTATAGATGGTTCCTAGTGCATGCATGCATATAACTTGATTGATGAACAAAACATCCTTACTTTTTTCTCCTCTGTGGATCTCTCACTCTTGACAACATGCATTGAATGCCTGCCTGGATTATACTTGTGGATGTGAACTTAGCAAGGAGAAGGTCTTTGTAATCGACTATGTGCTGAACATCTGACCATCGACACATATCTTTTGAATCGGTCTCCCAATCATCGCTTCGCCCCATAGATGTACTAATTGTCTCCGGAATTACACGAAGCCATTATGAGATGCTTTAATTTGATAGAAACATTTCGTTGCTAGAACATATCCACATACAGATCCCTGAGACATTTCAGTATCGTCAAAGGTGAAAGAATTACAAATTGTGGAAAAATTGAAACCAACCAAATTGAGCCTACACAAGGACAACTCGAATGTAGGCATATATGGCTTCCACTGTAAGGTACATTGATTTTAAGACCTTCATTTTAAGCCTGGCTTCCACTGTACGGTACATTGATTTAAAGACCATCATTTTAATCCTATCCATATTGGACTGTGAAGCGCGTAGGACTGAATGGGTCTCCCCTTAACTTCCGTACCAATGTTTCAAATCACATGAAATTCACGGTACAACATATTTATGGTCTAAGCTTTCTTATCGTGATGTTCATTTACTCCAACTGATTCATCTCCATGTTGCAAAAAGCAATTCAAGATTTAAAATCACCAATTTCGGCTGATTTTTTTTAAGTTGAAATTTTACCGAATTTGAAAATACGCTAAACTTTAGGTCACAAAATTGTAGATCGGGCGACTTAGTTTTACGAGGATCACATCAAAAAATCGGGAGACCGAATCGTCACTCTCCGGTATGGATAATTATTAAGTCGTTGAAAATCTTCTAATTGTAGCATTGTTGAGTTTATTTTGCTTACATCCCTTTTCTGATAGCCTCCTTAAGTTAGAATAATCTTTCAAATGTCTTCTTGTTAGTTATTGATCTTTAACAACTCATTTGGACAATGTACCAGAACCATTATTAAGTGAAAAGGAATACAGCACTTAATGGTGTCCAACATTTAAAATAATGAGTAGTTATCAGTTGGAGTGATAAATCTTGAGTGACCATGCCGACTCCGCTCTGCTGCACCCTTCTTTCTATTTCTTGCCACGGTGAGTGTCATTGCAGAGACATCCCTTTCAACTGTGATTTATATGCTTACTTACATGTAATTCTTCTTTCTTCACTTGAAATCAACATGTTGGACAAAGAAGAACATGTTGGAGATCAATAAATAATAGTTAGACAAATTAAAGGTTGATTTTTCCAAAAAACCATTAATCAAGGTGTCAAAGTGTATATTCTAACATTTTAAACAGCTTTCGTAATATTACTGTCTCGATTATACAGCTACGATGATTTCTTTGTAGATAAAATATAAAGTGCTGAGAGTTGATTACAACTAAGATATTGAAAATCGAACCATGCATTTCAACTGTACCATGCAGTTGAAATACATCGAGTCCAATTTAGGATATTGTACTTGCAATTAGATCTTTCGTTGTCTTATGCGTAAGGCATTCATTATGCAACTTTCTAGGAGGTAAGTAAAATATCGATCTTTCAAGTTTATTACGATTTTTTTTCGAAGTAAAATTCCTCGATGCACTTCGTCTCCATGGTCAGTCTAAAGGCTCTTCACTTTCAGTGAATTTTACTTCGCAAAAAAAATTAAAATCGTCCTTAATTTAAAGGAGCGATATTTTTCCTGCCTCGTGGAAGTTTACACAACATTTGCAGTTAATTTGCTCTATCTTCGCATGCAGTCTACTGTACTATTTACGTGCGGTGTACAGGCTACAAACAAACTTACGCAGTAAGAAATAAGCATAGTGCTTATGGAAAGTAGTCGCAAGAGTGTGGGAGTCTGGAAAGATGTCCAAATGTTGGACATTGGCAGATGGCTCGACTGAGGAGTTGAAGTTTGCAAGCTCTCATGGAACGATTGGTGGAACATGGGCTACTGGCAGTGAAGCGGAAGCATCAATGGACATATGATGTGTTCCATGCCACTGCTAATCTGACACGTTCAGGAATCCGGACCGACCCACAATGTTATCTGTGTGACATGCCAATCCTCGTCGTGCCCTCTCTGGCTATCATGTGGCACTATAGAGAGCATGCTACACGCACCGATGCGGTTTGGTCCTGCAAGCGATTGTGGAAGCAGTCTCTCTCCCCCCCACGTTTGTGAAGTTAGCGGAACCACCCAAAGGAACCACTACTATCTTTAAATTTGAATTTCTCTATAGCGTCTGCGAATTGTGGAATCTGGGCTGAAATTGATAAAGTAGAAGTTGTTTCGAACAGGATCTCGCTGTAATAAATAATGATTCCGCTCGGCAATTCCACCAACTTTACAAAAGTCTCCCCTACAGGTAAGTAGCAACGGGAATTGACTTTGTAGCGAGTGGTCAAACAAAGAGACGAAAGACTCATCGTGCGATCTGTACCGCAGAAGTAGGAAGTGATCCACTTGAGTGGATCACAGCTGCCAGATGAATGATCCCTATCTGACCAACGACCTCATCTAGTGTTCATCGACGCTATAGGGAAGAAAATGATTATGGGCGAAATAACTGTTCCCTGGGAAGAGAGTGTTAGGGATGCCCATGAAGAGAAAACTGCGAAATATAAAGAACTGACTAAAAGGGTGGAAATATGAGCTCATGCCTTCTGAGAGTGGGATGCCGATATTTCGTTGCTCCATCGGTGAGGAAATTTCTTGTTAAAGCGGGTGCTTGAGTCTAAACACCACCATGAAGAAGTTGAGTGCAAAAGTGGAAGAAGGTAGGACCTGGGCGCAACGAGCTGCTGCGGACCGACCATCTTGACAGGTACTTAACTTAGTGCGCCGAAATCTCAGTGACGGCTGGCGCCAATGTGTCAGGTCGTTTTGGGTGCAGCATTTTCTGCTTCACATAATTCAACAATTCGTTTATCAAGCGATTCTTTTTACAGCAGATTTCCAACACTCAGCAATTGATTACTACTGAGTTGATTACTCAGTACTCAGTTACTCATAAGTCATGTATTTTATCTTTAGCTACTTTAGGAATCATCTATTAATTTGTCACGATTTCATATAAGTTCATTTTCAATTGTCAACGCATTACATGCTTTCTTGACGCACCTTGCGAATTTTCTCCAAGTTTTGCGCCAAGAATTGTATATACTGATTCATGTGATCAGCATTTAAGATTAAGTTTAGATTATTGTCCATTTCTATACATATAAAAGAATTCTGTGGTTATGTACATCAAAATATATTGTTTCAACTAATTTTCTGCAATAGCTACCTTCTTAATACATTGGTATGATGGTCTACATTATTTCATTGTGGTTCAAATTTCAACTAAAATGAAATGATGAATTTCCCTTTAACGCCTAAAAGGTGTTTATTAAAATAAAAGCATGGAATTAGCTTTGAACATAAAAAAGGTTTGTAGAATTAAGGAGGGCATTATCGAGAAATGAGCGAGCGAGCGGCATTTTTTGATGATTTTGAGCGGTGAGCGAGCGAAAGGATGATTTTGAGGAAATGAGCGATGAGCGAGGGAAAGGGCGAATATTAGCAAATGAGCGATGAGCGAGCGAAAGCGGAATTTCGATCCGCTCAAAAACACTGCTTAGTGTACATTGTTTATTTCTGTGTTTCGGTTACATACATGTATATAGAAAAACTCTGACTTACTACGTGTAATAGAATCTAATTCAATATTGTAAGCTCGATCTTTAAATGTGAATATCTTGCTACTTAAAACGCAGTAAAAGGCAGCACACAACGTTTGACACATCTATTAGAAGAAATATAATCATAATATATTATATATTGTCATATAATTATCAAAAATTATTAGCGATTACAAGGAATAGAAACATCTGGAGGACACAATACAGGTTTGGTATCTTTGCTACCAGACAGCAACAACGCTACTCGATAAAAGGAAATAAAGCATTCGGTAGCAGGCATTTCATCGTTTTGGTAGTGTACGATTTACAGTGTGGACAGAGTGCTTAATCTTCCTTTGTTTGAGATTGAGATGCAGTTTGCCCTATTACTGAAGTTTCATTTATTAGTTGAAAATGTGGAACAGTTTCTGCTAAACATGTTCCATTCATTTGACCTTTCATCCTTCAGCTACAGTACCTTTGAACTCTGGGCGATGGTTTTCCTTCAACTTGACCCATTCAGGAAGAATCACAGGCGTCAGATATCCAAGGAACGAGACTGCTGATCTTGTGACGATGAAGAAAGGCCTGGCGAGTTTATTTTCTGATCATCATATTGGATGTGAGTTATTTCAAGTGAATTGATTTGAAAAAGCCAAAGTATTTAAATTTGGGGGATGAATGACAGTTTTCTACTGCATTTTAACAAGATACTCAAGTACAAAAGTCCAAGCTGTAGGAATTGATCTAAACGAAGAGGAACTGACGTAAGTTGCTTTCAAAACTAATCACAGAAGCTTCATACAGCTCCGCATTGATCAGAAGATAGGCGATCTTGACGACCACGGTAACTATTTGAGCTCAAGACAAAACGGAATCTATGAGACATCGTAGCCACCTCACAGAAGGAGACTTTTCAGACAGGCCACGCGTCAATAGGAATCCCGTCACGGTCAACTCAAGCTCACAGTGATAATCCTAAATAAGCACAAATCTCCTCAAATGAGAAATTTATCACGAAATTTGCAGAATGCGGCGACTATTTCTATTGTTTCTATAGTGCAACATTTCTCTAATCATAGTTTCATCCACAAATAATGAAAATCCGTCAATGAAAGTTGGATAATAGTCATTGGAAGAAAACGATTAGATGTTGGGTACCATATCAAAAATCATGTCTGAATTCATCGATGAAAATCGCTCCACAATTTGTAGCTCCTTATATTTAATTTCTCTGAGAATTTGACACTGCAAAAGTTCCTTTTAATCATTCTTAAATTTTTCGCAAGATCCTGTAAAATTCTTTTCCATTTTGATCTATATTAATTCATGAATTCTATCCTGATTTTTCAATAGCCGGAAGAAATTATATGAAAAAATTGAATGATGAGCAAAAATATCTTTCTTCAGATTCAACACTGTAATTTATTGTGGGACAGAATCCTTATATAAAGATGCCTACATTGTATTTATCGCTATCATAATGAAACGCCTATTCATTGATTCAAGTTAAAGCAAGATAATGCTAAGTTGCATCAAACATCAATTTTGTTACATGTAATGAATTCTATCTGATATTTTAGTCGTGAAATTTCTCAGAGAATTGCTAGTCATTTCCTTTTTAAACCTTTTGATGCATTTATCATATTCTTTAACAGATTGCATGGAACGAGCAATAACAAAAATAATATGCTATATTACGAAATGACAGACGCATGGCGATTAGAAATATTCAGAAAGTCAACAACTAGTAGTATCACTATGAATCATTCGATGGATAGAGGTCTTTCTGTTGATCGCATTGATGGTCGCTCTCCGCATTCGATGCAGCCTAGGTCTGAGGTTCCTGCAATGTGATTTTCCGGTGATAGAATTCGATGGAGCACGTGCCCCCGCTGCTGCATTATTTGTTAAAGTCTTTTTTCACATTTTTGTGCAGATTCCAGAGTAAAACTTAACGGTTGACAATTATTTATTCATGTATTAGTGATGTTAATAGTCAGGCATCGTAGGTGGTATAGGCATCATGTGGTAACAATTCGTTAGATGATTAAGGAAGAGAGATAAGTCTATTTTCGAATCAAAGTCGCATATGTAAACAAGCGCTCCATTCGCGTACAAAATCACTCTGTATGTCAGTGCATCATATCAATCTTCAAGTGCTACACTAAAACAGTAGCACAAGCATAATAAAAGCATGTTTCCGCAATACATACAGTGAAACTTGAACTCTAAAAACTTGGTGCTTGATTACTTAAAATACAGCATTTGGAAGAAATAAATTCTTTATTTAGAGTAAGGTGGAAAATCTACTGGTATACAGAAAGATTTCTGTGGATGAGAGTCAATATGAGCAACTGTTAGGACGAGTTTTTTCGCTGCTTTTTCATGTTTCCTTCTCAAATACAAAGTTTTTCACATTTGCATCAGCTGGAAACACAAATCCATAAATAAGGCGATGAGTTTGTCTATAGTGTCATGTGCTCCATGAAAATCATAATAAAAGAAGGCCGAAAGTATAAGCCTATATACACAGCTACCATTCCGATGCGGTTCAAAGCAGACTTCAAGACATACAGGGCGTAAAAACGACAAGTATAATACTTTGTTGCACTTGCTAGATGTCTTGGTAGCAGCAATTTCGGTTTTTACCTTTTTAGAGGATTTCCAAAATATTCTTTCAAAACTGCTTCAAATGGAAATGTGACTAATTGAAATGGCCGACAAAATGAGTTCATGTTTCACTGAGAGAGAAAAATAGATCATGAAGATGTCGGCGCCATCAGGTTGAATAAAGATAGGAGTTACGCAACATTGTCACAAAATTATTTTGTTCGATGATTGTCATGGTTGAAATTGTGAGGCAGCAAGTTCTCAAAAGAGTTGTTTTCCACTTTAACGTGATATCTGAGATGGATCAGTTTGTGTTGGCTTTGCCTAAGGGACCCTTTGACAGGTTTTTGTTCTCCAACTGGTTAATTTTATCCTCAATAAACATCAACTAATCATCATTGTAATCTTGTAAATCAATTATCGTCAACTATCGAATTTTACCTGTCGAATAAGCGTCAAGCTTTAGTTTCATTCAGTGTCACTTCTTCGGTCAAGACAGACTATATTCTTATTCAGAATGTCTGTTTCTACAGAATAAGAGACATTTCAAAGGCTGCCGTATATAAGGAAGTTAATGTTTCAAGTTACTTCAAATGATACATTTGCAGTTTTCAAATGAGCAGCGAATTTCTCGCATCAATCATATCACATGAAGTAATTTTCATTGAAGAATTCATTGTTTGAAGTAAGAATACTATTCATATAAATTACATGTAAGTCAGATGAATTGTTTTACCGGTACTGATTATGTATTAAAGTAAAATAGTTTATCTATTTTTTGTTGTCTTATAATCAATCACTTTATCGATGTTAATGTTTCAAATTCTATGTCACTAAAAGCACAGAGAGAGGAACTTCAAGATTTCAGGCTTGATATGCTTTCTTTCCTCCAAATAATTGCTGCATTCCTTTTATCTTGATGCGCTATTTAACAATATTTGGGAATTCATACTATCATTTAGCGAGATGTCTATTTGGTTGTCATTTAATGCATGCTTCCTACGTTAATATGCGCAACGCTGTTTTCATGAGTTCAAATGTTCATGTCTACTAAACCTTAAAACCCTACAGCGTAAACTGCAGGGTGCAGACTACGAAAGACGAATTGCTTACAATTGTAGTCACAAGATATGAAACGAGCAAACGGTGAGCAGAGGTGGACAAAACTTAATTTTTCTGATCTGCATCCACATCCTCATTTGAGGTGTATCCGCACCAAATCGGCACCGAATCCACAATAGTAAAAGTCTTCGAAATTATTCTACGACTCGTTCAGATTCAGATAAGCTTAATAGGGGACATCTATAATTTTGTGGATTTTTAACTATAGGCTATACAGTCAATAAACAAACAAATAATCCCATGTAGAAACTACGAATAGCAAGCTTAGACTAGGCTACATGTGTGTATATACTAGAAATGTAACCTGCTGTCGTTTGGGACAGTTTTTCTGGACATGGATTGTTTTCACTGCTGGTAGTGGCATAAACGAGCCTTTTCAGGCATTTTGAATCCCTAAAAAGGCTTACTAATAAAGCGCAAATACCACTTCTAAATGTTAATAGACTTACTCACGTGGGACACGATCTGGTTTATACAGTCACACCATCAGGTACTGTCCTAGGCAGTCTGAATTAATGCCTCATTACTTATCATGACGATTGCTCATAACTGACATGGCAGCACAGTTATTCTCATTTAGTTGCTGTAAGCCCATATTTCATTTATATTTTGTTCAGCTTGTATATCATATTAGTGAAACATTCGAAAGTTATGTATGGATTAGAAATCCTGCAAATCAAGTATGCTATAAACAGGTTACTATAGACTTTTTAAAATGCACCTGAAATCTCCTGCATATCGAAACCTTGTTGAGTTCAGTTTTAGGTCCATCTTTACGCCGAAATGACAATCAATAAGACAATAAGCGTTCATTTCCAAAGACCCCTCCGTGACTCCCCTCGCCTCCCTGACTCCTCTCACCTCCTTGACTCTTCTGACCTCCTTGACTCCTCTCATCTCTCTGACTCCTCTCACTTCCCTGACTCCCCTCGCCTCCTTGATTCCTCTCACCCTATTCTCACCTCGTGGACTCCTCTCACCTCCCTGACTCCCCTCACCTCCTTGACTCCTCTCATCTCTCTGACTCCTCTCACCTCCCTGACTGCTCTCACTTTGCTGACAGCCCTTTCGCCTTGTGTAGATGAACAATCTCGATACGGTGGTAAATCGTTGCGGTCGGACGAAGGCCATCACGTGTACACGACGCAAGTGAAACACGAAGACAAACACAGAACTCTCCGGCAATTACATTCCGTAAGACTTTGTTCTGTGGAATGCTGAAAGTGTCGTGAATGAAGATTCTTGACTTTCAGGAGGCGTATGTGAACCACCGCACGGGAATAGTACATCGTGTGCAGATGCAGGAGCGGATTAGGATGTTTGGAGGGGATTTGAAGTGAGTGTCTTCCTTTCCTTCATTGAATCTTCGTTTTCTATTCACATTTATTTGACAGATCTGATCCAATGGAACGGCATCGTGCACGTGCAACCCATTTCGAGCAAGACAAACACGTCCCAGGTATGTGATTTGCACGAGGAATACGACTCGGTCAGTACAAATGCCTGACTCCAATGATTCAAATTATCCATGAAAATCCATTTCTCCATATCACTTCGCTTGATCTCTACACGAAAAATAAGACATCGAAAACCTTATGTCAAAGTTACAGTCTTCAGATTCGCTTATTTATGGCTAATTCGTCGCCACAGGTGAAGGGTCAATAAAGTCTAGAAGACACAAAACTAATAAGAAAGCGAGCATCAAACCTTCGAGGAGTTTTCATAACGGATTTCAAGCATTCATGCATGATCTGCATGATACTTGTACTACTATTATGAGTAGTACACATTTTAATATAAGATAAGAATCAATAAGAATCAATAAGAACAATGAGCAAAAAAATACGTCTCGAACATTGTGAGAGACAACATGCAACAGCAAATTTGGAAAAGCGAAATGATTCCGAAGTCTCACTTTCGGCGTCGTTCCTTGCAGAAACTCGTTCTGGCTGCCGAACTATTAGGCCTATGTCTTTCACAAAAAATCGGAGGGTGATTATAAAGAAGTATTCGATTACAAAGAAGACATTCCATGCCAAAAATTATGACTCTAGACTAACAATAATTTGTCGTTAGTCTCTCCCCAATACCTTTTTCCAATATGCGAGTGTTTTAAATAAAAAGGCAGATGTTATGCGCCAGACGTTTCGCGTACCAGCCGCCGCTTTCTCAATGGCAAAAGTCTATTAAAATTTTACAAATCGAGTATATATAAGAATTGCTAAAAGCATGATGCCAGTTCGTGACGACGATTTAGACCCGGCTTCATTTGTGCAATCAATTGTGATTCGCTAATGCTGGTTTTGACAGGGCAATCTAAAATTCGCAGTATGCCTTCGTCATAGTCTTCAATATTGTTCGCGGCACATTTCAAGCAGTGATCAGCCAAGGCACTTGCTGTGTCTCCATTCACGATGCTTCTGCGATGTTCATTAAATCTCAACCGAAATGGGCGTGAAGATTTACCTATGTAACTAGAAGAACAAAAATGACAAATAAACTGATACTCTACAAAACGAACATTGCAATTAATATAATTAGGTAATTTACTACAAAGAAAGCAATTATCGTGTTTATTATTCCTATCCTTACTGCGAAATAAATGATATAATTTTTTGTTGCTTTTATTTACGAATCTAATGTTAAGTTTATGTTTGCGAATGAGATAATTAATTTTACGAGAACAACTAATGAAATTGATATTTAAAACAACTTAGTTTTCATTACTAGCCTTTGATTTACGCGAGCGTTTATTAATAACGAAATCTCTATCTGAAAAACCATTACGCTTGAGACGAGATTTAGTTTTGGCTTTAGCTTCGACGCTAAGATAGTTGGAGCTACTTCTCTTATCGATGCTGTCAAAAGTGTTGACAATGAAGTTCCTCTTTACATGATTGGGGACCCAACTATCTGTCCCAGCACACCTCAAAAGCTCTCATCAGTTAGTTGATATTCTCGATCGCTTAAATAGTTCTAATAATTTTGTGGGTCATATTTTCTTATCGTTAGATGTCAAGAATTTATTCTTGAGGTAAATGTTAAGAATTATTCCATTGAGGTATGGTTTAGAGGTCGTTAAGGAGTTTTCTATGAACCACTGGGATTTAATTGATAATTTAAATGTAACCGTTGATGATCTCATGCGCATGCTCAACTTTATATCTCAGAACTACGAAATAGCTTTCAACGAAAAAATATATTTACAAAAGAAAGGTTGCCCTATGGGAGCTCAATATGCTACGGCCTTCGCTATCATCTTCATGCATAGCATTGAAACCAAAGCCTTAGGTATCCTTAAGGATAATTATGATATTGCCCCCACCGTCTATAAACGTTACATTGATGACGTCATCATGGGCCCGTTTAGCTGTAATTTTGACTTCGATATTATCACCAATGTCTTTAACTCAGTAAATAAAGATATAAAGTTTACGATCGATGTCCGTGAGAGTAACTACTTGAACTATCTAGATTTGACAATATGGATAAATATCAAAATTCATTTTTGTCATTATCAAAAAGAAATAGCGTCTGGTTGCACCCTTACTAAAGATAGTTGGGTCCCCAATCATGTAAAGAGGAACTTCATTGTCAACACTTTTGACAGCATCGATAAGAGAAGTAGCTCCAACTATCTTAGCGTCGAAGCTAAAGCCAAAACTAAATCTCGTCTCAAGCGTAATGGTTTTTCAGATAGAGATTTCGTTATTAATAAACGCTCGCGTAAATCAAAGGCTAATAATGAAAACTAAGTTGTTTTAAATATCAATTTCATTAGTTGTTCTCGTAAAATTAATTATCTCATTCGCAAACATAAACTTAACATTAGATTCGTAAATAAAAGCAACAAAAAATTATATCATTTATTTCGCAGTAAGGATAGGAATAATAAACACGATAATTGCTTTCTTTGTAGTAAATTACCTAATTATATTAATTGCAATGTTCGTTTTGTAGAGTATCAGTTTATTTGTCATTTTTGTTCTTCTAGTTACATAGGTAAATCTTCACGCCCATTTCGGTTGAGATTTAATGAACATCGCAGAAGCATCGTGAATGGAGACACAGCAAGTGCCTTGGCTGATCACTGCTTGAAATGTGCCGCGAACAATATTGAAGACTATGACGAAGGCATACTGCGAATTTTAGATTGCCCTGTCAAAACCAGCATTAGCGAATCACAATTGATTGCACAAATGAAGCCGGGTCTAAATCGTCGTCACGAACTGGCATCATGCTTTTAGCAATTCTTATATATACTCGATTTGTAAAATTTTAATAGACTTTTGCCATTGAGAAAGCGGCGGCTGGTACGCGAAACGTCTGGCGCATAACATCTGCCTTTTTATTTAAAACACTCGCATATTGGAAAAAGGTATTGGGGAGAGACTAACGACAAATTATTGTTTTTCTCATATTATGAACCTCCCGACGAAATCCATCAACTATATGACTCTAGACTTAATACATTTCAGCTGATAAGAGAAAACATACAAAATTTTATTTTAGCCCAAAACTGCAATCTGCGTCCCAATGGATTAACATGTGTTTTTCTTAGATCTCGTCTGATAAGAGGAGGAACTCACTAGAACTCGGCAGACGTGCCTATTCGTAGTAGGCATTGGGTGTACATCATTCTGTGAAAGTCTGACTTTCGGCCTCGTTCCCTGCAGAAACTCGTTCTGGCTGCCGGACTACAATGTTCCCATTAACGTCCACAAAAAATAAGAAAAATGTTTTTATTTTCAATTCCTACTCTTATCCGATGAGATAAACCACAGAATTGAGTCTTCCACAATCTCGACTTGCCTGTGAGACCTAACCACAAATCTTTCGCATTGCAAATTGCGTTCAATAACAATAACAAGAAACAAACATGTAACTCAAGAAAGGTTTATTGCGGAACTCGGATATTCGTTTATTAATAGGTAGCACACATTTTTCGGTCGAAGCCTTCGTCAGGTGCATGCAAGGTGAATGTGACTGACCAACTATGGTAGATGTTAAACACTTATCATAGTGGACGCGAATACAAATGAAAATTGAAGGCCTAGATATCAACACAATATAGCAAGGAGGACAGCAAAAGCTGCACTGAACTAAAAACAAAATGTCATTCACGTGGTGCACTAAATACAAGAAAAGTCAGTGCTCAAACAGATATTTATATTTATTATTTTACTATATTTTTAAATTATTTAGAATAGTTTTAATACTTTTTGATGCTTGTATCTATTACTGTTGTAAATGAATAAATTACATTTATGCAAACATGACTTGAATAAAAATTGAACCTTTAGCAGAAACACTCTGAGTAGAGTGTGAAACTATTAGAGAGTGTACTTGTACTTGATTCATAACAATCTCTTGATCTGTTGTCTACAATGATCCAATACAGTTTTCTGACTGTATCATGATGAATAATAAAAAAGCTCCCCCTACCGTAAAGATCTCATACCGAGAAGTCATATGCCCTAACGTTTGTATCAGTAGGCCTAATAAGAAATGAACGAATACCTATTTTCCCATCTCTGCAGACATTCGACCAATCATTGCATCGTCAAGGACATATCTTCGGTTCGTCAGCGCCGTGAAGAGCATTACGAAGCAACCGACCGATGAAGATATGATTAACGACCACTTAGATCCGAAACCAGTGAGTACAAAGAGAAATATTGGGAAATTTGTAACAGCGGGAGTGGGACTGGGAAAGAGGAAAAAAGCAAGAGACAAAACAACATATTATGAAATGTGAGAAATGAATCAGAAAAATTAATGTTTTATGAAGTGCAAGACAAGTTTCAGCATTGTTGAATAAATGGCTGTCAAAGATATGCTTACACAGCTTATCGCTAATGTCGATCATTTCCGAACTTTAATCATGCCAATTTGAAATACTCCCTTGAATAAAAATTGCACGCTGATATATTTTTCAAACTGTGACATTTTATATCTTGAAGCTTCATTTTTTTAATAATATGAAAACTACTGTTCAGGACATTCAAAAGTAGTATTAAAAAACTTGATATGAGAAGTTCCAGTATAGTTTAAGACTATGATTACCAATTCATCTGGTAGCGAATCATCACAGCTGCGAAGCGATTACAAAAGAAATTAGTTATTAACCAATTTAATTCAAGGTGATCTGGTAGCCATATTAAGGTTTGGTAGCAAATTGCCAACAAGACCGTCGAATTTCATTCAGACGACCGCTACCAGATGAACGCGGTCTGGTGGCCATGGAAGCCACACCATCTTCATTTGGAAAAATGTTAGTTATCGCACTTTTGATGAGTTGGTTTCGCAGCGAAAATTTTTTGTTAGCTCACAGTTTACAGTATGTTGCATTGCAAAATGATATTAGCCTTCTAATCTTCTGCCTGATTTGTGTTATTAGCCCGTGGATGCATATGGCATATGCAACCAACCACAGACCCAACAAATATCAGACACAATTTTCTTTAAGATCCTAGTGCTCTGAGTAAATTGCAGCTACGCATGTGAAACTTCCTGGCTTTTAATATTTTTTGATGAAGTGTATGCATCGTACAGGTCTCGAAAAAATATATACGAGATGTTTACGATGGAGCAGTCTGATATAGAAGAGGCATTGTCTGACTTGGAACCGGATGAGAGAGAAGCAACAATTCCAGAAGCAAGGAGCAGCTCAGATTCCTCTGATTGCGAAGATAATATTGAAGAGCCTAGTAACCATCGTATAGTAAGATCACTAACGGCGCCATCTGGACAGAAATGAACAACCCAACAGCCTAGTCCACATGGAAGAGAGCGCTTCCAATGTTCTATGACAAAGACCCGGTCTGACAAGTTATGCAGCTCAAACAATAAATGAAGACTTTGTATCATCCTTCAAAGTCTTCTTCGACCATGCCATGATCGAGACAATGATTACAGAGACAAACAGACAAGGTCAAAGAAAGAAAGGAGACACTTGGAAGCATATTAAATCCAACGAGATGAATGCATGCATCGGGATTTGCATTCTCCGTGGTGTATACAGAAGCAGCAACGAGTCTGTACGAGACTTATGGAAAGAACGCACTTGTCGGAATATATTCGGAAAGACAATGTCCATCAATCGATTTGAAGAAATTCGAGCTATGCTGCGGTTTGACAATCCCTTGACACGATTATCCAGACGAGATAGACTTGCAGTTGTGCGACTCCTTCTTGATGGTCTCGCATCCAACGCTCAGTTATGTTATGTTCATAACGAATGTGTGACAATAGATAAACTACTCTGTCCGTTACTTTAACGTTGCTTTAAGGTTCAATACATACCAAACAAGCCCTGTAAGTATGGGCCTAAATTCTGAATCCTTGCTGACAGCTCAAACTATCATATATCAAACATAGACCTTTATACAGAAAAGGAAGATTCAGGTAGTAGACCACTTGCAGACCATGTGGTCATGAAATTGGCATAGCATCTGTTTGGCAGTGGCACAAATATTACCTGCAACAACTTTTTTACCAGTTTACAATTATCTCGCGAACTTGTATAGAAGTAACTTACTCTGGGTGGTACAATTAGAAGTCATCGACGAGAAATGCCCCATCCCATGCGTGGCTATCAAGGAGGGGAGGCATATAGTTCTATTTTTTCGTATGTAATTGAAGACTCGACGCAGTTGCCATCAAACAAGTTCAAATGTAAAAATAGCTGTCCTACTATTGTCAAGCCAACACCGTAACCAAAGTCTGTCGGATGATCAGAAGAAAAAACCAGAGGCGATCTTGCATTATAACTCAACAAAGGGTGGTGTAGATGCCGTAGACGAACGGATCTCAACATATTCGGTAAAATATCGCAGAAGACGATGGCATGTTACAGTCTTGTGATATTCTTGCTATGGCCCTCTACAATGCCTTCATACTCTACCCTAAAGCTTTCCCTGCTTACAACAAGAGTCATCGACGACACTGTTTCCTCACAGACCGTGGAATGGCCCTATCCAGATCTTATCGCGAACAACGCTCTGGTCCTGATCCCTCGACATCTTCACCAGAACCACCACGGCGAATGCACAGTCTATAACGAGAGGAGGATTTTACATTTGCCCACGGTCATCGACCAAAAAGTCGCATGTTGCATACCGCATTTGTAGCAGAAACATTTGCCCGACTCATACTGTAACTAAATGCTTAAATTGTGATTGAAATTTCCTAAAATATGCAATCAATGATGAAATTCATTGTTTTAATTTTTGTCTTAGGGAATTTATGCCAACGTAAATGTGCTTTTCATTATGCAACTAAATTATTCTTACTGTATTGTAAAAGATGGGTTTTACATTGAAAAACTTATTAAAAATGATTTTATCAAAATTGTTTGCGCAATTGTGAAATACGACTTTACTTCGCTCGGAATATTGAAGTACAGGTTGATTTAAATTATTAAATCAAAAGTTTTTTTAAAGTTTTAAATTTTTAGTTTCTGGATGATATCGTCACAGAAAATGCACAAAATTATAATTTGACTTTTGTATCACCCTGTACTACCACATTTTAGCCGATGCTCTATGCCTTAAGTTAGTATCATGACTAATTAGAAGTATCAGCATCGATATTCATTGAAATTATTCAAAAAATAGCAATCATATGCATAATTAATGATTGGTGTCACCGAGACCCCGGCATGCAGTAGCGGAGAAGAAATTTTTCATTCATCAACAGGTTAATGTATTTATTTTTCTTCTTCCTTCAATCTACATGTATATCAAGTTACCAGCTCACTATTTTCCTAATGGCACAATCATGACATCCAATCACTTATCCCGTTGAGACAATTCCAAGTTTTGTGTTTGATAAAAATAATATTTGTTCAAGTGGTACATTAATGGAAGCTCAGCAAAGACTACAAAAAGAAAACTGTTGCATAGGATGTAAGCAGACTGAATCAAAAACCATTCAGGAATATTGATTTTGTGTTCCTTGCAGGATTCAACCACAGTTTCTCTCGATCGTCTTCGAAATGACTTTGAAAGTAATTTGACGTGTGCAGTATCCGGACCACGTGATTCGAACACTATTGTTGATTGTTTTCACAGAATAGTGAAAATTGTGCAAAGAATGGGTCTCGACGATGTTGTTGTCCTGTTCGACACACACGTGGATATGAAGAAATTCGGAATGACGTAAGCAAATGAAAATCAGTTTTCAATCTTTGAAAGGAAAAGTTTTTTTTACAAGTCCTGAACATTGTTTGCGATTCTATTAACGAGAACTCAGCATGCAAATCATAATGTAAAGCTTGCAAATGGACCACATTTCAAGATCGATAGTATCTTATACTTAAAATATTAATAAGAACAAGGATAAATAACTGCTTCTAGAAGTACTATTCAATCCATAGATTCTTATAATGGAAAAATGTAACCCATGAAACCTAGAAACTTGATACCAACGCATTTTTCCACATGCCTACTATTTGTACTGCTAGAACTTTAAACGCTTCCGTATGGAATATCAATTTTGAAAGTTGTCTCAAGTGTGAAGATGCTACTTCTGTTATTAACTATCACAACTACCAAGTTGTTAGTGAGTCCTTTTAGATTGGACGGGCACAGGTCGTCGTCGGCACTTCAAGCTGCTTTTCATTTGAGCAACTCAGCAGTTGAGTGAAAGTAACAAGAAAATCCTCCATCATCAACATGTTGATGACATATTATGCCCAGATTGTCACCTGTCATGTTCTGTGTTTAGTCCTCACCCACAACCGGACTCGAAATATCCGATTTTCGATGGATTCTATATTCCGGCAGCCAGATCGAGTTTCTGCAGGGAAAGAGGCCGAAAATGAGAGTTTAACAAAATGATGTACATCCTGTGCCTACTACGAATCTGTGCGTCTGCCAAATTCGATCTGCTTCTTCTACTTGTCAGACAGGATCAAAAGAAAACACATCTTGATCCAATCGGACGCAGATTGAAGGTTTTGGTAAAACAGAAATTTTCTATGTTTTCTCTAAATAACTGCTGAGCCTAGAACCATAATTTTTGGTATGGAATATTTTTTCAGGTCATTTCCTATCGTGTTTATGCAACCCTGTCTATGAAGGTAAATGCATTCAGATAAGGGAACTCCAGGCTTCAGCTTGGGAAACACGAGTATTTCGAACAATTTTATCCACAATCAACCACATTCTCTCACACGTTGCGAACAGAAACATGATGCTAACACATGCAAATCACATGAATCGGCTTGGAGACACTTATGTTAAAACTTATGGCTCTAGACTTAGTACTTTTCACTTAAAAAGCAAAAACATAGCAAATTTCATTTTTGCCAAAAACTGCGATCTGCGTCCCATTGGATTAACATGTGTTTATCTTTGATCATATCTGACACGAAGGGCAGCTAAATAAAACTCGACGGACGTACAGATTCGTTGTAGGCTAAGAGTGTACGTGTACACTATTCTGTGAAAGTCTCATTTTCGAACTCGTTCCCTGCAGAAATTTGTTCTGGCTACCGGACTACTTGCCAGAGCTCAACATAAACACTCAATTTAACGGTTTTATGTTTTGTGTGCAGTTCTTTGGTTCAACGTGCCGCAGTATTCCAGAATTTGTGGTCTAGTGATCACTAATCGGTATTCTATATAAAGTGACATCATTAATGGAATCTGGCTGTGCATCCATGAACCTCAACAATTGACTTCTAAAATACACAAGATGCTTTGTCAAATATATGGACGATTCAAGGATATCTACAATACTGCAACATGTAAATATCCGGAATTGGCGATGTGGAAGACTTCATGACCATTGCAACTGTTGTACCAGCTTGCAATAGAAAATGAGGATTGTAATTCAATGTTCCTTATTATGTCTTTGAGATGCCGACGATAGATGCGCGGAAACAAACACCGAATTGTAATGCAAATGTTTATTGGACAAACCAATAGAAACGTAGTACCATTCGAAGACACTATTATTGAATGAACTTAACCTTCCTAAAATGCATGAGTCCCTAATCATCCGTAACATTAGACTGATCACTGAAGCATAACTTAATATTTGCATCTACTGCGAAGTCGTTTGTCAAGTATAACAAGTTTCCTTGAAGGTACCCATCTGTAAAGAGTTTTCAATAGTGGAGGATACATAAGCCTTGATGCCGGCGCTTCGTCCGCTCTTTATTCAGGCATAGCACGGAACTGGTGATCTGACCTCTAAATGAAAATCGATCCGATTGGCACTGTGTCATGAAGACAGACATCCGCACAAAAATAAGAAGATATTCTAGTGTTTGTAGAAACCTGTGTCAGCTGTTCAATAACATTAATTCTGATCTAAACATTAAACTGATGGTTTTAGACGGGAGGATCATTGTGATACCAAAAGAGAAAAGCAGAACAAACTCTCCCGAGGTACTTTTTTACCGAATCGATTACTACTTTTTTATTTTTGTTGAGTTTTAAAGAATTCAGATCATTTCGCACAAGTTTTCTATGTTTTTAATGTTAGCCCTTAATGTTAGTTTTTAATGTTGGCCCTTCCGATCATTATAAAAAAAGTAGCAGGAGTACGAAAATTAGTCCACTTGATGATTTGACCATCGTCTTCTCAGCATTCCTTACTGCATCGTGCATACACTGAATCGAATGTTAGCCAGACGATGTGTGTTTTGGTGTGTGCGAAGTGATATCACAGCACCCACGCATCTCTCATTGGCTCTGGTGTCCTCTACTGACAGTTTATTGTTTGCCATTTCCAATAGCAAGCGATACACGAATTATCCATTCGAGAAGTAGCAAGTTGTCTAATTCTGTGATATGCGATTTCGATGTTAAGGTTATGTAGAACCCTTTTTTTCTAGGAAACCGAAGACACGCGCAGAGGAATCTATTTTTGTGGTTGGGACTCTTGCTGGCAATGAACATTTTGACATGGATTGTTCTAGTTTTGTAAAACCTGAGATAATTTTACAATTTTGATTATTACTTGTCTAGATTTGACAAGTAAGATGTGCTAATATAAAATGTCTCAGAAATATATTTTCTAATTTTAGGCGATCACCTTTGTATCGTCGACGGCTTATGCTTGTCGTAGATGCAATAGCAACTGCACGAACAGAGGCTTCAGACAATGCTATTGTTTCACGCATTTTGCGGTCGCCTGAAGCTAATCCTGAGATATTCGAGCGCTCATTGATTCATTTCGTTGGCAATTCTGTTATGCCGCCTCAGGATGTTTTGAACACATTGATCGTGTACATTCTGGATCCACGTTCATTTCCCAAACAGTTGCGGCGTCAAGAGACAATGGAAGCTGCAGTAATGGTGATGGGTTCACTGTGTCATTCTCTTCATCGTCGAGGATCACCAGAACAGAAGTTGTTGGCTGCTCGAATGGTTGAGAAAATGGAAAAAATGTTGGGTCAAAACGATCCGCAACAGCTTCGCATCCGACGTGATGTCGACAAGGATCAACATATCCGCTACAAGGCAGCCCTTGTAAGTGCTGTTGGTAATGCAGAAATGGAGCGCTCCTTTGAACTTCTTACGTCATACACCAATGATAGCTCAGCGCCAGCGATGTGGCAGCGATTTGCTCTTCGAGCGGTCAGTCGATATTCATCTTACCAGGTAAGTCCTTCTTCACGATAACTGATAATCTCGCTATTTGTAGAAAATTTATCATGCTATCAAGCAGTGTTATTTTCATTGAGATGATTAATCTTTTCAATAAAATTCAGTAAATTAGTTGATAGTTGCTGATTACGGCACATGCAGCGGATAAATGGATACATTTTTTGCTGAAATAGAACTCAACTATTAAATGATCCGATTTCGTTGCCATTATCATATAACACAGCTGGTCTAATTCTACTCATATTTACACAGGATACCCATCATTTGAATTTTATAAGCTTACATGTTTATCATACTCTATTCTTGTTTCCACAGTAATTTTACTTACTCTATGGTACGATTTATCTTTCAATTATCAACCGTGCTTCGCTCAAGGTTAGCCCTGAAATGCAAAGCAGATCCGATCGTTATTGCCCATCATGCGAATGTTATTAATACTTTACATGTCATGAGCACATGATTTTGAAGAAAATTTGTGTCTGAACTATTAAAGAAAAATACCGAATATTCTTCTGTACGCACTGTAGCATTGCTAAAGTTGCACGAACAAAGGGATGAAGAAAATATCTTTCATTTTATCATTTTATCTTTCATTAGACTTGCCTGATATATAACAGCATCTTTGCGTCGTGGTGTCGAAGAAGTGAACACTTATCCTATAATTGGCAAACCATTCACACAGGATGAGTAGCTCTATCATAATGTATAACCAGCATGACTTAATTTTATTTTACTTCTACGATTATGAGTGATAGAAGCATTACAAATTTTATAAGAAATTGATTGAAAATTCATCAATGTGTAACCTGTCCTTAAAACTCGTACTTGAAGTGTGAACCAATTGCATAAAAATAATAATAAGAATGTGTCTTTATTCAAAGAAAATGAAAATCATACAACACATGTAGGATCACAATAATGACAATAAGCACGAGCGACATGGAAAAGTAATTCATATAGTATCAAATGCTATGAATCTTATTATACAAAAATGTACAATATGGAATAAATGATGATATTCTTCTGTTTGTTCTAATGACAGGTAAACGTAAATGACAAGAGCTTGTCCATAGCTTCAGCGGCTTCAACTGGAAAGTTATACTGATCAATAATCGCTTTCAATTGATGTTGACTTGTTTAATTTTTTGAGCAAGCACTGCTAGCAATTTTCCACAGTCCACGATTTGACAAGCTGAATTTTTTAGTCCAAATTTGCTTGGCATTCTCTATCTCACTGAAAACCTTTGACCCGGAAAGGTTCTAAGTATCGAGGAGGAGAAATTTGGCTATTTGGAATATAGTCAGACAACCATGAATCGCATATAGCTATGACACCAGGATTAATCGATGATGAGAACACACCGAGTTTATCAAACTTAGGAATTAGCAATTGAATGTTCGAAAGAAAGAGCGATGGTTAAAGACTCTGCTTCGCTAAGGGGCACTTTAAGATCGACTCTGAAAATGCTGGATGTCAATTTCATTGCGAATTGTGATTAACAACTATTCCTTTATGAATGACAACTCTATCACCCATATCTCGTCGACGTTGACACTCATTTATCAATTCCTTTTGCTCACGTTGCTGATGAAGAGTTCGATCAGAATTTACATATACATTCCTATAGGTGACTGACTGTCTAAGTATTTTTTAACTTATTGAGAATTTCTATTTGCGAGCCCAAATCGTAACACCTGATTCTCATCAGTCACTTTCCATTCAATCTCACAATGCATCTTTCATCTACTATAGATGATCTGCCAACCTCAATATGATCCAGCATCTTGGAAACACTTTTACGTATCATGTTCAACACGTTTTTCGATGCTGCCACTCAACTTCTCTAGCAAGCCGAAAACGATTAGATTTTGTTGCCTCAGGCATCGCTGTTCAATTTCATCAATTGTGCGTTCAAAGCTTTCAACAATAGAATTTTTCAGGTTCTGATGATCAATTGTCAGCAAATTTAACTGTCCTCTAAAGTCATCTTGTGATTGCTCAAGTCTATTGACTCTATTCGTATATAAATTGATTGATTGTACAATATGGTTTGTCGATATCAGATTTCATCGTTGCAATTAATTCGCTTTTGCTTGATTTTATTAGCTGTTTGATGTCTTTATGACCAAAACTCGTTTGCGAAGTTTGCGCAGCTGGCTGTTTTTCTCTTCGGGAAAATGGAGTTCGCACCATAATATATACGACAAAAACACTGAAACCTGCAAGAAAAGAATTCGCAAAATTGAAACAAGCGAGTTTCGACCACTGAGTTATTGGATGAAAACCGGTTACGTTGTCCACTACACCACTGTCACTTCGGAATCGTTGTTCGACAGGAAATACTTGAAGCAATAATAATGTGACACGCAGTGAGATGCTCGCGCATTCAATGCTATTGTCCGTAAACCAGGACGGACGACCAAGACACGCACAGATAAACGCGCAAAAACCACTTTCCACAGTTTTTCGAGTTACGGGATGATCGACGGGAATCAACGACTTCACAGAGGTAACGACGACAGCAAGAGGCACACACTGATCCAAAAATCGATAGGAAAGCACCCATGGACACAGGAGAACGACGACAATATGCTCCAGTAACGACGAGAGAGAGAGAGAGGAGTTCAACGTCAGCACAATGGGGTTTTATCAGAGAAAATGCGTTCTCATAAAGGAAATAATTTCCTTTATGACCGAATTTACAAGCCTGTCTTCACTCAGGACGGAATACTCCTAGAAGCTCAAAGTAAGATGAAACTTGCAGAATATTACAGTTGGGATATGCTCATTCGACTTCTGACACTTGTCAAAATCACTTATCAGTCCGGGAGCCATAACAAATTTCTGCAGGGAACGAGGCCGAAAATGAGACTTTCACAGAATGATGTACACGTACACTCTATGCCTACTACGAATCTGCGCATCTGCCGAGTTCTGGTTAGTTTCTCTTCTTGTCAGACAGGATGAAAGAGAAAAACCAATGGGACCCAGATCGCAGCTTTTGACATGTGAAATTTTCTCTTATCAACTGAAACGTATTAAGTCTAGAGCCATAATTTCTGACGTGGAATGTCTTCTGGCAATTTCGTATCATATTCCTGAGCATTTATCTATGAAGCTACACACATTCAGATTTGACGAGCCTCCTACTGTCGGCAAGCACCAGCATGTTGGCCTACTTTATCCATATTGAACTGCATTCTCCAATACATCGTCGATCGGAAGCATGGCAATATCCGATAGACATGCTAGGAAATGACTTGAAGACATGTCGGAAATCATGGCTCTAGACTTAGTCCTTTTCAGTTGATAAGAGAAACATAAAGAATTCATTTAACCAAAAACCGCAATCTGCGTCCCATTGGTCTAACATGCGTTATTTGATCCTGTCTGACAAAAATAGGAACCAGCTGGAACTCGGTGTAGTGTGTATGCTGTGAATTTCGGCCTCTTTCCTTGCAGAAACTTGTTCTGGCTTCCGCGCTAGATGTTTTTCAAATTATTTCAAATATTCAATTGCCAACTTGTAACTGAAAATTGACTTTTCAATCTCTATTGTGTGGAATGCAAATGATAAACTCAAAGCCACTTATTACATGGATTCGCGCTCAGAATTCCACTTTTACATCTGCGAAGAGTAAAATATTGATCTAAATTGCTGACCAGTCTATTGTGTCTAAGAAATGAGCTTTTGTCAAAGCACCAACTAAACGGGAATTTAGAGAGGAATCGTCATTCAATCAACTTTCATCCACAACCGCACGCAGTGTCCGAAACTGTTATTTATGTGCCTATGCTGAGTGTAATCATGGAGAAAACAAGTTGGTAGGTTTCTTCGTGTTAAAAAATACATTTTCAATATGCAACTTTCCAAAATATTTTCCTGTTAAGTCCCTGATATTGAGATGGCCCTGCTTCTACAAATTTTGCTAATACCCTAGCGCGCCGCTAGCCAGTGCTATCATTCTCCAGTATCCTTCTCCTCATATGTTCATTGCTATTCTTAAATAAGTGATTTTGTTTACACATCACACCCAGATAATTATCCCTAACATACTACTATCCAATCGGAGGAGCGGTTATTTAACATTATCATAGGATTTCGGCTAGACAAGTACATACCTGAAATGAGTTTGAGAAAGATTGTGAAATAGTTCAGCAGAACCAGGCAGCATTCTCTCTCTCTCACTCAAGATTCAAAATGCATGGGTTTTATTTCTAGTTGAAATATCCGACGAAGACTACAAGTATGATGGTGATGACAATAGTACTTGCACATGACGAATATATGAATATACAGATGAAGTTATGTCAAGTGAGGTGATTGTCATTTCAGATGATGAGCAAAATGAACGTATGTAGTGCAATAAGAGGTATGAAATCAGCATGTCAACGGAGAGAAGTTTATATGAGGGGGACGATACATAAATTCGTTAATCATTCAAGTAAATCATCATCAGTACTAGGACTAACATGCAAATTAAGTTCATTATCTCATTATGTACTAACTTTAAAAGCAGCCCAGTTCAGAACAGCACACTTTATTAAGTTTGTAGATCGGTCAAAAGAAAATGACATGAATATGCAGATTCATGGCAACTTGTGTACTATACTATAAACAACCGAAGCAACGATAAACAATATATGATCTATTCGTTCTCACCTGTAGTGCAATTGAGAGAGTATTGAATATTCAGATTTTAGCTGGTTTGACTGATCTCCGTAACTTCTTTATTAAGCAAACTTTGGACTGATTATTCATTTGACAGCACCTGTCTTGTAACGATGTGAGTTTTATTCATTTGAGCGGTTTAGTGTTTTGTTGCAATCTGGCCTGGCTTCTGACTAATTGAAATCTATCAATGGCCGCATGTCTGCTTTTATACCCCATGCTTATTCCAGTGCACAATGATTTGATATGTGTCTCCCTCTTTGATTTTGATAATTTCTCTCTCTCTCTCTCTCTCTCTCTCTCTCTCTCTCTCTCTCCAGGCAGCGTCAGTCCTCCTCGCATCATCGCAAGATGAGACCAAACATCCTCATGTTCAAAGAGAAGCTCTTGAGTTGTTCCGGAGACATCCGAAAAAGGACAGCTCTATTTTTCTGGTTCAACATGAGATGGAAATCAAGTACGGAATGCAGAATCTCTCCCCCTTTGTCAAAACTGAATCATTTCATTCTCTCTTGTAGAGATAATCACACAATGGTGATCAGACGTCGTCGGAACGCCATGGATGTCCTGGAGAAGATGTGGAAAGGTCTCAAAGTGAACCTACGAGCCCCCAAGTTCGATTGGATTAAAATGTTAGGGAGCAGCAAACTCGGAGCAGCCTTCGGTGCAAATTCTAGGAATGAGCTGCTGATAGAGATCTGTAAGTTGTTTGTCATCATTCGTAAATACTCCGAAGGAAGTGCTCCGGATGTTGCTAATTCATTGAGGAACATACAGCGGATTCGTCTTGCTGGAAATTTCAACATCCCGACGTCGAATTTCACGAAAATCGCATAACCCTTTGATTTCCATGATTTTGAAACATCTTTTAGCTCTTATGTGGACGGAGAGTTAGAAGCTTTACGTGCAATACTGTGGAAAAAAAAAATATATATATATATATATATACAGCGCCGCTACATATAAAGTTATGCTTGAATCGCCCCAAAAGGTGATCTAATATAAATATTAAGAAATATCAGAAATGCAAATGACATCGCTTTCCTGAAATTGTAAGATCATATTGTATTATTTGCGGACCCATGGTGTGGATGCAGTGCTAAATTATATTCTTCGTGATTATTCGATAATCCGTCTTACAATGTTGGGCTGTCCTTTGACCTTTATTCATGGATATAGGCCGGTTGTATATACCGGTATGCCATAAGATAAGTATCTTCCAAGCTAAATAGCAGAATAGCAGAATGGCAGAACGCACATTTTTCAAAAGAAAACATGTTAAGGGGTGATACAATGTACAGTGAAAAGATGAATGATACAATGAAAAGTGAAAAGCGGACGATGAGGTACGATAATGCGGTGATACAAAATTACAAAGGATAGAATGATGATAAGTGGTCATTAAATATTGAAAACACTGGAAGGAGAGGACAGTCAATGGTGCATATGCAATTCAATGGTTACCATATCATCATGAGATCGATGGAGCATAGTCATTAGATCGAGTAATAAGCGGCATGAATCACCAAAAAAACTTTTATTATTTTACGGAATCCAAACAAGATTTGAATTGTGTCAATTTATTTAATCCTGAATATTACGAGGTCCAGAGCATAATATTTATTACGTAATGCATGCATGTTATCGAGTAACATATACAGCAAAAAAAAGTGGTCTCCGTGACACAGTGGTTAAGTGCTTGGCCTAGCGATCTTTTGATCCAGAGGTCGAGCCCCGAAGGTGTCATTGGAAGTCGGCAAGAAGGGCATCCGGACTAAAAGGACTACAACACTCCATAAGTCTGACTATGTCAGCACCGTCCAAGCCCCAAGTATGGGGAGTAGTGACGTAAAAGCTTCATTTTTCATATACAGCATGAATCAAATCAAAAAGAAGTAATGCAAATGCTCTCACCTGTAAAGGAGCGTACATTGTTAAGAACCAAGTAAAATTGATACAATCGTTCCGGACCTCGAATGAGTTCGATTTCGTAAATTAGACTGAGATTTCTAATGCGATGTCCCGTTCTTTGTGGCATGTAGTTAAGGAGTACTCACTTGATCAATCACTGTTCCAAACGGATTTGTGTGATTGCAAATATCCTTTGTTCTGACGTCATTTGCAGCTTTGATGTAGTACTTACTTAATTTTACGGCACTTCCTATAATTAGTTTTTGCAGCATACCATAGAAATCTAGCTTCGAAACATAGAGTAAATATGTATATACACGTATCTAATATATAACAAACAACATATTCTTTCTTCATATTCTAACCTACTTCTCTAATTTCCTATTCTTACCGCTAAATTATGATTTCCACACATCATTTTCAACAATGGAGCGATATCTTTATGTGGTAAATTAAGTTATATGATGCACGGAGCAATCAAATTGTTTTGATTCCTAATAATCAATTCTAGTTCTGCTTCTTTTAGCATCGTCTATCCATTCGGCTCTAAAATATTCAGTCAACCTGGTCTTAACGATTTTCTTATATTGTCTGATAGTCATTTCTGAAGTTTTTATGCTTTCACCTGTATGACAGATTAACTTGCTTGATCAGCTATCCTTATCTCCAACACCATGTATACAAATATTTGTTGTCAGCAAAATTTAGTGAAATTTGGTGGAAACAGAATTTCACAATACTGTTAATCTGATTGAACAACATTTTAATCCAAAAAAATGACTGCAGCTTTATAAAAATAAAATTCTAAAGGTAGTAATCCAAACTCACCAATCAACCGATAGGTTGCTGTTGTAGGTGATAAATGATAGAAACGTTTATAGAATTGAAACTGTATTTTATTTAATTCAGATAAATGCACAGGACACAACAAAAAGGTAGGTATATTTTGACAAAATATGCATGTATCTTATGAATTTTGTCCATGAATCTAAGTTGGCATATAAATGACTGAATGCTTGAATAAGTATGAATCTTAGCTCTGTACTTCATTTTGAGTTTTTTATTGAGATGCACCGCTGCTCCATGAGTAATAGAACGATAACTTCTTGTTTTTGCTCTTCTCTAATTTCTGTTGAAGTTCAAGAGTTTTAGCATGAAATGCTGCGCTATCGTCTTCAAAAGAGTCTTCTAGCATTCGTTCATTTTTTGCTGTCTTCTCTGTCCATTTTCTTCAGTGTATATTTGAATCCACGTGCGTTCATACTTTTGAGTATTGTCTTACTACATCTTAATACTAAGTCATCTTCACTTGACTTACAGAGGAGATTTAGTTGAGACATTGAATAATTCGGTTGTTGTCGGTTGTAGGCTATTGTTAGCTATCATGAAAAGCGAGCTTCGACTTCTCCCCTTCACACAAAGCGCACAGTTACACACACGCTCATACATCATGCATCATGATGATAGGTGTGTGATGTAAATAGAACTCGCACCGTGGCAGTTTCACTATGGTTTAACTAATCCATCGAACCACAGACTGCTCCAACCAATCGGCGATGGACAACTGGAGGGACTCTCTGCAGATGTCCTTGAATCAAGAAAGCTATTAATAATGCTTCGATCGATTAGATAACTTATACATGTATTAAATCTTTCAGGTACTTAGTTTGCGGTATTCTAAAATCTCAAACCAGACATTGATCAAGATTTAAGCCCATTATTGCAAACCGATAAAAAGTAGATTAATGTTACATACGTGTATCAATAATTTTAACAATTTCCCTTTAAGTGTCGACGTGGACTCGTCCAATTGTCCCTCCCGTCCTTCACATGGACAGACAGTGGACAGCACTACAAAGCCCCTCCCCCTCTGCTGTCCACGTGGATTATTGACGATCCCTTACAGTGTCGCCAAGTCTACCGATCGATAGATGCTGCGCCTGATGATACTTATGGGCTATATCCCCCCACCTTTTCAAATTTGTCTAAAATCCGTAGAAATAAATCAATCTTCACGAAACTTTAAGTACACGTAAGTGAGCATATTTTCTACCCACAATCAAAAATTGTGCAAATCAGACAAGTACTTTTTGAATTAGGGACGATAACTTAAAATGTAGTGATGTATGCAGCCTGATCTGACTTCTGACCTCATGGTCGGAGCAGAAGGCAATTGAGGTCAACAAAGTAATTTCCCGACAACACTCGTGAAATGATGATGACCAGACCACATCCCTTACACTAACATTTTTTAACTTAAAAAAGGTGTGGCAGGTTACTGGTAGTTGGAAGATTTCAAATAGCAATGGATGAGACGAGAAGGGAGAAAGAAAAATGCACGCACGAGTAACAATGCGTCGAACAGACTACGTCAGATCAAGCTGTTGGCATCGCTACACTTCACGTTATCGTCTCTAATGCAAGAAGTACTTGGCCGATCTGCATAAATGTTTGTGTAGGAGTAGAAATTATGCTTAAGTACGTCTACCTGAAGTTTGGTAACGATTAATTCATTTTTGCAGATTTTAGACAAATTTGAGAACCTGGGGGACATCGACCATGAGTCTGGTACAGACCCATCGATGGTGCTGCGTCCCGGTTCATGGTATTCCAACGAGCAAACTGCGTACTACGTGGAGGTATACACATGTACTAAAAAGTCTACAAATCACCTAATGACAAGTGATTGGAAATTCTGATATGTTCTCTAATTTTCATGACTTAAATGACGAAATTTTGTCTGCTAATTAGAAGCATTCGGATCAAATGGACTCTTGCAAGGAAAAATCTTCTCTGTAAATTTGCTTGTAATCCAAGGTTCAGAATAGATGAAAACTCTGTTGAAGCCCTAAATAGGCTAAGATCTTAACCCAATTATCGTCGCACTATTTTTCAAAATTATCTTTATTTTTTCAAGGAAATTATTTTGCGGTCTAATCGCGTAATGACCCCAAATTGTCGGACATGTTCATAGAAGCAGTTTTCAGGCAAACTGTCAATGGCTATTTTCATGAAAACAAAAGCTGAGCATCTTAAAGTCATAGCTCAGACTTCTGCTACTAGCTCTATATGATCTGTTGAGGGCAAACGAATTTTAAAAATAATTGCAATTCGATTTAAAATTCGTTTTATCAAATGAAGTCGATGTAAATTTAATGTGGGTTTTGTTTGTGATGAACTTGGCTTTACAATCAGTCCATCGATTTCTTATAGTAGAAATTAAAGAAATAAATGCTTCTCCTGCAGCCTTGCTCCAAGGAGGCTTGGAAGTGGATGTGTTTAACGAGGGCTACGCTACCGTCTTCCTTGGAATGATAGGGCTTGAAATTGACATTGTTCGTGCACAAGCATGTTTCCGAGGCCACATTCGTTACAATATCAACATCCTTAAGGTAACTTTGACCTCTCCTACTTTCAATGCGTTGAATTTCAATATAATCCATCATCTATTCAGGAATTAGGTATCGAAAGTCCGGCAGATATCGCAAAAATTTGGGACAAGACATTCGGAGGGATCTATAACAGCATCAAGACTGCAGTTGACATCTTCCAGCGCATTTTCGACCCCTCACATCCCAACAGTGCAGAGAAAATGGTAGAGAACTTGATCACGGCTCTGTCAAACCTACCAAACAAATTTCGCAACTATCATTTGGTCGTTCTCCGGGCCATGGAGGTGCTTGCTGAAATCGACGAGTCTGCTATCCCCAGCAACATGGGTCCGATGTTCCGAGTCCTTCGCAAGTTTTCCAAAGTTGTGATGGATATCAGAACAGACGTGATGAACTTCCACGATGTGAGTTTTGATCATAAGGGAAGGATTTATGAGGTCTAGATTGTGTCATCAGAAGTCATTGCTTTTTACAACATTAATTGGCTAATAACAAAGCAGAGATGCAGAGTCGGAGGTCTATCAAATGACTTGACCCGAAATATAATACAAACATTATTTATCCTCGTGCATAACTGTCATTGTCTTGATGTCAACTTTCTCCGTCAGACAAAAGTAGAGATGAAGCTTGCAAACCTTGTAATAGTTGAGGGGATGAACCGTGATAGGGAGAAGAGGATTGTCTTTTCAATCGGTGATTTAGTAGAGAAGGCAAGCCTTCCTAGCCTCGATCAGACCTATGCACCAAAGCTCACATCAGAGACAAAAGTAAAATACGAATACTAGTTTGTTTGAGAACATTACCTCTCACCCTAACGTCAATCGTGTGTGATGGCTCCTGTAAAGCGCATATTAAAATCGAAAGTGTTCTTACATTTTTTGGAGAAGGATGGGGACTTCCCTGCGTGGTAGAGACTGGAGCAAAACCGAGTGAAGCACACATCAGCAAGATGGGAGGAGGCGGGACTTTCATTGAAAATGATTGATAATTGATGCAGCAATGATTAGGTAAGCCAATAATGATATATGATGTAGGTTACCAGTTTTTTTTAAAAAAACTACGATTTATATACTTGCCATCCGGAGTCTGAGTCCTATCAAAATGATGTCTATATTTCCAAAATGAGAATCAACACAATTGAGGAAGCTGCAGATAATGATGCGATCATAGAGCAGGCATACATTGTAAATCATAAAGTCCTATTTTAGTACGAATCTGAGCAATAAACGGAAGAGTGCTAAAATTACCGAACTTAAATTCACAGAAATAAAAATGTTTGTTAAGTACTAATCTGATGAAATGTCAATAATAATAAAGGAAGCGACACGGTGCCAAATTCAGTGAGTCAGTGTACAGCTGCAGCAGTGACGGTGAGCACTTCCATCTTGATAACATAATTTTGTCTAGTCTTCCCAGCCGGTGTGATGAACAGCTACCGTGGGAAAGTTAGCCACGACGCCAATCAACCGGTCAACACAGTTGTTCATAGCTCCTGCAGCAAAACTGTCACTCGGATCGGGTCGCTTCTGTCTCAGGTAGCGAGTGCTCACAATTGGAAATGAAGGTTTGCTGTGTTCCTGCATGTTGAAGTGGGTGTAGTGAAACAAGAAATGATCCTGCAAACCAATTTGTGACATTTTATCGATTTCTTCTTAATGGACCTAAGACATCAATTTGGATCAAAATCATTCGTTGAACTAACTTTATTCCGACGACATCTACATGTTCCATATGTTCTTTTCACTTAAATGATGATGATTATAAAACTGAATCAACCGATTCGCACATTCTCCGCGTGTACATTGTGAATGGTGGCCTTTGGCATGTGAATTGTCATGTTTATAATCGTGAACGACAAGGTACAAATTTGTGAAAAAAATTCAAATACATATGACATATGAATTCTAAGTTACATGTAGTTGTTTTAATTTCACTACTGGTGCTATTAGCACATGCTGACTGCATCTGACTATTTCTATTGACTTATTGCGTAGCATAGAAACCCTTGTATGAAGTCTACATATTTCCTCTTCATAAGAACATATGTCAGTCTTTTTTGATCATCAGTAAAAGCAAGAACACTTTTCAGTGTGAACTCCGTGTTTTTATTTTGGTCAAGCAGTCAAATAATAAAATCAAATCAAAATTACAGAAATTTTCGGCCTCTTGGCCCTTGTCAACTGTTGATGTTTGCATCACCCTTACGTGCATATCCAACCATTAAATAAGGCCATCACTGGTCATAGATCAGCAGTGACCATGGCTAACAAGAGGGTATGACGTCATTTCTTGTTTCCTATTAATCTTAGGTTTTAGACTGTCAATATATTTACATTCGTCGATAGTAGTATCACGAGAGTTAGTTTTCTTTGATAGAATCTCAATTTTAAAATTATCTATGCTGGCATTATTTCCATGCAACAACGTATGCAGCGCTAGCGCATTATTTTCGTTTCTTTTATTTATAGCCCTTTTGTGTTCATGGTGGCGAATTTTAAACTGACGAGATGTTTTACCTATATAAAACTGGTTGCAAATCGCACAAGTATACTTGTATACTACATAGCGATCAGCACAAGTATACTTGTTGCCGATCTGTTTGCAAACATTGCACGTACAAGTGTTTTTTATTTTTGATTTATTCCTCATAAAGTTTTCCAGAGACTATTGACAGTCTAAAACCTAAGATTAATAGGAAACAAGAAATGACGTCATACCCTCTTGTTAGCCATGTTCACTGCTGATCTATGACCAGTGATGGCCTTATTTAATGGTTGGATATGCACGTAAGGGTGATGCAAACATCAACAGTTGACAAGGGCCAAGAGGCCAAGAGGCCGAAAATTTCTGTAATTTTGATTTGATTTTATTATTTGACTGCTTGACCAAAATAAAAACACGGAGTTCACACTGAAAAGTGTTCTTGCTTTTACTGGTATTAAATGAAACTCCCGAACCGACTGGTCGAATATGTTTTTTGATCATGACTGTAATTCAATGTATTCTGTATTTAACCATCTTCTTCAAGATAAATATACATGTATTATAATTGATCCGAATGCATTAGTGTTTAATTACCTCAGCAGTGCTTTTAGATGAATGTGGATATGGGATACAGCGGGTTAGAGATGCAGAATGGTATTTATCGACTGGTGGAGATGCTAGTCCTATACAACTCAAAAAATGAATATTAAAATGAGTACGAACTAGGCATTGTGCTTTCGAACCCAAAGAGTTCTTAAATGAGTACCAATATTTTCGAACTCAAAGAGTAGTAGATTTTGGGACTCATTTCTTAGTCGTAGTAGTTAGCACTAAGGTTCAGCAGTGTTTCTAGCACCCATTTGGGACTTTATGAATAACAGTGTACAAAATTTCAAGTTTCGACATCGACAATTTAGAAATTATCTTTACTGAAATCCATTCACAGTGATTGCAAGCATTCTCTTTGTTTTATCATCATGCTTTATGTAATTCGACTTCAATGTATTTGTTAGATTTGTAGCAAGAGAAAATTGGAGTGTTTACTTTGCCAATTCATTCACCTCCCGTTCTCATAATGTGCACAAATTTACATGTAGGCATATATTTATGTCATGTTATTGTTGATATTGCGGAATTCGCATAGCATTGTAGACAGAATTAACTGTTATGTGTAGGATGAGAAACTACGTTGTCTCACTTGTAAAAAATTATTTCGTGCCAATGATTTACTGTTCTTCAATATTCTGCAGACTGTGAAAAATGCAATCACACATCAGTTGCCGAAAGCCTTCGAAGATATCATCACCGGAATCACAACCATCATTGATGGGCTTAATAAGCTCTTCTCTTCTCCTAAGGATGCCATTAACGCCGCCTTCCAGGGAGCATTCAAGATCGGCATGGCTGTGCAATCCATTCTGGACGCTAAGAACAAGACAATAGAGAGCTGTTTCTTCCTTGAAGGTAAGAACATCCACTGCTTGTTCATTCACACACACCGATACAGAACTCAATCTCTTGGATAGGTCGCCGACCGTATTGGTTCGATGTCCAAGCAGTTTACGAGGATCTTGCAGGAGAGCTTCGAGGCGCGCAGTCCATATTTACAGCCTCCGTCACTAACTGGATCTTGGAAAAGATCTCTCCTGAAGAAGTAAGTCTTCCAAGTATGAGGAGAAGCTTCATTGATCCTTCCATCGATTTTGTAGAAGAAACAACGGGAAGATGCCTCCAACATCATCAACGAAATAACAACAAACCTCACCAAACCATTCAATGAAATCCGAGAGGCATTGAGTCCAGCGTTTGATGCCGTGAATTCGGTTATTGATGTGATTCAGTCCATCATACAAGCTTACACGACAATGCGAGACATGTAAGTGATCTGCAAAAGCAACACTGTCAACAGTATGTGTTGCTTCTCTCAATCTGCGTGCGATTGATTTGTAATGTGTGGTATTCTCTTTACAATCCGATGCGAAAAGGATACATAATGAGAATTTATATGAAGTTTCTTTCAAATTTAGGTTTCAAGATAACATGATGTTTCACTTAAGAATGCTCTTGCATCGAAGATTTTCAATTTTAAATGGAATCTTTGATTGGAAATTTTGCCAATTTCTTAAATTATTGCATGAAATCTGTGCACTATAACTTCCTGATGCATGGTCTCAATTGAAAATTCGTACACAAATCTTATGTATTGGGCCTATGTGATGCAGGAGTGAGAGTCTCTTGAGAAAGCAAAACATTATTATGTATAGAACTTTGAATGTCAGAAATAGAAATGGATGTTGCTATTATGTAGAAATTATCGCAACAAGAAATACATTTAAGTCACTGTAATTTAAGTCAAATGGCATAATGGTTCTATGATGAATTTTAATCGTGCGATTAATTCATTCTGAATTCTCTCCAAGAAACAATGTCAATCATGTCATCGAGAGAAAATCATATAAATTGGCCAATCTCCTCGAATATGCGTGGTACCAAGATATGTACTGAAATGAGTTTGGAACTTGTGGATACTATTGGCAGGGATTATCAGTAGATTTTAGTAGATAAATCAATAGTTTTTCAATCGCAGATGTCTTATGTGAATTGCAAGAAAAACATTGATTTTCAACAGCCGTTGCTGCTCCTCATCTGATGTCATCCATCATGCAAACAATGAAAAGTGTAAATTGTCCACCAGAAACAGAATTACACGCTTTTTATTGATAGTTGCAGTTGACTCTCATGTCCTGACTTGCATTGATGGTTACCTAACATCGACAACTCTTCCCATCGGTCGGCGTGGTTTCAGTTTTTAATTGACTTTTGTTGAATCTAAGTACATATAGCAAAAACAGAAACCCGTGGTTTTGGCATAATAGATGTCATAGATCATGTACATGTAATTTATAAAGTCAGTCGGGCACTTTTTGCTAAAATTGTCTCAGTTCCTAACTTATTAATAGTCTACAGTTGTGCGATTCAGCTCTATTGTTCTATGGGAATTAAAAGTAAACGCAATAAATATGCCACTTATAGGTCCAATCCCATAGTTAAAATTCAAATTGTCACTCTCACCATGACTATGATCAAATGACTGTGACATTATCAACACAGATATTTCATCTTAAATGATTTTCAGGACGCAAAACATAAACATATTATAGTGAATATTCTATTGATATAAATACAATAATTGCGAAGTTTATTCTATATGTACATTCTCGTGCATTCTACAGATTTAACCACCTTTATCTTGTCAATTATTGCACACTTATTCCACTCTTCCCTTGAGATATTTCATTAATCTGCAGCAGATTCTGAGCATTTAATCTACTAGTAGATATTATTCATCCGCAAAAACTAGGAAAGCATGCATACGTGCTACATCTACAAAACCGGACAATGCACAGATGTGGAATCATGAAGTAAGTATATGTTGTCATCCCTCTATTTTCACCTCACCTTCGGTTCGGAGAATATATAGTTTTTGATACTCGTAGATTCTGAACATTTATCTCCCGAAATTAGTGAGATCATATATTACTTATCTATCATCATGTTAACAATTTATATATTTATCACAGCGCGCCACGTCATCTAAAATTCCCTAATTGTATCATATTATGACTAGAATTGTAAAAATCTTCATTGTGTAATTTCTTTGATGGTTTGACGAAATAAGAGTCAGCTCCTTTTCCCATAGGATCATTGAAAATGAGTGAATTAGCCGTGGCTTGACATAATTTTGAATTACCTAATGTTTTTGGGAAGGTCAAGTGCAGTGATTGCAAATAAAAATGTAGGCTATTATTAACTGTATACTTATTGCGACCTTATATCTACGGCCATCATCAGGTACTGAATCATTTTATGTACAGTATGCAGAAAAGCAATTTCAAATTGTAATCGAAAACATTGTATGCTTATCATACATGTAGATAGTCAAGGGAATAGGATAAGCAATTTTGCAAGAGTCTGTGAAAAACAAAGAGTTAGAAACATGGTCAGTGATGTGTTATAAGAAGAATTCATAAAAATCATAAATACATGTATAAAATGTCTTTCAATTCTTCAACTTCTACTTTTGAGTTGATTTGAGGATTGTATTTTCCCATTAGGTTCTCATTAGATTCATTAGCTTCTCGTAGCCGTAAATTCGTCTCATCAGTGTGAAAGTTAATAAATCTGATATCGCAGTGGTGACTATGCAGCCTTTCATCTTGGCTTATATTTAGTCGTCAAACTTCTCTTCACATAGATATGCAAAGGTGAGGTCACTGATGGATTCTCTATTCGGCCCGAAAGCTCACGCTGACTTCCCTCGGACGTATCGGGTGGCAGGTTCTGGATGTGAATCGGATGGGTTTTATCCGAGCACAGCTGAAGAATTGTGGTCATTTCAAGGAGTGGATCTTGTGCCGAATAACACCAAAATAGTCGTCGCTCCGTTCGCTGGGGAACTCTTCTTGACTGATAAAGAGAATGAAGTCGTCCTCATTCCATACGGCTCTTCGCTCAGTGATTTCCGGGTCATTCTGAGCAACATTGAAGTTGATGAAGATTTGGCTAATGACCTGACTGTATACGCCGTTAATACATGGGGTGGAATGCCAGATGAAGGCGGTATGAAGGTGAGTCCATACAGTAAATTCAAACTGAAGGGCGAAACAGTAAGAAAACAGACATAATTAGGCTATCGATAGCGAATCAACATTTATTATGGTCGTAAATCGCTGAAAATCAAACCTTTTGTAGCATTTGTACAACTTTCGTTTTACAGGTATCACAGTTAATGAGTAGGCCACTACTAGAGAGTTATTTACAAATACAGCATAGCTGCTTCCAGCCACGCGACCCCAACATTTACTATGCCTTTACACAATCTAAAAGCATTATAGATTAAGCTCCCCAAATTCCTCACATTTAGCTTGTTTAGTGTATCGGTTTACCAGAGGTAGACACAAATATAAAACAGTGGCGCAGCCAGCGACGCATTGAGTGGACAGATAGAGGCTACACGGTACGCAGGCACTAACTTTTTGGGTCTTGAAATTGTCCAAGTTTAAATCCATTTTATGAATGATTATATTAATTCAGCAGAATGTCTTCTTACAAAAACGAAAATCTTTCGCTGATGGTTTCATTTTTTTTAAAAAATGTATTTATCTATATATTTTCTTTGAACTTGAATTTAAATTCAAAATATCTTGAGGAAAATTAAGATCATTCTTTCGACTTCAAGCTCATTTTCTTTAAATAATTCATGATATTTCCAACAATTTTCAGCAAACATCATTGATTTTCGTTGATGGCTTCTGAATCTCCAGCGTAATTTGGTCTTTTGAAGATCTGAATTCTAATTAACCCTTTCACGATCAAAGTGAAATTCATTACATTGTCCGAATTCACCATGACGTGCTCTGCACGCACAGTTTAAATATGCTTTATTGATGTCTTCCCAATCGTGGTGACTTTGAACAATTCATGTATGACGTGCTCTGCACGCATTAATCGCGAAAGGGTTAAAGGTATAGCACAAAATTCAAAGTATTTATAGCATTGTGAAAGTGATTTGCAACAATTTCAAGTAGTAATTGTTGCTTTTTACGCAGAACTTTTTGTATTTACAAAGTTGAGTAATTTGACTTTTGTAGATTTGAGTTCATAGGCTTGTGCAAACTTTCTTTTAAAATATTAAATGAATTACTGCTGTGTCAACAATTTTTCCATTATTATAAAATTAGATTTATTATTAGACTTATTACTATTATTAACTTAGATTATGTTATTGATATCTGTTTCAATGTCAGTCTTTATAAGATTGAAAACACTACATGTAAGCATGTAATTATATTTATTCAGAACCACATGTACATGTAGATATGTGTATAAGATTTGTCAGAAAGCATAAAGGTAACCCATGCTTTACTTTGTGCTTCCAATAATGATTGTAACTATGCCTGCCTACCTGCCTATGACTCGTGCCTGTGAGGCGTTGCGGCCGCTCTTGACACCATTCGTCTCCAAGATGGTCGATCCAGGGCCAACTCCGATGCGTCATCCATGGAGATACCGAGTTGATTGAGATCTTCGACAATTGTAACCATAGAATTTTAGCATTTATATCTTCATGTGCTCTTATGAACACTCATTCATATTGATTAGTGGAAGTTAATAGCAAAACATTGGTTATCATAATGCTTTCTGTCATAGCCTATTTCCATGCAATTATGCATAAGTCAAATTACTAAGTATGTTGAATCTTCTGACGAAGACACTAGGCGAAACACTTAACATGCAGGAAAATTGAAGTCATAAACCCATTAAAGTCTGCAGTCTGTACGCAGCAAAAGCTACATTGGTCGAAATTTCGATTTTTTTATTGATCTCGGAAGTTGAATTTGATGATCGTCGATAACTATGATGGCGACCTGTAGGCAAGTGTTGGAACACTTCTGAACAACATGGAATCGGTTGAGGCAGGCGAAGCTTGAGCGTAAAGATGTCTATGTCGTCTGGCTGGATTTGGCCAACGCCTATGGATCTGTGCCTCATAGAATCTTGAATGAGAATCAAGAACTCAGCTCGCCCTTGAATTTTTTCACGTGCCTCAAGAGGTAAATGAATGTATCACCACTTATTTCGATACATTCCGTTTCCGTTTCAGCAACAATGGCGGCGTTACTAATTTATGTCGGCTAGAAAAAGGAATTCCTATGGGATGTGCAATTTTTCCCATCCTGTTTGTCCTGGTCATGGAAATGATTATCAGGAGTAGCGGCAACAGTAACAATATGAAGGCTTTCATTGACGATTTGACGGTCATAGAAAATGATTCCAGGCGTGTCTCAGATATTCTCAACAAGTTTCGTGAACTTGTTGGGTGGCGTGGAATGAAATTTAAGCCACAGAAGAATAGGGCACTATCATTGCTGAGAGGCAAGATGGCATACGTGCCTTTTGATCTGGAAGGCGAGCGTATTCCGATTGTTCGAGAGACAGGAGTAAAAAGCTTGGGAAGATAGTGTGCGTTTTCTTTAACTGACCGTCACCAGGGTGTACAACTGCAAGCGTCAGTATTGAAGTACCTGGACAAGATCAGTCGAACATCTCTACCAGGTCGGTTCAATGTGTGGATGATGCAATTTGGCGTGTTCCAAGGATTATGTGGCCTATAACGATTTATGAGATCTCCCTATCCGGAATAGAGATAATCGAAGCCAAAGTAAACAAAATGATACGGAAGTGGCTTAGTGTTCCGCGAATGCTTGCCAGTTTTGCTTTGTATGGCAAGAGGACCAGATTGCGACTGCCACTAACATCTATTGTGGAGGAATACAAGGTCAGCAATACTCGGTTTCAGTCTATGTTGACTTTTTCACGTGATGAGACTATCTGTTCAGATCCACCTCAGTTGAAAGTAGGCTAAAAGTGGGATGTTGCGGAAGTCCTGTCATCCATCAGCTCTATGGTAAAGCACAGAGAGTTGATGGGAGTTGTCCAAAACGTCAGGAGAGGTTTTTGTATGGAAAAGAAAGAGAAATTTTGGTTAGAAATGAGCGTAAGTGACCAAAGAAGGAAGCTAATAGAGAATGAGGTGCGAACTTTGGAAGAAGAGAAGAGACTTGCCCTGGCAGTGAAATAGGGGCAGCAATCTGGAAGGAAAAATAGGGGCAGCAAATCTGGGAAGTTGAAGATCGCAAGATCTGATGGAGCGATTGGTGGAACATAGGTTTTTGGCAGTTGAAATGAAGCTTCAATGGACCCATGATGTGTTTCAAACCCCCGCTAATTTGGCACGTTCGGGAATGCGCACGGACCCTCACTATTACTTGTTTGGCAGGTATGCCAATCTTCGCCATACCCTCTCTGGTTGTCATGTGGCACTGCAAAGAGGATAGTACACGCACCGGCACGGTTATGTCCTGCAAGAGATTGTGGAAGCAGTCTCGGATGATATGTAGCGGGAATTGACTTTGTGCCGGGTGGTCAAACAAAGAAACGAAAGTCTCCTCCTATGTATGTCTCGATCTATTTCGCGGAATTGGAAAGTTCGAGTGGGTAGACAGCTGCCAGATGAATTGTCCTTATCTAACCAACGGCCTGATCTAGTGTCGATTGACGCGGTAGGGAAAAGAATGATTATAGGCGAAATAACCGTTCCCTGAAAAGAGAACGTTGAGGATGCCCATAAGAAGAAAGCTGCCAAATATGAAGAAATTGAGTAAGATAATCGGAAGCAAGGGTGGAAATGTGAGCTCATGCCCTTTGAAGTGGGATGCTGCGGTTTCGTTGCTCCATCTGTGAGGAAATTTCTTGCTAAAGCCGGTATTAAAAGCGTAAAGATCACCATCAATAAGTTGAGTGCAAAGGTGGAAGAAGGTAGCAGCTGTTTTAAGGATCTGGGCGCAGCGATCTGTTGCAGACCCACCATCCTGAGAGATACTGAGCTTAATGGGTCGAAATCTCGGTGACGGATGACGCTCAGCTGATGACTCAAGTCCTTTTTGGGTGCAGCAGTTGCTGTTTCACATAACATCAAAGTTGATTTAAAGTTTATGAGTTTCTCTAAATCTGAACTTGAATTGTAGATTCCTGTGCTTGTAATTTTTGAGCTTCAACTAAAGAAATGAAACGATAAAGCTGTTTTTACGACACGCAATGGGTTTCAGTAGGTTATCCTATCATGATATAAAAGCCAAAGATAGTGCTAACGCCTGGAATTGGATGAATGCTTCAGTCGGCTAGTTGAAGAAAACCCTTTACATCTGACGTAGCTCTTGCTACTCGCTTGGTACATGACACGGCGGATGAAATGATCACTAGCATGAAAGGATTGCAACATCCTCTATTTATTCATCAATCAACCTTAGAGATTGACAATTCCTAAAATTCTTTGGTAATTTCTAAAACGATGCAAAAATTCTGATGTTAGAAAGGCATCATGAGAACCGATAAAGACTGGCATCTTGGTTTTTACAGCATCAAAAGAATACATGTAGATTTATAACCGCTTCCTAGTAGAATGAATAATGAGATCTCTTATCCCACAGGTGTCCGCAGGAACGGCAATAGGAACAGTTCCAGCAGCTGCGAATTGCGGCGAACATTTCCATATGGCATTCATAGACGAGGACGGTGAGGCTGTGAACCCTTCCAAATATCTGTCTCCACGGCCGCTACAAATTCCGCGTTGGGTGCAAGTGTGCGATGACTACAGCCTCAAAGTTCTTGGATTCGTGATAAAACAGGGCGCTATCGTCGGAATAGGACCAAAGGAAGAGGACACGTCGCCACAGAGAGGAACAGGTCCAGCTCCGATCCCTAACCGACGAACTCGGAGACGAAAGCGTCGACACACGAAATCCGAAATGCCTGCAGGAGCCGCCGAATCTATGAAGAATACGTTAGGAATGTCCAAACAGATGGGAATCGACAAGATATTTGCCCTCTTTGATCCACGTCGTCTTAGAGTTGCCAGATTGACTGCGTTCATGCGTGGCGATACAATGAAGGATTATTTCCCGCGTACCGGTGAAAGTTTTATGGAATTGATGTGGAAAGTGAAAGTGTGGTTGGATGGTCAGCCATGTGTCATCCCTGACCAAATGTTACCGGACGAACTCATCAATGCACTGCGACAGAAAGGATTTGAAGACAAGGACTTGGCCGGACCACGAGAGACATTGATAGCAAAGTTGAAGGGAACGGAGCAAAGTGAGTTTCAGATCCTGCCAGCTGTATCAATCGCTTAATATATTTGTTTCCGGTCATGTCTGATTAAGGCGCCCCTTAGATCTTTGAAGCCACGGAAATCCAATTTTTTGCTCTGTTTAAGTTAGTGAGACTAGAATGGATACTAGCGATATGTTGATGGTCATTTCAGCCTCTCATTTAAGCGCCGATCCAAGCCAATGTTGCTCCATGTAAAGAATAATCAAAATATTGAAACATTCAGCAACGGCAATAATCTGCAGTTGTTGAATGTTTCAATATTTTGATTATTCTTTACATGGAGCAACATTGGCTTGCGAAAAACACTGGATGTGGCATCAATGTTGGAGCTCACTACGAAGAAACGATCTATAGAAATAGAACCGAGCAATTTCTGACACATTTCCTCTCGTACTTATTCGAGCCGAAAGGCACTTACCTAACACAAATTGGGTTGTAGTCTTTGTAATGATTTAACACTGTGCAATGATATTTGGCCGCTTGATGTGTGTTAGATTGTCAATAAAATATCATGCATTCAGGAGCCGATGAATGCAACCCCTGAAAAAGATGTCTTTAAGGACTTTCAGCACAATAATCAAGACAATCATCCTCAAATTCCCATTGCTGAATTTGGATCTACCTCGTCCTACTCCACAAGTTTCTCTTCAGAAAGTCCGTTGCTGTCATTGGCTCTGAATTGTCCTAATCCTTACATTTCTTTTCAGAGTGCCCATTGCTGCAACTGGCTCTACCTCGTCCTATTCACTGCACATTTGACGAGACCTGCTTGGGGATAGAATGTTGCATAGATATCAAAGTTTACATTTTCCGTAAGGCCGCCAAGGTTTGGGCGAGGATCGATGTGTGTTCGATCAACCCTGCTGACGACGCCTTCGAGATTGGATTTTACACCAAAAATCTCCCACCGTTTATCTTCAGAATGCCGTTGTCAGAACTTGGACTTGATGGTGAGTTCATCTGAGAAAATAATTTCAGCATCCTTATGAACAATTCATTCCTACAGTACTGGTCATTCGGGATGAAGGAAAGGCTGGACACATCGATACGGGCATTGATCTCCCAATCGGAGGGAAATCTTATCGTCTCTACATCGACTATGAACTCCTCCAGTCCAATAGATCTCTCTTGGCCTCAATCGATGTTCGAGTATGCGCCGGAGATGACAACTGTCTATTTGATCTCAATTTTCTGAAAGATGTGGTCGTTCCAGTTCCATTCTGTCAGAACGGACGCCTCATATGGCCGAAAGTGAATTGGAGGAACTACTTTGACCGCAACGCGTTGAAGGAGAGAATGAAGCGACTTGCAAAGAGCGCGGCACAGTCAGCTGCCAAGTTTGCACTGAAGGAGCTAGCCAAAGCATTAGGTCTCCCAGAGGTGGGGCACATTATCTTTGTTTGCATATTTGTATCTATTTCAATTACCGTACCTTAGTCTTTTTCATTATCACTGATTAACAGCTGAACGTTTTGTTTCAGCCTAGAAACTATGCATCTACTCATCATTGAATTATTTGCCACCCTCACCATCACAACGTTCGATTTCCAGACTTTCTTGTCAGATAGCGTTCCATGTACTCGTCCAGATCGAATGACAGTCAGTCAACTCAGTAAATTTCTGCAACAACGTGGATTTTCTAATAGCACCGTCGGTCACAACCGCACAGAATTGGTGGAAACTGCCAAGAATGCGTCTGCAGGTATTGCCAAATCTTTTACACACTTAATCTAGTTTGTCATTTGGTCGTTGATTTTTCAGTTTGCTCGCTTCATGGCCGAGTTTTCGTCTTGCCGCGCTTCGATCTACCCGTCCTTTCATGTGCCGTACAAGAGGATTGTCTGGGAATGCGATGCTGCATGGACTTCACCGTCCCTAACATCGACATCACTCTGTCTATCTCCGGTAGCAACATTTCCTTTATCAACTGTTTCATCATCACCATAGAATCTCGCTTTATGGCAATAAGGATGACAAATATTCGTATTTCAGTAAATCGAACACTAATAAAGAACTGGCAACACTGACGCAGAAATGACCACAAAAACAGTTGGCCGCCATTCTAGTTCTGCTAGCTTAACCCTCTGATGCACGACCTATTTTATAGCGTTTTCCATAACCAAGTTCTGTTTGACACTGTGACAAAGATGGACAAGACTTTGTTCTTGACCCTACGCGTCGACATTTTAAATCTCAATTTTAAATAAAAGGTAGAGAATGAGCAAGTATACAAGTCAAACTTCATCACAATTTCAGCTGAAGTCATGGTTGATGACTTCGCTGAACAAGACAGGCTCTAGCATAAGCTACTGAGCTCCCACAGAACACATACCGTATATCTTCTAATACATAGACGCCGGGTCTCAATGATCGAATATTTGAAGAACAATCCATAGGCCAAGAATATGTTCGAAACGCTGCCTGCAAACATGCTGGTACACCAACCATCTGATGAGTCCGAAAATGATGTTTGTGTTTTGGACATGGATTCTGACTGCAGCTGGTGTGACTGATGAAAACAATTGATGGAATGTTCTGACAGAGCCTCCTGTCAAATAGATACGAAGTGCTTAAAAACTACTTTGTACTTTACAGAATATGTGCAATCATCATATAATTTACTCCTGATATCCTAGCCTACATAGCTTAACCTAGATCGCAAACATGGCCCAATTACTTTCAAAATGATTGATCTAATTTGCACTACCGGTATATATAAAGCGTTCACGATAAATAATAACAGTTGGTGAATATAAATAGAGCTGTTGCTCGAGCTAATAGACGCCGGGCCAGCTAAACCATTGAAAAATACACGCCGGGGACTTTTATTAGCAGATATACGGTGCCTCAGAGATTTTTCTTATTCTGAGCTACGGCGATTGCACGCAAAAAAGTGGTTCAAATATTTAAATCGTTTTGTTCCAGAAATGAAATCTGCTGTGAATAGACCTTCATTTAGTCAAATATCATGTTCTAGTGATGATTAGAAATGACACACACTGTAGATAGATAATCTATCGTTCCACGGAGATTAAAAGATACACCCGAAGGTGCGGAGTGATGTACACCCTATGTCAGAAGTTCCCAATCCGTGATACGCGTGCCACTAGAGGTATGTGAGGGCTCATCATCAGATGGCACGTGCCCGAAGTAGGCTATGTCACAGACCAACTCTACATATTAGGAAAAGTGTTGGTCAGCTTGAGGAAATTAGATCGACGACAAAATTCGATGCAATTTATCACTTTTCATTGTCTCAAAAAACGAAAATTTGTATTGTACTTAGTACATCGATTTCATCCTGTCATATTAAACTTTGTATTATGTTGTTTAGATATCAATGCAACAGGCGATGCATTGACATCCATTGAGCGACCGACAGGTCGAAATCGACAAAACAGAACCATGCATTTCAAATTATGCTTGAAGCTCAGCAAGCCGAAATCACGTACTTTGAAAATGTTTATGGCATAGAAATTCACGTTCAACTTTGACAAGCCAAAAGTATTTACAAATAATACATAGGCTACGTTTAAAAAACGATGCACAATCTGGATTTAATCGTAGATATTTGACATAGTATTTTGAAAAACATTCATATATACCTACATGATCTCCAGAGATCGATTACTCAAAACATATGTTTAAAATAAAAAAGAATTATCTCTTTCCTAGCATAAAAAGAATTTCTTTGATACTAAGTGTTACGCGGCGAACGTGTAAGATCTCAAGTGGTACTGAGACATTAAAAGGTTGGGAACCACTACCCTATGCCCACTACGAATCTGCGGTACTGCCGAGTTCTACCTGGGACCTCCTCCTGTTTAACAAAAAAAATGCATGTTAATCCAATTTTACGCAGATTGCAATTTTTGGCAAAAATGAAATTTTCTATGCTGTCTTATCAACTGAAAGGTACTAAGACCAGACAGAGTCTTTGAAGCTAAGCACATTTAGATTTGGCAAGCCTCGTAATGTCAGCAAACCACAGAATTAGATTCATCTGCGCGCGCCTCAGTTTCCTAGAAAGTAAGAATCGAAATCACACATCACAGAATTAGACAACTTGCTCCTTCTCGAATGGATAATTCGTGTATCGCTTGCTATTGGAAATGGCAAACAATAAGCTGTCAGCAGAGGGCACCAGAGTCAGTGAGAGAGGCGTGCTTACTGTGATATCACTTCGCACACACCGAAACACACATCCCTGTCTTGGTTAACATTCCATTGTATGCACTATACAGTGAGCAATGCCGAGGAGAGGATCATCAAGTGAACTAATTTTCGTACGCCTGCTACTTTCTTTAATAATGATCGGAAGGGTCAACATTATGGAGAAAACGTGTGGGCAATGATCTGAATTCTTCGAATCTGAAGGAATTTTGGCAATCGAAGCACTTTGCCGGAACTCACATTAATCCGTAAGCGACGCACGATTTTTCCAGCGATTTTGTATTAATCACACTTCTAGCTAACTGAAGCAGATAAACAAAATATTTAATTCTGTGCGGCAAACACAAGCATTTCGAGCAATTCAATCCACATTTAGATGCATTCTCACATGCCTGGCCGATCAGAAACATGATAATAACACATGCACATAATAGGAAGTGATTTGGAGACATGTCATGTCAAAAATTATGACTGTAGACTTGCTAAACTTGTTCCAGTTATAGCATAAACGATGCATATTAAAATATTTTTAAGGAAAATGAGATGAGCATTCACCGAATGCTGTTCGCATCATAACCGACCGCCTCTTGGTCTACTTGTGCGTCCGAGGGTTGAAAAGTCGAATTAATTCTTACATGCAATTACCTAAACTTCACATCATTTCACAGCGTGGATGGAATTGGACGCCTGCAGCTTCACCCTTCGATTCGGCATCGATCGTCTGCGAACATTCGAATTGATTCTCTTCACAATTGATGAATCTGTCCACACCATCCATCTCGGGGCCATCGCCATCAAGTTTCAAATCAAGAAGGAAGAGACAGATTTCCTTGTCAGTCTTGGCTTTGAAGTCTGCTCGGACGGGAGCTGCTTCATCGAAGAAAATTGGCCTCTACGGGACTCTCGGATTCCGATCCCGATCTGCAGTCCAGACTGGTCAATCGCATTGCCAGGCAAGTACCTCTTTATTTCTTTGTCTTTCCTGCTCTGGCAAAGGCACAAAACCGTACTAGTAATCAAAGGGCAGCCCTCAACTTTCACCAGGTTAGGGCTAGCAGCTTCAAGTGTTAGCGATGGTTCCTCCTCATGTGGACTGACTCGAACCCGGCATCTTCTGCGCTTCCGCACCTAAGTGTGACCCTGATCCAACTGAGTCATCCAACCACCAGGTTAGCAACCTCGAGTATTAGCGATGGCACCTCCCTGAGGACTGACTCGAACCCGGCACCTTCTGCACTATCAGACCGAAGTGTGACCTTTTTCCAGCTGTGCTATCCCACCAACTGGCTAGGGTTAGCAACCTCAGGTTTTAGAGATGGTGCCTCCGTACGTGGACGACGCGAACTCAGGATATTTTGCAGTTCTGCACCGAAGCAAGACCCTTATCCAACTGAGCCATCTTGCCACCTGAGGTATCTTCATGTGTTGTGAAGTTTGTACGCAAATGAATGAATAGTGAATTTTATTCGGGCACTGTCCAACTAATCGAAGGGTTCAACTTCGACAACACATTGCAAATCAGTAAGGGAGGAAAAGCAATGGATGTGAAAAGTCGCAAGTTACTCGTGAAACATCGACAAAGGATGACACCCTTGTCTAGCATTGAACTGCAGAATCTTCGAAGATGCTGCTCCTTTGCGCAGCAACAATACGATTATTAGGCCCGATATAGATGCCGAAAGTAATCGAGGGCGTCCTGATTGTGAAGATACTTTCACACAGTCGTTCTCACGGTGAACCTCGACCAATAAGGAGCAGATGAAATGTGATGGGATCACACGCATATCAATTCCTGTTTGTACTGTCAACCAAACTAGAAGCTGGGAATAACGGCGAAAAACATTACCCCTTACGGATGACTCGAATGTCATGTCCCAAGACCTTTGATTCCTCTGAAATCATACAATTCCAAAAGAGACTTTTCGTGAGTGTCTGGCTCTTATTTGGGAATAATGTTGAAATCGGACATGCATTAGTGAACAATGAACATTGCTCTTTCGATGTACCCACCATTCATGACGTCATTTTTTTCAGTCACAATGTCCCACCATCCGTCAAAGTGATGCTGAAATGACAATTTTTGCGCTGGTATTTCTAAAGAAATTATTCAATCAAAAGGCCGTTTAGAAAAAGCTTTAATATATTTCCATTAAATATGTTTTATTTTTTGTTAATTGCGTTGAGAAAGTTACATCACAACAAAGGTTTTGTTAAAACGACTGACGGGAAAATATACCAACTTTCATCCACATTTTTCTTAGGTAATACGAACAACATCTCCGCTTTCGTAACAAAAATGGGGAAAGCTGCGGGAAAGGCCGCTTTGCAACAGGCAGCAAATATCATTCTTGAACATATGGGATTGGATCGTTACATTGACGACAGAGCGTGTCCCAATCAGCCTGCAATCGTGGAGAAAGGTGAGTACCCTTATTCGTGATCATTCTAATGCTTCATTCGAGCAATCATGCCGATGCTTCACTCGAGCGATCTTATTGATGCCTCATTCGAGCGATCGTGTTGATGCTTCATTCGAGCGATCTTATTGATGATTCATTCGAGCAATCTCAATCATGTTCCATTTGAGAGGCATATTTCACGAATAAATTTTCCTTCCAGGTTGTCCTTATTTTAATGCATCTTGGCTGCCTAGTAACATTCAGTGTACGACTCAATGGAACTGCATGGGGATCAGCTGCTGTATAGATTTTGGTATCAAATTCAAGTCCGTCGATCTCTCATTCTTGGAAAAGTCTGCAAGCATGTGGATTCTTCTTGATACGTGTGACTACAAATTCTCGATAGGGCTTGGCCGCTGGAGCTACAATCTCACTCTATTTGAATTCGACTGGGGCTCTGTCAAGTCATTCACACTTGGAACAGATGCAGTCACCGTCTAGTAAGACTTATTTCCATTATCATTAATTCAGCACTGAAGGTGTGAGATATATTCTATAAGGCTTAATCCCTTCTCATACATGCATGTCATAGTCCGTAATTTACTCCCTATATTTATGATAGCCTCAAAACTGGACAACAAATGATTAAAATGTGGGTAATATACAACATGAGTAATAAGAGAAACATTTTGTGATGGCATTCAGTATTAGTAGCGGCGACTCATGATATTAGGCAATGGTGGATGGTCACTCTTAAACTGAAATACTTCCTGTATAGCATTAAAATTTTATATTTACAGCATGTGCGAGAGATATTCCAAAGGGCTATGATAAGCACAGAATTTACTCGCATACATGTTTCATTTCACATACATGTGACTACCATCATCATTAGTGTACAAAGATGAAAGACAAAGGTCCTTTTTAAAACAAATTTGCATCGATGAAAAATCAGTAGAAATGGCTCTGATTGGGTGTGGCGCTTCTGTAGTTTATTCTTATTGTTGAAGGTTTTGACGTTCAACGGTTCAACAATTTTCGCATACGATGTCTGAAACTGTCTTCTTTCGGTATATGTTCGTGCATTGAAATCTCAGATGGTGGTTTACGCATTAGGTGATGGTTGATCCGTTTGTCTAAATGTCAACGAAGCACTCATAGGTAGCTTATGCTGCATAGCTCACAAGTATACTTGTAAACGAAGGATGAGCATTTGTCAAAAGGAATTTTTTTTAGGTTTCGGCTTTTTAAGGTGGTGATGGCAACTGATAGCGTGATTGATTTTTAAATGCGTGGTTTGTTAATTTGTTTAAAGATTGACCTATTGTTGTCTTTTGTATGCACTGACGATGGTATTCATCGATGCTAGTGAAACAAGCATGCGAACAAATTCTGCTTAAAGTTTACGAGCAGGGGCGTCACGCGCCAAAAAAATCCGGAGGAGCCCAAAATGCTGCTTTTCTATGAAGGCATTGATATCCTCTTAGATAGGTATTAACCTAACTTAAGTGCTATATAAACCGGTTATATGACTTTCATATGACGCAAACAGCTGATAACGGAAACAATAATTCAAATAAGCACAATTTCAAACAATCGTAGACAAGAAAATACGAAACGATTTTGAATTTTTTATGAAGTCGCCACCATAAAACCGCCAAGAAATAAGGAAACCGATAACTTTTTATCCAATCAAAAATTTTATCGGTAGATGAAATTCAGCACATAATTAACGTAAAAATTTTATTAGATTAAAAATCCTTTTAGATTAAATATTTTTGTCAAAAAAATTATTTGTGCACACTAAATTATTGTTAATTATTAAATTGATTTATAATTAGTAATTGATATTCAACATTTGATGTATATTTAATTTCAATTCAAATAGAACCTATTCTGTGCGCTTTTCTAGTAACTGAATTTTATGACTACCTAGAAAAAATCTGGGGGAGCCCGTGCTCCCCCGGCTCCCTATGGCGTGACGCCCTGTTTACGAGTCTCTCTTTCAAACCCAGAATTACAATTAATGAAAGGCACGGCTCCACAGAGAGAGAGAGAGAGAGAGAGAGAGAGAGAGAGAGAGAGAGAGAGAGAGAGAGAGAGAGAGAGAGAGAGAGAGAATAGACCATCGTTAGTCCAAATAATGTAGATTTCTTCGAACACACCAGCATCCGCTACACAAACCCAAGTTCCTACAAAACTCTTCTTTCTTCGCTCTCGAAAATGGTAATCATGACATTGCTGAGAAGCATTTTATCGGTGCACTTAACATGTGCGTGTGTAAGTTATCATGCAATGGTATGCGATAGGCTATCACTGCACTTAGCGGAACTGTTTGTTTTGTTCGACATGTCGTTGCATTCGAAGGGACTTTTTAATATTTCAGTCGTGTTTATCTTCATTATCGACTGCAGACTAAATAAAGTCTCCCACACACCACAAGTCTTGGTATAGCAGTGTTGTCTCTTCTGTTTGAATCTTAGCACAGATATAAATACAAACTGAGTAAAGTCAGCTGGACTATCGAACGAAGCGACAACACCTTTATTTAGCATCATGCCGCAGATGCGGAGGCGGTTTTCGGGTATTGGTTGAAAGCGAAAGCAGCTGATGGAACGGCCATCTATCTGAATAGTCCTGCTCAAGGCAACTGAGACGCAGGCAAAGGCGCCCCGGAGGCGGTCTTTTCGCTTTGAGGCAGAGACTAAGATGTGTTTCTAGTCGCGGTTGTAGTTTAAAGCGAATGCGGTTGTTTGAAACGCCGCCTCCACAGCCTTGCTTGGCGTATGTCCGCTCATTTCTCTTTAATAATGTCATTACATTTTCTTGTACATTTTATGGGTCTGCCATGCTTAATAATTCTATAAAAAAGACGAAAACAATCGTCCCATCACTGTTTTCTGTTTTCTCACTTTGGATTTCTTTTCAGCTATTCTATCGGTAAGGATGACACGAGAAAGATGTTGCGACTTGCTCTGAACATTTCCATCTGTATTGACAAGGAATGCGAATTACCGATTCAGTTATTGAGGAATATGGAAGTCCCACAGCCATTCTGTCACGAAAACTTCACCGCTGCATTACCAGGTCAGTATTTTTGAAACTATTTGAAGTCATGATGAGCCTTTACTGTCTCATAATTAACCAATGAGAGATGATCTTCTCTGTCCATAGTGATCACCATGGAAATTCGACACTCGGTAGCACCACAGAATTAGACTGTTCGCTCCTCAGTCGCTGTCTCCTAGAAGGGAAGTCATATCTCGCATAGTGAAATGGAACACACCACTGACGATCTACGGTCAAGCAATAAGTCGTCGCCACTGAATAAGCAGTGAGCCTCAAATAGCAGCCAGTGGCGTGCGTGTTATACACATCGAGTTCTTCGTTCGGTCACGCTTCGCTTGTCACAGTACCATTCACAGATAAATACTACGAAGAGATGGAGTGAAATGAATTTCTCACGCCTGTCAACTTCAAAACAAAGAATTTAACAGACCAACATTAGCCAGAAATCTTGTGCCCAATGATCTGAATTCTTCAAATCTGAAGGAATCATGGCAATCGAGACATTTTGGAGGAATTCACAGCAATGCGCAAGCGACGCACGACTGTTTTTCCTATCTTTGTAAGGTATTAGGAGTTCCTTTTTGCCCACTTACTACGTTCAAGCATATGCCATCGTTTTGAATTAGTCTGCATTTCTATTAAACTGTGAGAGTTAAACAATCTAGTTCTGCGGGTGACACAAAAGGGTTTTTCCTTCAAACATAGCCAGTCAAATGCATCTGTAACTGTAAAGTGACATTCTACAAATTCTAAAATTAACTTCAAAAATGACTATGTAGAAGAAGGACCATCCTAGGAGCTCATATGATTAGGAAAATACATGGGAATGACTACTCATGAGATGTATTGCTATTGAAAAATTTATGAGTAGTATTTTTGTGACTTTATATGCTTCCAATTCTATATTCGATGTGTGTGGTATAAAAGTTGATCATGACATGATTAGGAAATTGATATTCATGAGAAGCTGCTCTGATATTCACTGCTTCTTCAAGAAACATGGCAAAGGTGAGATTTGAAGGAAGCAAGGAAGTAGGAAGCCAGTAGCTAGCTCGAACTTCTGGTTCGTCTGCGGCAAAAATTTAACTTTCCAGTGAATCAGATCCAATGATTTTTCCTAAAAATCACAAAAGCTAAAAGTTACAAAAGCGTGGATTGAGCGACTTAGTTTTACGAAGTCCACAGGAAAAATACGACAGGGGCAAACCCCCTCCCCCCGTGTAGATTGGGTTAAGGCAAGAGTCTACAACTATGACAGGTTTCGGCAATTTGATTCTTCTCATGATGTGACAGCACTGACCTAGATCGGTGCTTAAATGATCGGCTGAAATGATCATCAACAAGCATCTATTGACCATTCAAGTTCCACTAACTTAAACATAGAGAAGAGACCGATTTCGAAAACATTCACAATTAAGAAAGCGGATAATCATCGGTTCACATAAATCGCAATATGGAGAGAGACAGAACAGTGAAAGTGATGCAATGAAAGCTCACTATCAAAATAGAAACGCAGCGTTTACGGCTGCCAAGGAATTGTTGTGCTTTGATTGTTCAAGTCTGAGGACATCTTTCCATTCAATGCCCAGGCAAACTAGCACTCTGCAATCTTTATGATTATTACTATCAAAAGTCTGCATTTCGACATTTTATAACTTTGAGCTGACTACTAAGCGTACTCTGCTTCAGCTGGCAGTCAGAGACCTGTCTAGTGGGTCACTTCAGGTAGCTCATCATACAGGTGTCTTCACCACATCCATAGAGTAAGGATATATAGGTAGAGTGTCGACTCAAAAAAGTAGGGTTGCGATATTTAAAATATGATATTTTAAATATATATTTTAAATATGTTTTAAATATATTTTAAATATGGTTAAAAAAACATTGTTTTTAATATGTTTTTTTTAACAATTGTTAGGTATTGTTTTTACTGCTGTAATACTGTAGTAAAGTCAGTATTTTTGTTATTTCGATAAACAATCCACAATTCTTGAGACGATGTAACCCCATTTGTGTATGTATGATTGCGTATTAAATGTCAGTAATTCAATATTTTGAAGAACATGCTTTCCTAAAGTAGAAAGAGTTGAGTTTACTCTATAACGGTAGACAATAATAACCTCTTCTATCAAGGTATAAGACTGCGGTGCTATGGCTGATAATCACCAGCATCAGCGGATGTGTAAAAAACAAGTTCTAGTCTTTCTCCGCATGCGGCTAAGTTTGACTCACAATGATGACGCATTCATCACGTGATGAATGGCTGACGTGACGGTGACTCAATCTCATACGAAATTGACAATTGGATATTACAAGCATCCAATCAAAATCAAGAACAATTTTCAACGTGAACTCCTAAATTCACTTGATTAGTGAAAGTGTCACCGAAAGGTTATTGTGATGGTTGGAAAAGCTGGGGTGTGCGGGCGAAAGCCTAGCATTTCAAACAAGTATTTCATTATAAAATCTGACGGAAGAACTTACTCATGTAAATTTTGTTCCTGGGAAACAAAGCAATATGCCACCAAAAGGACAGAACATCTCGTCCAAAAGTGCATGTCCATCCCAAGAGCTGTGAAGATAGCTATTGGTGGATCTGCGACAGGAACTGAAATGCCCCCACCAGCGAAGTCCGCAGCACTGACACCAAGTGATGAACAGCAGCCAACTTCCTCAAAATCTACCTCTCAGGTGAGTTGATATCAAGATTGCCTTGTCTAGTAGGTCTATTACATCCCAAGAAAAGTAAGTGTAACATAGACTTAGTAAGTGTAATGTAGACAGTACACATTATATTCAATAGATTCTGATGTAGGTCATGTGATTCTTCTTAAATATTTCAGAATAATCAATTACGGTCAATAGTGGGACTCATTTGTTTTCTATTTTACTCACCGGCAATATTCATTCAAGGCCTACATGGCAAGATGATAACACAGTATAGGATAGTACGATAGGTGCATAAAATAGTGCTTGTCATATCTTTCCGATGAGGGTCAGTGGATTCATCGCAAGTTAAACACGGGTTGCACTCACAGAGGACTGAAAAGCATTGAAAGTTCGCTTAAGCGCTTGACCAACGATTTCGATCAGTAGAATTTTATACTCATACTCATCATCCTCCGACAATTTTTTTTGGATTGCACGAGTTAACAAGTGGTGGGCGTTTTCTATCACAACACTGATTTTAACATCACTTATGGGCAATTATCAGAAAGTATCCCTTAATCCTATATATAGTAGGCGGCACAACACAGTTTTAGCCCTTCAATTTTCGATTTTTCAATGAATTTTCATCATGCATTTCTTTCCTTAGGTCAAACTATCATCTTGGGTGCGAGAAACTGACCGTCAAGAGCAGCAGAAATTACAAAGACTCCTGGCCAGGGCCATATACTCATCAGGCGCTCCATTCAGCTTGGTGTCGAACCCGAACTGGAAAGAATTTTTTCGCCAGCTGAATCCGGCTTTCCGCGTTCCTAGCCGCGACGAGATCAGTGGCCCACTCCTGGACCAAGAGGCTGAAGAGGTTGATGCGCAAATAAAAACTCGTCTGTCTAAAGCCAGTCAAAAACTGACTCTTTCAGTGGATGGATGGGTGAACGTTTGTGGCAAGCATATATTAAACTTCGTGGTTTGTGATCCTGAACCGATGTTTCTCGACTCTGTTTTTGTGAGGGAAAGGCATACTGGAGATGTCATCGCACGAGAAATTCTGCAGCGCATTACGTCGGTAGGCGCGGAATTTTTCACTGCTCTTGTCACCGACAATGCGGCAAATATGCGAGCATCGTGGAAGATCGTGTTGAGTGAGCATCCGGACTTGGCAGCGATTGGATGTGTATCTCATGGCCTCAACCTTCTGTTAGAGGACTTTATGAATATGCCTTCATTGGGGACGTTTTTAAAGCAAGTGAGACAAATTGTTCAAACTGTTAATAACAAGTCAGTTCTTCGAAATGCGATCGAAGAAGACTTACGCGAAAGTCTCAAACTGCCAGTAGCCACTCGGTGAGATGAATTATTTGTAATCGATTGATATTTTGTATTTCGTATGCTTCATGAGTTACTTTACATTACAATAGCTATATATGTGTGACTTAAATAAGTGCTAAAAGTTCTCAGTTTAATTTCTGATAATCCTACACGACACCCTATAAATAATGCACGACCAAAAATAAAGACCATCAACAAAGAATAGCTGATTTATTGATCTAAAGCTTTAAATTCGATAAGTGTTTAAGAATATGTTTAAGCAGCTAATATAACTAAAGTTGAAGTTCTTAAAATGTGGAAGCCTAACGATTAAAGTGAAAATAGATAAGTCACTCCCTTCTATTTACGACTTTTTATTCACCAAAAGTTACACAAAGTTAAAAAGTACCCGATGCGTTTCGTCCGAAGACAGTTTCAAGGGACCCTTGAGACTGTCTTCGGACGAAAGGCGTCGGGTACTTTTTAACTTTGTGTAACTTTTGGTGAATAAAAAGTCGTAAATAGAAGGCAGTTACTATGTAATTCTCTATGCAATTGAAAACAACTTATCTTGAAATGAACATCCCGTATCGACGCACAACGAGTGCTACAAAAGCTATGTTGCAAATAGATATTCTAACTGCGAATTTTTACCTTTAAGTCGGCTTTATCAAACAAGTTCTGCTTAATTTTTAAAATTAATCAAAGTATAGACCTACTTTTTATTATTTGTTTGCTTCGTATCCATCTATGCCAGTCCATGACTTTTCGACTCTTGTTTGATCAACTTTCGTAATAGGATTTTCGCAATCTAATAATAGTCAAACAGATCTTCGGTGTAGCCATGTTAATCTTTTGTAGGTGGTTATCATGGGAAGCATCCTTGAAAAGTCTTGACGTAAATCGTGCACCTCTTCAGAGATTATGTGTTAACGATGACGCACATGTTCAAGCGCAGGTGGCCCCTGTCAAGCGCGACCTTCTCTCTGATATCCTGTGGGATCGTGTCAAATCAACGATGAGAGTTGTGTCAGAAATCAGTCGATGGATTGCTGTATTTGAATCAAACATTCCTCGTGCCTCTCTGGTTCCATGTGGATTGAGGGCCATAAATGCAGAACTTATCGATAATTCAGCCTTGAGTCAGTCTCCCCTCAGACTTGAACTCTATTCAAATATTGTCTGGAATTCAATTGATCACAAAATGGAGTAACTCTTCTTCAAATGACCCAACGAATGTCATGACCGAACTCGCCGAGTTTCGAACTAAGACTGGGCGATTCTCATCCGATTTCATTTGGACGGCAGTAGCACCTGACGATACTATAGCGTCTGATACTATACTGAAATATCACAACAAAATGCCCCCGCTTACCTGGTAAGCTTGCGTAGCTGATCCATGTGGTTGTCTATTGGTAGAAATATTTTCCTGAGTCATCTTCCAAAGATAATCTTAAACCATATGTCAATCAATTTTATTGTATTGAAGAGGTATAGTGCTGCGTATTGAAACATGCACAATGCATGCACGTATTTTGTTAATGGATATTTTGATTAGTGAGATAAACATGTGTAACTGCAAAGGATAAGTCAAGATTATATCAAAGTCAAGAACTTCATATGCGGTATACCTCTAATTAGGTCTATCTGACCCCAGGCTCAACATTTTGCTTTTGCTTTTCTTCTGTTACTTGTGTTCCATCTGTGCGCCTTACTTTTACTAATACGTATAAATTATCTGGAGTCAATCATTGAGCACACAGCATAGCTTGTACGTAGAAATTTTGATAAGAGTGTGTTTCACTATGTTAAAGTATGACTACGCAAATTCTGTTTAGAGGTACCACTTGAACGACATTTGTTATCAGGATAGATCAAATTTGAATACCAGTGTTGTGTACATGTATGTGGCTTCTCAGTACAGCTGGACACATCGTGTCCATGGGAATTGGAATTTGTATCGATATTTCTTAGTTAACGGAAGTTAACGTTCCCTTTGTGTACATATTACATGGGGATTATTTAATACTTTTTTAAATATTCCTGCAGTCTTAAATGCTTCCTTCTTAGTGCGATATGTTAACAGTGTACTTTAAACGAGCATGAAAAGTCGGAATATAAACATGACCATCTTATCTTTCAGGTGGTCTGCATTTTTCGCTGACACCCCACTGTTTCATGTAGCAAACAGAATTCTTTCTATTGTGCCTCATTCTGCAAATGTGGAGAGGATCAATAGCAAGATGAATTTCATTCATTCAAAGACGCGGAATAGACTACATTTGGAAAAAGTTACGAAGCTAATGAAGATAACATGCAACATGGGACTTCATAAAGTATTTGTTGACGATTGCTTCCCATTTGATGCAGATGATGAAAGTGACGTTGAGTATGTTGAGTGATGTTGAGTGATACTAGTGTGTTGGTTGAGTTAATATTCATCATCATGAAGGACTGCTTTATTGTAATTTCATCCATGCGATACGATTGTATTGCTAACTTTTGTTTTGTTTCTTTTGCATACTGGCAATATAGTTTTCCATTATCACTTTGTCTTTTTGATCATCATCTCTCATCGTTTCGTCGTTCTCATCATTTCGTTTCGTATTTTCATTTATTAAAACTCAATTTTTCTGGCTTCTTAATAACTTAAAAGATGAACCCGTGCATCAGAATAAATGAAAAACGAAATGACAAGCATTCCGACATCCAGTATAACACAATGCAGCGATCATAGCAAATTGAATGACATTATTTTAGGATTTTTAAGTATTATATTATGCTTTCATTTCATTCATTAGGTCTTTAAAAAACAAATTCATGAAGCTATAGCTTACAAAAACTGCTGCAATTCCCATCAATAAAAAACAAAAAAAACATAAAAAACATAAAAAACATATTTTAAATATATTTAAAACATATTTAAAATATGATGGATAAAAAAAACATTTTTTTGGCAACCCTACAAAAAAGTATCTGTATACAGTGAAAATTTTTATATGAAAAGATTCACTTTTTTGCGGAGATTACGTTCCGGAGGTCCAAAAATTTATTTCAGCAATTTTGAAAAATTCAAAATTTTGCCAATTTATATACTACCGAGATGACTCTTTTACATAAGTAGTATGAAACATGTTGGATATCAAAAGGAATGATTATTTGCTAATAAGCTTCCTAACTAAGCGGAAATCAAGCTGATTATCAAGGGAATTTCATGAATTGTATTAAGTCTTCATGAAAAAGTCGCAAGATTATTCGTGCTTTCTCGGCTGAAATTTCAAGTTTTTAATTCAATTTTCATCGACATGATTTTGTGATTCACCAAATTCATGTTTCATTTCTTGAATCTGAATAGTGATGTGGAACCTTTTGCATCTTTCAAGGTTAATTGAAATCATTGTCTTTGATTTTGCGATTTTGCTCTGCCAGTTGCAGGCTGCCTGTGATACGATCACGCTTAAGAAAATACACTCTTGAGATTGAGCATGAAATCAACAGCAACCCATCGAATTGCTGATTTAACAAACATTAAATCTCCTAGGCTGTCATGACACGAACAATCTATAAAATACCATCATTCCTTCTGCTTTATAATCATGATCACTCAATTCCGTGGTAATTTTCTCAAAACTGCAGAAATTTGCATATCTCCACATTTGGTGACAATGCCTCGTGTATCTCCCATGAGTTCATTTAATAAAATCGAAAGTGTATACACATTGGGGATTTAATAAATGCGGAGTTACCACTCTACCTACTAAACTTACTCTATTACCACATCTGTTCAACTTCATCTGCATCGAGTCAGGGTATTCAATGCACTTTTGCTCTCGTTTCACAAATTTCATCTCTTGAGATGGAATCCTGGTGGCGATTTCAATAGCAATTGTTGCGCAGGAAACTTAGAAACCAAGGACACTTTTTTCTTAGCACTCTAACATCCAACATTGGTCCTGCGAGACCTACATTTCAGGCTACACAAAAGTTAGGAAAGCAGAATAGGTAAAACAAGTCAGGGGTCTCTTTCGGTGGTCATAAAAATTCTGAAAAATTACAAATTTGATCCCTCAGTGAATAGGAATTTTCTTCGGCCGTAAGGTAATGAAATTCAACATATAGATGATTCAAGGCGTGTGCAATTTCATTTTACAAAGCATAAAATGCTTGATGGGCTTCAAATAATATTTGTAGGCATGTTTTTACAGAAGACAATCAATGCAGATATTGACTTTTAGAAGCATGACCGGCATTTTTCATTTATCTTCATTCCAGGCGGATCCCTCACCAACTTTTCACGTATTCTGTTGGAAGATGGACGAGACGCAGTCATAGAGACTGGAAAGACAGCAGTTCTCCGTCGCCTTGGTCTCGAAGACCTCTTCACTGGGGAAGAGTGTCATCTTCCATCCAATACCTTCGTGAATGGCTGGGATATTCGATGTCCGTACGTCCGCAAACTTCCACGACTTCCTCAAGGGTTTACCTGTTATCTCGACAAATACTGCCTCGGTCTTCAATGTTGCGCTGAATTCGACTTCAAGATCTTCAAACCACAATTGAAAGCTTGGGTGATAGTCGACCCATGTGACTACAAGTTCTCCGTCGGCTTTGAAAGGGCAGTCTTCAATGAGACGCTTTTTCATTACTCATGGGGAGACGTGCAGGACATCACAATTGGCGACGTCTTCATCCTTAGGTAGGGGGCATATCCAATACTGAGCGCGTGTAATTCCACTGCCAGATACTGCCCAGTACTGAGTAGTTTTACGTCATGAAAGAGAATGACCAAGAACAGAAAATGTCAGATGCGAGTTGATGCACAAATCTTATTTACAAAACACCATTATGAGGAGAAGTGCGAGAAATGCAGTGTGTAGCTCTTCCGTCAATGTGTAGGAGGAAGCTTGAATTTTTCTTGATCTTCCTAATTCGCTGCGTAGATAGTAACCACAGCCGCTGCATATTAAAAATGATGCCTACAAATTCAGCACTCTACTTTAATAAAGGACTAGAGCTGACGTGGAGATTGAAACAATAGTGCATCTCAGACATACCTTCTTTACGAAGCCACTGGAAATATAAGATAACATGATGCATTACAGGGAACTGGGATGGATCCCAGAATGGCGATTCAGTGAATCTTTCATTCAAAAACATATAACATATGCATCTGTATTTAGTTCACTTAGTGTCGTTTTGACAATTCTACAGTTAAAATGAGGTAAATCTCCAAAGTAATCATACATCTCAGTTCATTAATGAATAATCTCAAAGAAAAATGTATTTTTATCTTTGATTTGGGATAATTGATGATTGAATATCGTATTCTTATACATGAATTGGATATATATAATATATTATAATAAATAAAATGCTTCATTATATATATTAACTATAATTCTTATAATATAGTACAATCCTTTTAAATTATTAGCAAATTCTTACTTATTTAATCAAAAGGATTTTATACAAAATCATTTTGATTAAATAAGTAAGAATTTGCAACTGTGGTAACTTTCAGTAATTCATTCTTCTAAATATCTAGTAGCATGGACCGAGCAGATATAAATTACCATCAATAAGTAGCTGTTGTTTACATGTAGTTCCACTAACTTATGCATAGAAAGTCGGATTTCTATGGGTAAATCAATCAAATCGTGTCCGTAACAAAATTGAAGTTGGATGTCTGTAGGTGATAGAAATCGATAAAATATATGAAATTCTAAAAAGTGCAAGATTATGTGGTCCACTGCATGCATGTTTGTGCATGAATAAGGGTAAGTGTTTACAGCTATACGGAGTGCAAGTGGACCAAGTGCACTTCCTTGAGGAATACCAGATGAAACAATCAGTTAGCTGTCCTTTGTTTTTTCTTTTTAGGCAAGACACTTCTCTTCCGTGTTTTGGAAATTCATTGATTCTCTTTCATTCTTTTGCGCTATAGATGTCCAGCAAATTTACACAAATCGCAGCCATGTGTCCACTTTTTTTGACCTTCTGAATAAGTCAAGCTGTACTGCTTATAGGGTGATTCAGTTTAGCCCGGCCGGTACTGATATAAGTGGTTAGTAGATATCTAAGAAAACGATGTTTATTAAGTTTAACTTATATATCTATGTATTAAGAATTCGTTTTTGCATATTTTAAGTTGTCATTACCATTGGTACCTGCCTCAGATAAGCAATTAAGCATTCCTTCACAATTTCGAACAAATTTGATTTTTGTCGATGCAAGTTGAATTATCCATACTTCAGTTACGAAGATGTCGCTCATGCTGTATCATATTCTATTGCATTTTATAATTTCGAAGCAACAGGAAGAGTATTCAATGAAAAACACTGAGAAGAGAGAGTCACCACGTGCGAGAACGATTCAAGATAGGAGCAACCTCAATATGTTGAAGCATTCGGGTGGTCCTGTTAAGAGTAGACTATCTGATGAAAAAGAAGCAGAAGTTGTTGAAGCGTTTCGAGACTGTAGGCTCCCTACTTCACAGCGAAAAGTTGCGGCGCAGCTTGACGCGTCGCAATCATCGGTACAAAGAGTGTTGTGCAATAATGAAATAAAACCTTTCACATTTGGTCAAGTGCAAGAACTGAAGAAGGTGGATTTTGAACCTTGGTTGAACTTCTGCCGTACCGTTTTACAGATTAACAAGAAAAATCCTGACTGGTATCGAAAGATTGTCTTTACTGATGAAGCTGTTTGTCGCTTAAATGGCGTAGTCAATCTGCTTAGTAGTTTTTATCATGCAACGGAAAACCCTGTGTGACTTACGTAAACCCTTAGAATCTCCATGTGTTTCTGGCAATGATTACTTTTGACTATAACATTGTACATTAAGTCATCGATGGAACAGCAACTATACTGAAAAAAAATGTGATCTCCTTCAAGAAACAGTGATTCCTTTTATTATTCGGAGAAAACAGACATTGATCTGCCAACAAGACGGAGCTCCGGAACAAAAACACTGCTGAACGAAAATCCTCAAGATCGCTGAATAGGTAGAGGTGGTCATCGGAATTTTGGTTCTGAAGATGCGCACGGGATCAGATCTACAAATTTCCAAGACCAGAATCCACTCATGAGCTGAGAGATAGAATTGTAGCAGTTTTGAATTCCATTGACAATCCTACTACAAGGCGCGTGTAACGCCAGTTTCTTCAAGCGATGTGAAACATGTGTATCAGCACACAAGTCTCATTTTGGAGAATTATTGTGACTGGGTCCGACAACTTTCAATTTTGATAATAATACATTTTCGCAATTTTTTGCAACAAAATCGAATTCATACCTATTTTTATCTTTTGACGCCACCTGTTTCATTGACGGCGGGCTGACCTGAATCACCCTGCACATGCACAGTGGAATCGACTTCGGTAGATCAATGTTTGCCTACACTGTAAATCGCTGGATACGAAAATTATATACAAACATATACCAAAATCACATACAATTTGAAACTAACATCTGATACGAGATTCTCGTATGCTTACAGAGATCTGGTATGTTTTTCATACGAAGCCTCACTTACTTTCGTATGTGATTGGTATGTAGCGATACAAACTATTCTATCTGCAATTAGCTGTTTTACACTGAAATACGAGTTGTTGGTATGTTTTATATACGAGACCCGATGAAAATTCATCTTCATTCTCATGCCTCTGGTAAGCATTTCGTATGTGCAGCTCTAAGTCACATAGCAAAAACATATGTGTGTTACACACTACTGTCAAATAACTTTTTTCGGTAGTACCAGTCGTGAATATTTTGTGTTTGATAGAGTGATTTTTAACTAGATTAGTTTTATTGTGAAGTTTATAATCCACGAGATTGTCGTCGTTGCTATTTGTCTAGCAACATTAACAGGACGTTTAGGTAGCTCTACCTTATGAACCAAGTTGATAAACATCAATTCATTTAAAACGATATCTTTCGTGAAATCATGTTGACTTATATATCTCAAACATAACTATTTTTGCGTTCATGAATTACAATGTGTTTTTATTTCGGATTTATATCTAATGCTTAATTTCAAAATTACATAATGCATAATTGTTGATAGTTGAATACGTATTCAGTGGTCAACAAAGAAAAAATAGTCTAAGTGTTTTTAGCTGATTTCGGGTAAATCAAGTGTGTTGATTTCAAAAATCACCTCAGATTTGCTCAATCAGGTCAACATTTTAAACTAAGCTACATTTTGGGTTTTTCAAGTTTTGGCCTATACGATGATCCAGAGCTTCTCATGTACCGGTATTTTCTTACGTTCATGTAGCCATTCTTTCATTTTCTAGACTAAAAATGCAATTTCTGAAGATCTTTGCGTCACATCTGATCATCTAAAATGCTGCCCATCTGAAAATATGCAATTCACCATCAATGTTTCCACTGCTCAAATACCTTGTTGAATTCATCGCTTGTGACATTTCTATGATATTTTTACGCTCTGATGGACGTTTGTTCATTCACTCTGTTAGAGGATTTTCAACCAATCTAGGTGCGAGTTCTTTGCTGCACTTTGTCAATCAATTCAACGATTGAAGGCAAGCTTTCAGAGCAATTTCTATTTCAATCGAAGAGTCATATGCTATTTTTAGCCTTGTTATCATATTTAACCCTTTCGCGACCAATGTGTGCAGAGCACGTCATACATCAATAGTTCAAAGTCACCATGATTAGGAGGTCGTCATTGGATCATATTTCGATTGTGCGTGCAGAGCAAGTCATGGTGACTTGCGACAATGTAATGAATTTCACTTAGGTCGCGAAAGGGTTCATGAATGTTGTCAGTGAATTTTGAATAACACATTCGCATTTTGCAGCTGAAGAATGACTTCAACCAGAAGATCTTGCAAAAACAGGCCTGACGTTTTCTGCTATATTTGTGGTGAATATACCTTTTTATCTAACAGGAATCAAGTAACAAGCTTCATAAAACGTGCCTATCAATCATATTTTGGAATTAAACTTGGTGACCAGGATAAAGTTTGGGCTCCACACATGGTATGCAAGTCATGCACCGAGTATCTGCGTCTGTGGACTAAAGGCAAGAAGAGTTGCTTGAAATTTGGTATTCCTAAGATTTGGAGGGAACCGAGAAACCATGTCAATGACTGCTATTTCTGTGCTATTGATGTGACTGGGATCAACAGAAAGAACCGAAGCAGCCTGAAGTATCCTAATATTGAATCGGCACGTCGTCCTGTAGCTTATTGTGATGAAATTCCGGAACCTATTTTTGGAGAACTTCCTGACATCAGTGACGACGATTCCTCCAGTGCTGCTGAACATGTAGAAGAGCAACAAATGGATTTTGACGATGCTGCTTCACATCCATTTTCCCAAAATGAGCTAAATGATCTACACCTTTTTTCGTTCTAATCAAAACACTTTGCATTCAATTTAAAACAGTTTGCATTCAATTTAAAACAGTTTGCATACAATTTAAAACAGTTTGCATCTAATTTAAAACAGTTTGCATTTGATTTAAAACAGTTTGCATTCAATTTAAACGACTTTTTTAAAATTATCTTTTACTTATTCTATTCATGTTTTATATGTCTTTAACATAATTTAGGTATGTGATATATTATTTTATGTATTTTATATATGTATTATATCATTTTTATGTGATATATTAGGTGTACAATCAAATCCTACTTCTGAAGCATCAAGTTTTGCCCAGACAGATAATCCAATATTCTGAAATACACTTTGTTATTTATAGTCTTTGTGTAATGAATTCAGCTTCATAAGTTATTTGTCATATCAAAACAAAATAAATTCCACTTGCATTTTTATTCAATGTTAGTGTAAGAAGACAGTTATTTAGATATTGTACCTTAAATCTTGCATTCGCATCACATCACCATAGAAAGAATATACATGATTATAATAACCCTCACACTGAACAGGCTGATTGCTCTCGTTAAGGGCTAGCTGCATAGTTTCTTCAATTATGCGAAGACGGTGCTCTGTCTGAGTCACGGCAGAAATCATTGACGTGTTGAGAACGTCTAAGATTCTTCTTGACATAACGTTCTTGATTCTGCTTTTCATGGACGACCATAAATACTCTATGGGGTTGAGGGGAGCAGAATACGGCGACATCCGCAGAATTGTAAGGCCAGCATACTATTCTTTCGTCTGAACAATGTCTTCGATGCCCGAATGTGATGGCGCATTGTCAACGACTATTACAACATTTTGAAGAGAATCGCGGGACAATAACAGTTCGTCGAGTGCACAAGACATGATTTCGTGATATCGATCACGCTTTATTGATCCGCGGCAAATGCGTGAATATACAATACCTCGCTTGCTGAGCAGGCCCCAACAATGAACGTTAGGACCACGGGAACTGGGTACAATCACACGACAAGGTTCACCTCGTCTTGAGCGACCGTAAGATCGACGACAAAATAGATTCACATTAGTCTCATCCTGGTAAAATATTTCCTTTTGAGACCCAGTCAGCTCCATGATCTTCTGCACAAAAGATGCTCTTCGCTCTTTGTTTTCTTCAGTATTTGCAGTCGATGGCACGAACGAGACTTTCTTTACGGTGTAGAGTTGATCCTTTAAGTGTCTGTGAATCGTGGATATATTCACTTGAAGGCTAAATTGATGTTGAAGGGAGCTCTTTATTTCCTCCAAAGTCACCTGAGGATTCGTCTCTAACATTGTTATCATGTGCTCGACATGCTCACTGGTCACCTTTTTGTTAAATGCCCCACCACGCGGTTTTTCTTCAATTTCTTCTTCAGCCATTCTCACCCATCGACGGGCAGTTTGAATCTTTACGCCATTCGCCAGTGCGACAGCCTTAAAATCGCCATGTGCCTCGGCACACTCGAGTATTCTTTTCTTGGATGCAGGGTCACACCTATTGTAGCTTCCGCGTAATGACCCTGGGCGAACTCCAGGAGCACGAGCACCATTGGAGATGTCGGATACGGTATCATCTGAATAATGCATATTGAAGACAAAAATACGAAGCGTCAGTCAAACGTTCACTGTCAATTATGAAGTTTGCCAATTCGACATACACTCAAAAGCAGGATATCAGAATGCATATTGCCATAGAAACGGTGGGCATAGATATCTTGCAGATATGCGATCATAACGTCAATGATTTCTGCCGTGACTCAGACAGAGCACCGTCTTCGCATAATTGAAGAAACTATGCAGCTAGCCCTTAACGAGAGCAATCAGCCTGTTCAGTGTGAGGTTATCATAATCATTATATTCTTTCTGTGGTGATGTGATGCGAATGCAAGATTTAAGGTACAACATCTAAATAACTGTCTTCTTACACTAACATTGAATAAAAATGCAAGTGGAATTTATTTTGTTTTGATATGACAAATAACTTATGAAGCTGAATTCATTACACAAAGACTATAAATAACAAAGTGTATTTCAGAATATTGGATTATCTGTCTGGGCAAAACTTGATGCTTCAGAAGTAGGATTTGATTGTACACCTAATATATCACATAAAAATGATATAATACATATATAAAATACATAAAATAATATATCACATACCTAAATTATGTTAAAGACATATAAAACATGAATAGAATAAGTAAAAGATAATTTTAAAAAAGTCGTTTAAATTGAATGCAAACTGTTTTAAATCAAATGCAAACTGTTTTGAATTTGATGCAAACTGTTTTAAATTGTATGCAAACTGTTTTAAATTGAATACAAACTGTTTTAAATTGAATGCAAAGTGTTTTGATTAGATCGCAAACTGTTTTAATTAGAACGAAAATTCGCGATCTCAGTTTATCAAAGTCCTCTGCCGAGCTATTGGCATCCAGATTGAAGGAAAAGAATCTTATATCTAACAGTGCTCGTGTCACTTTCTATCGCAATAGACATGAAGAGTTCCTTCATTTTTTCTTTAAAGAGAATGACTTGGTGTACTGCACAGATATTGCTCAGCTAATGTTCAAGCTTGGAATGGCAAGGTACGAACCCAAAGATTGGAGACTATTCATAGACAGCAGCAAGCGATCTCTGAAGTGTTCTTCTTCACAATGGCAATCAGTTTGCCTCTGTACCTCTTGCTCACTCGGCTACATTGAAAGAGAACTATGAAGCAGTGAAGTGCGTGCTGGAGAAAATACGTTATGATCAGCATCAGTGGCTAATTTGTGTTGACTTGAAAATGGTGAATTTTTGTTGGGACAACAGTCAGGCTATACCAAGTATGCATGCTTCCTGTGCATGTGGGATAGCAGAGACACTGCTCATCACTACACTAGAAAAAACTGGCCAATCCGCGAAGAATTGGTGTCATGTATAGCAACGAACGTTATCAACGACCCCCTGGTAAACATAGACAGGATACTCTTCCCTCCGTTGCACATCAAACTCGGCTTGATGAAGCAATTCACCAAAACTCTGGACAAGGATGGTGCCTGCTTTACATACTTATGCCATGCTTTTCCGGGATTGACCATAAAGAAATTGAAAGCTGGCATTTTTGATGGTCCTCAAATCCGACAGCTAATCAGAGATACTGAGTTTGAAAATTCAATGAACGATGTGGAGCTGCAGGCATGGAGAGCATTTGTTCTGGTAGTGAAGAACTTTCTTGGCAATAAAAAGGCCAGAAACTATGCAGAGCTAGTCTCAAATATGTTGACTGCTTTCAGAATCCTTAGATGCAACATGAGTATCAAAATGCATTACATTTTCTCACACATGGATCGGTTTCCTGAGAATCTGGGATCTGTGAGCGATGAACAAGGGGAGAGATTCCATCAAGACATAAAGGTGATGGAGACACGATATCAGGGACGCTCGGATGCAGTTATGATGGCTGATTACTGCTGGAATCTAAAGAGAAACATCCCTGCAGCTGAGCATTCAAGGAACTGAAAAATACGGAAATTCATGCCCTGACTTTTTTACAATTGCGACTTTCTACCCAGATTGCATGTGCAAGTAGGCCTACATGTATTTGTCTTATCCTTTGTCAATAACTTTTAAACAAATAAGTGAAATTAGATTTTGTGATACCAATTCAATACATTCTTTTATGATGTATCTTTTTTCTACTTAGCCATTTTGGGGTGAGAAGGGTTCTTAGAAATAATAGATGACTTCACAAAATGTGATGTGTTAAGCCAGAAAATCTAATTTCTCAAAATATAATTAGCATGAAAACTTGACCTGATTGAGTTAAATGGATGCCATATTCAGAGTTAGTGGAGGAAAATTGTCCTAAATCAGTTGAAAAACTTCTGACTATTTTCAAGAAGTTTTTTTTTGTAGCCCAGTGAATTATTCATGAAATGCCTTAGACTTACGTGTATTAAAATCGAATTCAGTATTGGAAGTATAACTCTTGAATGTCACATTATCTCACTACTTACAAAAACAGTAGTAACATTAGTGTGATCTTTATTGAGAAAAGGCCTTAAATCAACATACTTTGAACATGATTAATGCTTTCTTTTAACATTGTGCTGGTATGGCTTTAGTATGTAAACCACCACATTGTACACTACATATGTACCACATTTGAAATAACATGCGAATAGCATACAAATATATACCAAGAGAATACAGAAACATACCAAAAAAATATTTTGGTATGCATCCTTCGTATGTGATTGTTATTGAGCGATTTACAGTGTACATGCTTGTGTCATGCCAATATGTCCCGCTGTACCGTGTTAGGTCATTTTCGAAGCACGCGGTAACGGAACCGCTAATGTTTTGTTTTCAGGATACAAATCTTCAAGGAAAATGCCAATTTCCGGTTCAATCTCCATGCGGTCTTCAAGATTGAGGAGACAGAAACTAATTTTACCCTCTTGGAGGATACTGTTGTGCCTCAGCCTTTCTGTAACACTAACCTCAGCTTGATTTTACCTGGAGGTGAGTGGTTACAAGTGTCAATTTACATTGTTGACATCAAATCATTCACAAATGCATGACGACTATCGGTCACAGTCTTTCCAACATTGATAAGACGTCCTTTATTTGAAGGTTAACAAAATGTTGCGTATTCTGAAATAGGTATTGTACTTATTACATATATGCTATGACAATTGATGTGTGGTAGTGAGGGTTTGATCCTGCCAATTGACACAAGTCGCATAAATGGCTCGTAGCTCAGTTGGTAGAGCACAGGTCTAGTTAACCTTGGCCGTAGGTTCGAATCCTCCCAGCCGCACATCTTTTGCATGGCAATTTGATCTATCGTTTATTTAATTTCATTGGTGCTAATGTACTGTATTCTTCAAAAACTAAGGCTGTTATCAAGATAAATAGATTGTTGATCAACATTTTCGACTTTCTATGATTCTTGCTTTTGTCCAACCATTGATCTCGAAGCTTTCGCACTTTTCACACCATCGCACAATTCCTTCCTATAGGGCCTACATATATGAAAGTCAAGACAAGTTGCGTGTTGTCCATACTGCTTGATGCATACTACATGTAGAAGTGTGAGAGCGTTTTGCTGAGACCATTGGTGAAAAATGAAAGTGTTTCAACTCCGATATCTTATGTAGGGTCACTTTAATATACATTATACCGAGCTTCTGACATTTATTCACTGTCCTATTTTCTCAACAGGATCAGTCCGGGGATTCATTGAAAATCTGTACAAAGACGCCGCTCAAAGAGTGACAGATGAAGCGATAGAGGCTGTTCTTCGACATCTCGGACTTGGCGGCATTGTGGATCCCAGCACCCGATGTGAAAAGAACAAAACTGGAATTTACAACGGTAAGCTAGACGTTCATGGGGATCATTATGGAGGCCTTAAGTCATCAAGAGACAAAAGTCGATTCTATGTTCGAAGAAAGAATTTGTGTTGTAGCTATTACTGTCTGGTGCATCTATTTATTACTGCCTTGGTGAATGCAAAATGTGCTCACTTGTCATCAGTCTTTCAAATTTGTCGATCATTCACTTAAGTACACAGGTTTACTTTGAAAACGCCATACTAAAGGTCTCGGGAAATTTTAGCTTTCTTTTGTGAATTTTGCTAAATATGATTTTGAAGCAGATCATGACTCGCTTCATTTATAAAAACGAATTTTGTTCCATGCTCTTCCTTATTTTCTCCGTCTAAAACGGTCAGCATATCAACCAGGCGCTGTAATCAATTATTTGCAGCAGGAAGCAATTAATAAATTACAATTCTTCATCATTACCATTTGAATAGACTAATTTTTAACTTTGAGTATTTGCTTTGATGCCTCACTTTATACGAATAAGGCTACAGAGACCTACATGCTTCATTATACAGACTTACGTTTATGCATCATAATTACAACAATAATCAACTATTGAAACAAGTGAATGAATAATCACAGGTGCCTAGATCACAGAACAACAAATGGAGCTATAAAACTTATCATACAAGTATCGTAATTATCTGAAAACGACTTTGATACTGACCACTTTGTAAATATAAAGTATCGCCAAGGTATTCATTGTCATAATTCAATTTACCCGATGCAGTTCGTCGGCTCTAGTCATGGATAACACCGGAATGAAATGGGACAGCAAAAGTGAACTTAGTTAACAAGTGAGAGATTCAAAGACACATGAAAAGGACACAGAAGCTAGTAATCATCGCAGAAAAGCTTCACTAGCTCATTAGGAAATAACGAAAGCATGTGATGCTGAGCACAAAATATAAGTAGGCAGAAGAAAAAGGTAAAGAAAAAATGAAATAGAGAAAGTCACCAGGAAAGACACGCAAATTAGGTTGAGTGTCTTTGATAGGGATAATCTCCAGTGCACATGAATGGGCAATAGCAACTGCTTCCAGGCGACCTCGGAGAATCGATTTCACAATTCAATGCCGCTGACTTTCACGAGGTCGATATGATACTTCCATGCACCTTGCCGTGACACCACCATGAAAATCCTTTACCTGCCGGCAAGTCATTTTCATGGCGGTGCCAGGAGCAAGATGCCTAGGAATATCATTTCGATCTCATGAAACACATGAATGGAGCTTTCCTCCGCATCTTGAATAACTTTGAAGCAAGACAGTAGTAAGTAAAACTCCACTTCTGGATAGCGCAAGATGGCCGCCGTCGCTGAGTCCCCCCCCCTCTGGCACGGCAGAGTGTCGTGGTCGGCCGCCGTGGTGCTTCGGGTCTGAGTCCCCCCCCCTCTGGAACGACAGAGGTTGTGGTCTGTCGTGGTGTGCCGGCCAGGTGGGTTCACGTTCACAACATGTTCGCTGACTCCCCCCCCCCTCTGCAACGACAGAGTGTGAGACTCGAGTGAGTTGGTCCGACCGCCTGGTTGACTTGGGCGACCGTCCAGGTTAACGTGGGCGACCGTCTAGGTTGACGTGGGCGACCGTCTAGGTTGACGTGGGCGACCGTCTAGGTTGTCGTGGATGGTGAAATGGCTGCCAGATTCGGATTCAGCGTAAAATTCTGCATCTGTGGTGTGATTTCCAGCTCAATCGGCGAGAAAAAATTTTTCTTCAAAATTTTAACAGAGTTAAAATTTGGGACGTTTTGGTGTGTAGCGCCCAAACGAAGCATCGGATGAGAAAACGGAGGGCAGATTCGGATTCAGCGTGAAATTCTGCATCGGTAGGGTGAGTTTCAAGTCAATCGGAGAGAAAAAATTTTCGCTGACGTCCCCCCCTCTGGACAGCTTGCTTCGATTTTGGCTTCCAGTGGACGGATTTTGTCGTGCGATAGCTCGTTTGAAAGCTAAGAGTGAGACAAATTCAGTGAAAGAATCGGCTTGTTCCTATCTGTCTTCGTTTAGATGTGAGACGCCATTTAAGATTTTGGGACATTGGCAAAAAACGACAGAGTTAGAATTTGGGACGTTTTGGGCTTCAAAACGAAGCATCGGATTGGAAAACGGATTTCAGATTTGGAATCAGCGTGAAATTCTCTATCTGTATGGTGAGTTTCAAGTCAATCGGAGAGAAAAAATTTTCAACATTTTTCGAAAAAACGACAGAGTTAGAATTTTTGCGATGGCTGCCTACTGTAGAGCCAAAACGAAGCATCGGATGGGAAAACGGAGGCCAGATTCGGATTCAGCGTCAAATTCTACATGGAAATGGTGTATTTCCAGCTCAATCGGAGAGAAAAAATTTTCACTGACGTCCCCCCCCCTCTGGACAGCTTGCTTCGATTTTGGCTTCCAGTGGACGGATTTTGTCGTGCGATAGCTCGTTTGAAAGCTAAGAGTGAGACAAATTCAGTGAAAGAATCGGCTTGTTCCTATCTGTCTTCGTTCAAAAGTTAGAGCGGTTACAAGATTTTAGGTCGGAGCTCGCTTACCTGAAAAAATCCTAAGTGTCAGAGTGACTTTGTATGGGTAAAATTTTGAAAATTTTCCAAATTGTAGAATTTCGACCTGGGACCGTCACCAAAACATTTTTCATCAAATTTTGAAATTTCACTGACGTCCCCCCCCCCTCTGGACAGCTTGCTTCGATTTTGGCTTCCAGTGGACGGATTTTGTCGTGCGATAGCTCGTTTGAAAGCTAAGAGTGAGACAAATTCAGTGAAAGAATCGGCTTGTTCCTATCTGTCTTCGTTTAGATGTGAGACGCCATTTAAGATTTTGGGACATTGGCGAAAAACGACAGAGTTAGAATTTGGGACGTTTTGGGCTTCAAAACGAAGCATCGGATTGGAAAACGGATTTCAGATTTGGAATCAGCGTGAAATTCTCTATCTGTATGGTGAGTTTCAAGTCAATCGGAGAGAAAAAATTTTTAACATTTTTCGAAAAAACGACAGAGTTAGAATTTTTGCGATGGCTGCCTACTGTAGAGCCAAAACGAAGCATCGGATGGGAAAACGGAGGCCAGATTCGGATTCAGCGTCAAATTCTACATGGAAATGGTGTATTTCCAGCTCAATCGGAGAGAAAAAATTTTCACTGACGTCCCCCCCCTCTGGACAGCTTGCTTCGATTTTGGCTTCCAGTGGACGGATTTTGTCGTGCGATAGCTCGTTTGAAAGCTAAGAGTGAGACAAATTCAGTGAAAGAATCGGCTTGTTCCTATCTGTCTTCGTTCAAAAGTTAGAGCGGTTACAAGATTTTAGGTCGGAGCTCGCTTACCTGAAAAAATCCTAAGTGTCAGAGTGACTTTGTATGGGTAAAATTTTGAAAATTTTCCAAAGTGTAGAATTTCGACCTGGGACCGTCACCAAAACATTTTTCATCAAATTTTGAAATTTCACTGACGTCCCCCCCCTCGACAGCTTGCTTCGATTTTGGCTTCCAGTGGACGGATTTTGTCGTGCGATAGCTCGTTTGAAAGCTAAGAGTGAGACAAATTCAGTGAAAGAATCGGCTTGTTCCTATCTGTCTTCATTTAGATGTGAGACGCCATTTAAGATTTTGGGACATTGGCGAAAAACGACAGAGTTAGAATTTGGGACGTTTTGGGCTCTAGCTTCAAAACAAAGCATCGGATTGGAAAACGGATTTCAGATTTGGAATCAGCGTCAGATTCTTTATCTGTATGGTGAGTTTCATGTCAATCGGAGAGTTTCAAGTCAATCGGAGAGAAAAAATTTTCAACATTTTTCGGAAAAACGAGTTAGAATTTTTGCGATGGCTGCCTACTGTAGAGCCAAAACGAAGCATCGGATGGGAAAACGGAGGCCAGATTCGGATTCAGCGTCAAATTCTACATGGAAATGGTGTATTTCCAGCTCAATCGGAGCACTAGAACCGGAGATAGACGGGATTTTTAGTGTTTGGATGATGGGTATTACGTCATCAGCTGATCGCCACACACTATATAAGCTGGGAACCGACGGAGACTTGTCATTTAGAGGAGAACGATTGTCAGAGGTAGGTCGTCTCTCTGAGCTCCGATGATAGCTTCGGACATTCCAAATTCCAAGTTTCTGTAAGAAACCGACTTAGAAAATTTCATTGCTGATATCAGCTAAGCCGTCAGACTTAGAGGTTCGCCAGGAGATGGCCTTCGTCTCCAGGCCATAAAAGACTCCAAAACTTTAAAGGCTTGTAACTTTGCTTCTACAAGTCCGTTTGACTTGATTCAAAAAAGGTTCGGTCGCTATTGACCTGCCCTAAGTGATGGACTACTTATAAAATTTCATAAGTAGTGCTAAAAAGTTGAAAAATTTAAATTCACTAGTTTTGGAGGTTTTCTGGGGTTTTCGACCCTGCTGAAGTCAATGAAAGCATTTTTAATGATGTCTGAGCCAGTGTTCTCATGGTATAAGCGGCTTTTCACTGAAAGCGAGCAAGACACGGAGAGTTTTGCTGTAATATCCCACTGACAGGGTGTTCCTTCGGGACGGCGGACGATGCCGTAGTGATAAGTGTGGCAAGGGAATGTGTCATATTTAAGACCGTAACCGCTGGGACAACTCATGTCTCATGTTGGGCATTTGACACAGCTCTCAACGTAGCACTTTGAACGCCAATCGGTTGAGTCTAAGCTATCTTGTCATGGGTGGCCTCTAAACATCTCCATTGCAAAACGCTGGTGAATCAAGCTCTCTACGGCTTGCTATCAAGCAGATCAAAGCAATAACTTGGGATGTTTCCTCAAGGTTTTCAAGTATGCTGAGTTCAAATCTGCTATCAGATTTCAAATTTAACTAAGACTAAGGCAGCTTTGAGGGGTTAGATCCCAGCTACTGTTCACTACCTTTGACTCGGCGTTGCTGTTACCACTTCGGGGCAGTGACAATGATGTCTTCAGCTGTAAAGAGCGGGTATCGGGGAAGATCTCTCACTTCCCTAGTGATCAGTACAAGGCCTTCGGGCTGTCGACGGGATCGAGTGCCACTCACTACACTCAAATCTATCATTCCTCACTAAGTGTAAATTACTGACTATACATTTGTCCTGCTATCAGGTTATTTTTGACTTGCTATCTAGTTGAATAGTCTCTTGCTATCAAGAGATTCACTTCTACTCATAAAGCACATCATCGCTGTAATACCTCCTTTGCTCGAGCGTTCCTTCGGGACGGCGGGTACTGCCGTAGAGGGATTGTGTTGCACGGGTTGTTCGTCGTTTGTTAGACCGAAACCTCTGAGCCGTTGCTCATGTTGGGCGTTCGACTTCATACTCAACGTGACGCTTTCTCTCGCCAGGTCAGAGTACTTCAGCCATTCGACAAAGGTTAGTCTTTATGATATGGAGTAGAGTGAAATGTAATTCATTAGATGTCCCTTCAATGATTGCTCCCATGATAAACGTTGATGAGACAAATGAAATGATTCTCATCTTCCCTTTTCAATGATTGAAATCTACTAACACACTACCGTATAATCGTCCACTATGGGGCAAGACATGATAGAGCCTCCACGCGGTTTGCCCTGGGCAGTCTTTAGACTGGCGAATACTATCATTAAGTTGAATCTGTTATCAGTCAACTTGAACGTTGCAAATGAAGTTCGGTGTAATACTTCCTTTCGACGGGTGTTCCTGTAAAGGGCGGCGGTGAAACCCGTAGCTATGTATACCGCAAGGGACATTCGGCAATGGTCAATCTTGTTAAACCTCTCTGCGTCATGTTTGCAAGTGATTGCCTCTGTCTCAACGTAGTATGCATTCGCGCCAGGGCGACATTTAGCCAACTGTCGAAGGTTGCCTAAAACTTTCCATTGCATACGTTATGAGAACCATGAGTTCTACCTGTCTCTATCAATGAGACGAATTGATGAATGGAATGAAATGGGAGGACACTCACGCGCCACACGCAACATAACACACTTCTCTCTTTCGTAGTCTAACAAGCTCTTTACACATGGATCGCAGTCGATTGCTATCCCTGTATCAGAAGTGTAAGCTATCTTAATTTTATTTGACACTATTTCATCTATCATCATCGCCCATATGAAATGTTTTAAGATTTACAAGTTAGACTAAGCGTGCTACTATTTCCAAATGAAGAAGTATACATGGTTAAATCATCCACTTAAGCCCATCCGTAGTCTAACAAGCTCTTTACACATGGATCGCAGTCGATTGTTATCCCTGTATCAGAAGTGTAAGCCATCTTAGGTTTATTTAACACTATTTCATCTACCATCATCACCCATATGAAGTGTCATAAGATTTACAAGTTAGAAATAAAGTTTCAATAGTGTATGCGTTAGAAATAAAGGTGTAACTGTTTGTAAAAATAAGATCGCAAGATTTACTAGTTTACAAGTTAGACTAAGTGTAAATTAAAAATAAAATTATAACTGTTTCAAGAGTTTACAAGTTAGAAATTAAGTTTTAGCTGTTTGTATATCAAAATAAAGTTTCAAGAGTTTACAAGTTAGAAATAAAGTTTCAATAGTGTATATGTTAGAAATAAAGGTGTAACTGTTTGTAAAAATAAGATCGCAAGATTTACTAGTTTACAAGTTAGACTAAGTGTAAATTAAAAATAAATTATAACTGTTCACGTGTTAAAGCGTTGATGCAACGATGAACAATTAATAAGCTGAAAAGTTTTAGATTCACTTTAACATTATCATATGTTTACAGATAGAAATGTATTACAGCAAAGCTACTTCATGAGTTAGTTTGTCAGGAGTGTATCATCTCAAACTTTTACTCCGACTGTGGAACATTGATTTCCATGATGAAGATTTAAATAGTTAGATTCGATGGCGAACAAGATTTACTAGTTTACAAGTTGGACAAAGTGTTCTACTATTTGTAAATGAAAGATATCATTTCAACAGTTTACCAGTTAGAAATAAAGTTTCAACAGTCTACAAGTTAAAAATAAAATTATAACTGTTTCAAGAGTTTACAAGTTAGAAATTAATTTTTAATGGTGTATACGTTAGAAATAAAGTTTTAGCTGTTTGTATATCAAAATGAAGTTTCAAGAGTTTACAAGTTAGAAATAAAATGAAGGTTCACCAGTTTACAAGTTAAGAATAAAGTTCTATCTGCTTGTATGTTAGAAATAAAACAAAGTTTCAACCGTTAACAAGTTAAAAATAAAGTTTCAATAGTTTACAAGTTAAGAATAAAGTTTCAATGGTGTATACGTTAGAAATAAAGTTTTAGCTGTTTGTATATCAAAATAAAGTTTCAATAGTGTATATGTTAGAAATAAAGGTGTAACTGTTTGTAAAAATAAGATCGCAAGATTTACTAGTTTACAAGTTAGACTAAGTGTAAATTAAAAATAAATTATAACTGTTCACGTATTAAAGCGTTGATGCAACGATGAACAATTAATAAGCTGAAAAGTTTTAGATTCACTTTAACATTATCATATGTTTACAGATAGAAATGTATTACAGCAAAGCTACTTCATGAGTTAGTTTGCCAGGAGTGTATCATCTCAAACTTTTACTCCGACTGTGAAACATTGATTTCCATGATGAAGATTTAAATAGTTAGATTCGATGGCGAACAAGATTTACTAGTTTACAAGTTGGACAAAGTGTTCTACTATTTGTAAATGAAAGATATCATTTCAACAGTTTACCAGTTAGAAATAAAGTTTCAACAGTCTACAAGTTAAAAATAAAATTATAACTGTTTCAAGAGTTTACAAGTTAGAAATTAATTTTTAATGGTGTATACGTTAGAAATAAAGTTTTAGCTGTTTGTATATCAAAATGAAGTTTCAAGAGTTTACAAGTTAGAAATAAAATGAAGGTTCACCAGTTTACAAGTTAAGAATAAAGTTCTATCTGCTTGTATGTTAGAAATAAAACAAAGTTTCAACCGTTAACAAGTTAAAAATAAAGTTTCAATAGTTTAAAAGTTAAGAATAAAGTTTCAATAGTGTGTGTATATTAAGAATAAAGTTTTATCTGTTTGTATGTTAGAAATAGAATGAAGGTTCACCAGTTTACAAGTTAAGAATAAAGTTCTATCTGCTTGTATGTTAGAAATAAAACAAAGTTTCAACCGTTAACAAGTTAAAAATAAAGTTTCAATAGTTTACAAGTTAAGAATAAAGTTTCAATAGTGTATGTGTATATTAAGAATAAAGTTTTATCTGTTTCTATGATAGAAATAAAACAAAGTTTCAACCGTTTACAAGTTAAAAATAAAGTTTCAATAGTTTACAAGTCAAGAATGAAGTTTCAATAGTGTGTGTATGTTAAGAATAAAGTTTCACCAGTTGGCAAGTTAAGAATAAAGTTTTATCTGTTTCTATGATAGAAATAAAACAAAGTTTTAACCGTTTGCAAGTTAAGAATAAAGTTTCAATAGTGTGCATGTTCAGAATAAAGTTCTATTTGTTTATATGTTAGAAATAGAATGAAGTTTCGCCAGTTTACAAGTTACGAATAAAGTTCCATCTGTTTAAGTTTACAAGTTAAGAATAAAGTTCTATCTGTTTATATGTTAGAAATAAAATGAAGGTTCACCAGTTTACAAGTTAAGAATAAAGTTCTATCTGTTTGTATGTTAGAAATAAAACAAAGTTTCAACCGTTTACAAGTTAAAAATAAAGTTTTATCTGTTTGTATGTTAGAAATAGAATAAAGTTTCAACCGTTAACAAGTTAAAAATAAAGTTTCAATA